>ML685816.1:13554083-13748587 GCA_007922175.1 Pelusios castaneus | reverse complement strand
AGATGGGGCACTGAATGACTGATGCCCATCCTCCTCCCATAGAGCAGGTCATCCTTGCCCAGCTCCTCAAAGGTACTGTGTCCCCCAACTTCCATTCAAACCAGCTGGAGTTAGATGCTTTAAATACCTTTGAGGAGCTATGAGCCAGAGCCCTGTGTGTTTCTGTGATAGAGTGCTAGCCCTTTAAGAGCAGGGCAGGCTGGGAATGGCTCTGCAGGATATAAAAAGGGGAAGTCAGCAGGGGGCAGGTAGTTAGGAAGAAGTTGCAGAGAAGAGTGCTGGTTTGGAGGTAAGTGCTGGGCTTTGAGAGATTTTGTTTTGTTGCTAATGTGCTGGATTTTGCCTGTGGCTTCTTGCCCTGGGGTCTACATGACCCTGTGTCCCAATCCCCTTCAGGGATGTAGGAACTGTAAGAGCTGTTTGTGACAGCCAGGAGTATTTGATTTGTTCTGTGCTGGGGTAGAAGGATATAGGATCTCTGGACTGTGTCCATCCCAACCTCTGTTGCCTTGGGTTGGTGTGATGTGGCTGAGGGTGCCTTCACATGGAGGCTAGTGCCGCTGAAGCTGGGTGTTGATGCTAGGATTTGGGCTGTCAGGTCTGGTTGGGAAGGGGGAATAACACCGTGGGGGAATAACACCTCCTGAGTAGTGCTAAAGTGATTGAGAGCTGTTGAGGCAACTGCCCTGTAGCTCCCCAGACTGCAGACAAGGGCAGGGCTAGGGGGCCTTCTGAGCAAAGGTTTCTTGGCTTCAGTGCTTGCTAACCCCTGGGCCCAGAAACAATGGCTACCCAGCCCATTGCCCCATCTGTCCTGGGCTGTGATGTAGGACCAGGAGGCTTCTGGGGCTGGGGACTGCCCTGGGAAATTCTGCTCTAGATGATGGGCTCCTGGGGAATCCAGAGATGCTTTCCTGTGTGGACTGGTGTGCCTCCATCATAGCTGGCTAGCTACCTGGCCGCAAAAGCCCAAATGGGGACAAAACCCTCTGCTCTTCCCTACTAGGTATCTTCTGGGGTTCGGCACACAGCTGCCCTGCGCACCTGGGGTTGAGCGACTTAGTTAAATGTTCACCTCCAGGTTCTCTTCGCTGGGGTTCTCCAGCAGGTAGCTAACGGCCCTGAGCGACCCACCAGTCAAACGCACAGCTTTGGCCAGTGCCAGCCTCGGGCGACAGTGTGAGGAGGACTGAACCGGTCACATTTCTTGCGTTGTCTCCGGGTGAGGCATGCCCTCTTGCCAGGCCACCAGGAGACCATCCTGGGCTGCTACCTTTCATTGGATACTTTGGGCAGGGGGTGGAAGGGTGGTGCTGCTGTGCTAGGAGTCTGAGCAGGATTTGGGCAGGGTGGGGCCAGGCCCTGCAGGGCCATGGAGAAGGATTTGATGGGCATGGTGGTGGCAGGAGGGGGTGGGGCTCTGGCCTCTTTCCCTGGGACTCTGTTTGTGGTCCCTCTGGTGACAGGAGTCGGCACTGAGTGCCTGTGTGCAGTGGAGTCTCTGGAGGGGGTGGGTCTGAAGGGCCGGGGAAGCAGAGCAACCATTTGTGGGGCTCCCCCCCACTTGCGGCAAGTTAATCTTTCTCCGAGAGTTTAAGGGATGGGAGTAGCAATGAGCAGAGCAGCTGAAAAGGGGCTATGTTAATTGGGAATCAGTTGATTCCCCCTAGAAGAAAACCTCTGATTTCCCCCCCTCCCTGCCCACAGGTGGTGATGGGGGGGGGGGGGGGGATCCCAGTGGTGGCCAGGGCATTGCTCCACCCATCGGCCTAGGACCGGAAGTGAAGGAGAATCTTGTGGCCCGTGGCACTGCAGAGGAGGTTTCATAGGCTGAAAAGACCTGGGTTGAAGTACAGCCACGGCTCTCTCTGCTGACCCTGAATGGCTGGAGCGGATTCAGACTCCGTAGGCTCATACCTTAGGCTTACAAAGGCAGTATCCAGCCCCCAACAGCTGGGCAGACCCTTTGCCAGCATGGAGCCCTGTTCTCCCATGCTGGACAGTTGGGGGGCGTGGTGAAGTGGGGACCTAAATAGCTCACCCACTGCTATTTTGAGTGCATCTCTCCAGGCTGGGTGGTTTGCTCCCAGCTGCGGTGTAAACATGCGCTAAGAGGAATCAGCCCAGATGGACAGAGCTGAGGCTGGGCAGGTTGAAGGATGTGGTCAGGGCTTCTTCGGAGACCTGCCTTTGGTTAAGCTCAAAAGGGATTTTCAAAGACTGAGTGTTTGTTTTCCAATGTGGCCCCCTGCACCTTTCCCAGCCCGGCAGCGGGAGCTCATTGCAGTTGGTGCTGTCATGCCTGCCTCTCCTTCTGCAGATCAGCCCTGCTTTTGGCTTGGCCCGTTTCCTGAAATGAGACGTTTCGCTGAGGTGCCTGCTCTGGCTTGGTTTTTAGATTGGAAATTTCGCAGCTTGCCAGTACGGTTTCTTTGAGCGAAGACCTGGTTAGTTCTGCCCCTCAGACTCTGTGCATTAATATTATAGAGTTCCCTGTTTCTCCCGTTCATGGACACTTTAGTCACGCTGCTAAATGACAGATTGGAGATTACAGTCAAATTGCCTCCAGTTGGCTTGCTTTCCTGCCCAGCTATTTCAGCCAATATGACTGCAGTGAACTTGAACAATCCATCAGTCGCTCCTGGCCAGTTATGTGCTGCTGGAGACCAGGGCCTGATTCTCATCTCACTTACAGAGGGGTAAGTCCATTGGCTTCCCAAATCGTGCCTTGGGCACAAACAGTGGAGGAGACTTTGGCCAGGAAAGCTGGCCAGAGCCCCTGTAGTGAAATTGGCTCAAGGCCTGAAACAAGGGGAAACTTCCACCTGTCCATCCGCCAGCTACTGGGAGATTGTCCTGGCTTTGTTGGGCCCTGCAGCTCGCAGGTAGTCGCCATGGCTGGCCAGCCGGGTGAGTGAGGCTCTGCTCCCAGGCATGTTGCAGGAAAACTTCTATTCCCATCAACAGGTTAGTTCACCCATAGCTACCTGCATCTGAGCCAGACAAACAATCAAAGATAGTCACCCAGTGGGAGGACTCAGGCGGGTGACCCGACCGTCCCATGGGACCGCAGTGAGCAAGGGGGCAGCTTGAATACACTTCCTGAGGCACCCGTGGGCTGGATGCTGCTCACGGGGTCAGGTGACTGCTGAACAAGGGAGACCGTGTCCCTCCCTCCGGTTCCCAGCCGCGTGTCAGCGGGTGTGTGTGGAACTGGGGCTTGCTGGGCTGTGGAGGGCTCTGTGTTGATTCAGTGGCCTCCCTCCGAGGCGGGAGGCACCTGGGATCTCAAGGGGGAGGGCGAGGAGGGGACCACGGGATGGCATGCAATTCCCTGGCCTCCAGAGAGAAGCAGCTCCTTGGACTCTCTCATCCGCTCCGCCCTGTTGTTGCTAAGTCCCACGTCTGCTGCTGTGTGCCTCTGCCAGGGGTGCTCTCGGGGCTGCCCTGCGTTCCTGGGCAGTGATAGCATCACATCTTGGGGGCCCGGGCTCCCCTCCTGCTGGCCCATCAGCCCCTTCTGTTTGCATTAATAGGCAGAGATCTTATCGCCCGTAACTGACAACATCTGGACAGAGGCTCCTGGCTGTGCCTTTTCCCCTCCCCTGGCTTCTCCCGGCCGGGGAGCTGTGTGTCCCTCCAGCCCTTCACATCTGCTACCAGCTCTGCAGGGCCAGTGGGAAGGGGCTTCCTGGCCCCAGAGAGGGGCTTGTGCCAAGTCCTGCCGTTGCTAGTCCCGCTGTGCCCACATCAGGACTGGGTGAGGGCAGTGTGAACTGCAATTGCCCACTGGGCACTCTGTCTCCCAGGGCCTGGTTGGACAGGGATGGAGCAGGGTCCCCCGGATGCTCCATCTCCCCAGCCCTCTTTCCTCTCCACCCTCCGCCTGTTTGTGTCCAGCATATGCTTCCCGCCACCCACCCATCAGCCTTGCCCTGCGACATTCCTGGTGCCTCTCAGCTTGGGACGACATAAGCCCAGGGTTTAATTCCTGCCCATTAAGTGTGTCTGAGACAGGCTGGGAGCTGGGAGCCAGGTGGTCCCAGGACTAGGCCCAAGGCTCGCCAGTCATCAGGAACGTAGATTTGGCTCCTACTTACCTCCAATGCGTCCTGGGGCCAGGAGAGGCTGATAATGGGGCATGTGGGGGAAGGAGCCTTGGGAGCAATGTGCTGAGCCAGGAGAGTTGTGTTGCCCACCTGTCTTCGGCTGTTACTCCCCCCAGGTGCTGTGCCCCGTCCCGCAGGGGGCTGCAGGGTAGGGCTGTAATGCAACATCCCCTCCTTGCCCCAGGGCTCTGTTCATTCTGGGAATTAGGAAGCAGGTAATTTGGACAGTGGGGCTGACTCCTTCCTGGAGCCCCACGTGGGTGCTGTGACTCTGTGGAGCTCTGGCAGATGAAAGGAACTGCGGAATGGCCGTGGGCAGGGAATGAGGCTCCTGAGGCAGGTGAAGGAGACCTGGTAGCTTCCTTCCTGCTTCGTTAGTTCAGTTGTTGTTCTTTCCCTTCCCTGGCTGCTCAGGGCTAGAGAAAGGTGGCCGGGGACTGACAGGGCTCTGGGCTGGGTGTTGGGGGGGGGCTGGAAGGTGAGTGGGGCTCAGGAGGTGCTGGCTGCCAATAGGAATCAAACCAGCGTGCAGGGCAGCGGGAAACGGCCGTTTGATGAGGTGCACGGCACTTGAGTGCCCATGTGGGGAATGCAGCAGAGCCCCACAGCTGGTTCCTGCCCTGGGGCTGCAGGCCAACGGCTTGGGTAGCCACAGGCATGGATCAAAGGGTGCAGAGAGCTTGGCTGGTGTCTGAACAAGGGGGGGGGGGGGGCTGGAGGAAGCAGAACTTGGGCCCGAACTCCCTGACTTGTTCCCCGGCTTTGCCAGACTCCTTCCCGCCCTGGCTCCTCTGCCCCCTCCAGGTTGCTCGTCTCCCTCCGTGGCGCTGGAATGTAGGTCAGAGTATGCCGGGTGAATATTAATGACTCCGCGGGGAGCTGCGGCTGCCCCTGCCCGCCTCCCTGGGAAATGGGGGGAGGGCTGCGGCTTCACACCCCAAAAGAACAGTCACTGGGGCAGGCAGACCCGGAGGAGGCGGTGGGGACAGCATGAGGCTGTATTTTGGGGGGGGGGGGGATTTAGGGATCTCCACCACACTGGGGATTTACTGGGGGCTCACTGGAGGGGCTTTCCCAAGCAGAGACCCAGCGGGCGAGCAGAGTTCTTCCTCTCTGCTTCCATTTGTGTGGTGAGCTGGGTCGGAATGGCCCTGGGCTGTGACCAGTTTCTGCACCGAGTTGACCAGGTCTCTGGGCCCCAGGCCAGGGGAGCAAGCAGGGCTGTTGAGGTGGGTGTGGGTGAGCCTGGAGAGCGGGGGGCCGAGAGAACCCCCGGCTGCCTGCAGGGCTCATGAAGCTGCCCTCGCCTGCTTGTAGCAGAACAGCCTTGCAAGGGAGTGGGTTCACTCTGGCCCGGGGAGGGCCTGTTCCTGCACCTTGCCCATGCACTGAGCGCCAGCCTGCTGACTCTGGTGCGGATTGGGCCAGGAGCCCAGGCTCATGTGCTGTGAATGCTGGTTGTGGGTATGCTGTACCAGTGCTGCTCATCCACCACCCATGGGAGGCCCCAGCGATGGGCAGGGAGGGTGCACTCTGCCCCATGGGGTGGGGGCAGCAGGGGGGTGGCATGCACTCCCCCTGTAGGAACAGCAAGATGGGGGATGTGGTCAGTTGATCCCTCTCACTTCAGTCTCTGGGCTACACGTGCCTTGAGTGTGTCTGGGTGTTGCGGTTTGTTCCCACCCTGCTAGAGAGCAACCTCGGCCAGCCGACCCCTCCACCGCCTAGAGAAGTGATTCTCTCCCGTTCCCAGGTTTGGGGCACTCACAGGGGCCCCCGGTGCAGCAAGATGCCTCTGGAAGGCAGCATCACAAGCCTGGGGAAGGGCAGGGATGGAAAGCGCAGGCCACCTTGAGCGGGAGCGGCACTCAGCTTTGATTGGGGCCTTGTGAGAGGCCGGATGCGCAGCACAGGGCACTTGCTGCTTGCACAAGTGCTGTGCACGTTGCATGAATGCATATGCATGGCCTCCTTCAGTGCGGGAGGGGTCAGGTCTTTCCTTCTGCATAGATCCACACTGGGCCCTTGGTCTGCATCCTCCCCTGGCAGTGGGGCCCAGGTGGATGGCCTGGCAAGGACCTGGCCCTGGGTGCAGTAATGAACAGCAGCAGTCTCTCCCAGGCAGGCAGGCGACTGCTCACCTGCCCACAGCTGCTCAGACTGCAGCTGGCAGCCCCAGCTCAGGGAGAGGACGGCTCCTCATGCCAGCCCTGGGGAGACCCTGGCTGGGCACTGGGGCTCAGTGCCTGGGGGCAGAAAAGCACAGCCCAAGGGCCAGGAATTCAGAGAAGGGCAACACAAGCTTTGGGAAGATGTTAATGGGGAAGATTTAAAGGCGCTCAATTCTGCATGGCACAGCTAACTGCTAAGGGGATGGGAGAGGAGTTTTAGGTGATGTGGAGGGGCCATAATGCAGAGAGAGAGAGGGGCGGGGTTGGGAGGAAACGCCATTGTAGGCTGAGGTTGCAGACACTGCTGGGAGTTCACCTGGGCAGCGCTGGGAGCCCTGTTGCTCCCAGAAAGGATGCCAGGGATCGTTGCCCAGGGCAGGGCAGGGCTGGGAGCCCTGCCATAGGGGACATGGAAACCTAGCCTGGACAAAGGGTAGTGATCATTGTGGAGTAGCCAGCCCTTGTCAGGGGTCGCTTCCGCACTCCTGGGGTTCACGCATGTTCGTGCAACGTATGCAGCACTCGTGCAAGCAGCCAGTTCCCTGTGCTGCGCACCTGGCCTCTCACGAGGCCCTGACCAAAGCTCACGTGCGCCCCCCCCATGCCTGTGCATCCGCCTCCCCCCACCACAGTGCGCACGCAGGGAGCTGCTGGGCTTCTCCCCCGCTTTGCTTTGCCGTGGGATCCTTCGCGCTTGGGCGACAGAAAGACAGTGACAAAAAGGGACTCTCAAAAGAATTGGTTTATGTTTGGGCCACGTTAATTAATCCACTTAGTGCCCATTCATCTGCATGGGAGCAATCGCCTCCCCCCACCCCATCTCCACAATGGGCCCCTACTGCCTCGCCGCTGCCCAGACGGGGCTGGGGAGGCCCCCTCGGCTGGGGGATTCGCCTCCCAGGCGGGCTCATTTATCTGCTGGAATGAACTATGCTAATACTAGAAACAGGCTGTTTAAGGGAGGGCGGGGGACAGGATGGGGTCTGGAGTGGAGAGGGATGGGGCCAGACAGGGATTGGGCCCAGAGAGGAGGGAAGTTAAGGCTGGACTTGGAAGGGATGAGGCGGGCTTGTAGATGGGACTCTGGGTGGGGGAACATGGCTGGGGTGGGGGGGAATGGGGCTCGGGTGGGAACACGGCATGTCGGGACCAGGGGACAGGCCAGGAAAGAGGGGGGGTCTCCCTGGAGTGCTGGGCTGTCTGGTGGTGGTATGAGGCGTGGCCAGGGATTGAAGCTGCTCTGTCTGTCCTGCCCAGGCTCTGTGGGGCCAAGGAGAGTGTGGCGGACAGGTGCGCCTGGGGGGGGTTGCTGTGTTCCCATCAGGCAGGGTGTGTGTGGCGGGGAAGGTGCAGTCCAAGCTGGCTGGTGGTAGAGGCCCGCTGGCGTGGGGTCCCCAGTGTGGGGGAGAGGTAGAGCAGGCACTCATTCATATGTGGCCCAGAACCACCCACAAGCCAGGGGAGGAGGGAGGGACGGGAGCCCTGACTCTCAGAGAATTGGATTGGGAAAGTGGGGTTACTCTGTGCTGCAGGGATCTATGGCCGTGTCAGGGGGCGTGCATGCCCTCCCATGCCGAGGAGATGCCCTGGGGTCTCAGTGCAGCCCCGCAGGTCTTACTTCAGTGACACGCTCCCCGAATTGGTCACGTAGCGAACGGGGTGTGCCCTGTGCCCATCACACAGCCCTGCATGGAGGATTGCCAGGCTGGGGGCAGGACACTCCCCCACACCACAGAGCACAGCTGCCCATGTCCAGAATTTGCTTTCAAGTCACCAGTGGGCTGAGTGCAGCTGGTCTCAGCCATGCTCCTCCTCTAGCTGGGGGAAGTGAGGCAGGGGTTTGTGGCCTCTACTGGAGTTGGGGGAGCTCCCTGACTGCTGCGTCCGAGCTGGTGCATGGGTCCTGCAGGGGGGGATGGAGGCCGGTGCATCATTGCTGCAGAATTGGGGTGAGTGGGAGGCAGGCAGGGCTAAACTTGCCGTGCAGGGAGAGAGTCCCGCTGTCGGCACCCTGCTGCTTTCCGTGCAGGCGGCCCAGGGCGGAGGATGAAAGCCACCCCAGCAGATGTTTCTGGCTTGTTTTCATCTCATTAACTGTTTCCTCTTTTATTAGGGTATCAATTATTAATTCCTGCTCCGAGGAGAAACCTGAGGAGAATCCCAGAGTCTGCTCCTGTCGCAGCCCACGAGCTGTTGCGTTGTGGGGGCAGGATGAGATGAAAGGGGGTGGGAGAGGAGGAGCCAGGGTGGTGTCTGGCCCAGTATCTGTGGGGCAGGGGTGTGTATGAGCGGGTGGCGTTGGGACAGGCGTTTGGGGGCAACGTTGGCTGGGCAGTGGTGCGAGTGCAGCCATCGGGGTTAATTAAATACCCCGTTGTAGACAATCCTCCTGCCACGTCCTCTCCTCCTTTGCTGTATCTCCCAGCTGCATCCCCCTCCCCACATCCCCAGCTCCCATCCCATGCTCTCTCTTTAGCTGGGATAGTCCGTGTCCCCCACCCCACGGCATGAGCGAGGCTGTCTGCCCCCTCTGTTCTCCCCTCAAAGTTCAGTCCCTCCTCTGTTACTTTGTTCCCCCCGCATGGCAGCTGCTGTGACGGGATGTGGGCAGCGACCCTGGCTCTTCCTTGTAGGGACAGAGGAAGCTGGAAGTGGAACAGGTGCAGGGATGGAGGGGTCCTGTGGGGAGGATCTGTTTGCCCCTGAAGCTCCAGCCCCCCTCAGCAGGAGGTGCTGTAGGCCCTGGGGCACGAGTGCTGACTAGGTGATGCTCCCAGTGGGAGACATGTGGGGCAAAGGCTGCGACGGCACCATCGGGCATGCTAGTGGTGTTAACCTGGCCAGCCAGCACGGTGCCTTTTGGCCCTCAGAGTTTGCATTACTGCTCCCCTCCATGCTGCGGGTGGAGGTGGGCCCTGCTGTGGAGACAGAAGCCAGGTCGAGAGACTCCAGGCAGACAGCATTGCCTGTGTGAACCAGAGGCCTGTGCCCCCGTACTAGCTGCCAAAACTGAGCCTAGTGCATGCAGGATGGGTCAGGGGAGTCCAGGGAAGGCAGCTTTTTCCAGCACAAAAGGCCTCTGGCCTGGTTCTGTGGGCTAGAAGGGGCTCTGGGTCCAGCTGGGTTTGGGAAGGCGCTGGCAGCCGACAGGACTTGGTGGATTAACTGCTTAAACAGCACTGAGTTGGGGCCAGACAAGGTTGGTTCTCAGGCAGGCTCAGCACAGTCGGCTGCTCAGCGCCTGCTGTGGGATGGATGGCCAGCAGCCATCCCCACTGCAGTGCGTGGGTGACCACTGCGGGCCAGAACTGGTAGCCATGATAAGAGTGCCGATGTCCTGATCAAACTAGGAGTCCAGTGGCACTAAAGACTAACAAATGTATTTATTGCACGAGCTTTCCTGGGAGAAAATCCCACTTTGTCAGATGCTTTGAAAATGGAGAACTTGCAGAGTGGGAGGAAAATAAATGTTCTCCCTCTGGGACTCTTGGCTGTTGGGGTCCTAGTTGCCGGTGCAGAGGGCTGCAGAGTTGGCTTGCGCACGGTGTGAGGAGGATGTTGGACCACTCTGCCTCTCTCATTTCCAGGTCCTAATCCATTCAGAGACTCTGCTGCAGGTTATTTCCTGCCCTTCATTGTCTCTTAGGGAGGGACCTTCCCAGAGACTTCAGGAATCCCACCTTGTGGGACATGCCAGGCCGGCGGTGGCCTGGAACCGCCCTACGTTTGAGAGGCACTAGCAGGATGGTCCCCATCAAGTTTGACTTACCCAGCACCATCTGATTCCCTTCTTCACAGGATCCTCAGTCCCTTCTGCTGGTGCTGAGGCGGGACGGGTTGTCAGGTCCCCTGACTTTGGGAGCTGCTGCACTAAGGCCCTAGAGCAGAGATCCTCCAAGATTTTTGTGCTCCCGTTAACACCCATGGGAACTAGCCACCTTCATACCTGAGGTTGATCTGGGCCTTAGCCTGTATGTCTGCCATTTCCATGTGATGCTGCCCAGCCCCAGGAATTCACTGCACAGAGTTTGATGAGTGGCTACGGCTGTACGGACTCTTTCCACGGTCCCCATCCCAGGTGACATGGACCGATGCCAATCGTTTATTTTAATGTCTGGCCACCACCCTCCTGGCTCACCCCTGCTCTTCTCCTCCATCTTTCCTCACTCATGACCCTGGACCACCCCCTCCTTCCTTCTGCAAACCCTTGATGGGTCCCTGCCAGTGGGCCCCAGGTCTTGAGCTTCTCCCCGGCTCCTCTGCTGCTCTCCCATGATCCCCCTGATGCTGGATTTCCAAGGGCTATGGCAGGGAGCAGAACTTGGGTGAGGTGTGGACAATAGGTGACTTAGACTTTTAGTGAACCCACCCTGATGGTAGGAATCAGGCCAGCCATGCGCCTTAGTGACGGTTTGGCGTTGCAGGGGGACGTGTGGAATTGCCCCGCGTTCAGTAGAGGACCCTCACATGGGCTGTTGCATGCTGACATGGGGGTGCCGCTCCTTCTCCAGGGGCCAACCCAGAAATGGGGATGCTACATCCCTGCCCCACTGGAGACAGGACATACCTTGGGAACACACCTTGACCCTCCCCTCTGCAGTTACCTTTGCAAGGAATCTGGAGTGTTTGTATTGCTTATGCTCTTTTCGCAACAGGGATGGCCCAACCTGCCCTCCTGCGAGGCTCTGGATCCCCATACCCTACTGGCTGCCATGTAAGAGGGAGCACAGGCTTCTGGCCATGGTCCTGGACTGGACATGGGAAAACTGGATCAGTTCCCAGCTCTTGGACAGTGCACCAAGGCCACATCCTGGGAGTCAGGCACCTACATTTCTTTGAGGCTCTGGGCCTCCGTGTCTCTGAGCTGCAGTTTTCCCATCTGTAAAACGGGACAATGACGCTCTATTTCCATTGTACGCTCTTCAAGGCAAAGGCTGTTTCTCTCAGCATATGTACAGCGCCTGGCATAGCGGGGCCTCGATCCCAGCTGGGGACTTGACCTAATAACGCTGTCATCCCACCATGACCCTAGGACACCACGGCATCCATGCTCTACCTCGTTGTGCCAAATATTGCAGCTATGACGCTCCTGGGTGCCAGACTGTGACAGCAGCATATGGACACGCCGGTGCCTCTCACTCCAAACAGCACAGCTGGTGTTTCAGACCCTGGTCCCCCGAAATCAGTGAGTTGTGGATTGAGGTGGGGGCAGGGCATGGCACAGACTGAACCCCTGCTTTTACTGAGCCCCCTGCTCGCCAGACCGCTACTGCACTCCTGGGAATTTGGGACCAGGCGGAATGAAACTGGAGCTGGCTTCCTATGTGCTGGTTGGGGGAGCAGAGTGGAGAAAGCAAGTGAGATCGTGGGACCAGGAGGACTGAAACTGGAAGGGTTTGAAGGCTAAATTCCACCTCCCCCTTGCGCTTAGTTGGTGTCTAAAGTTGATTCCTCAGCTGAGAAATGTTTGGAAGGCAAGACCGCTCTGATGCGGGGTGAGCATTGGATTCTGGAGATAACGGGGCAGGCTCAGAGGGGAAAGTTTATTTACATTTTTGGGGCTGAAATTTTTTGCTCTGGCGGGTGAAACCCAAGCCGGCTGGTGTTTGTTTAGCAGATAAGCAGGACCAGGGAAGAGGGGTGCTCTGCTTCCCCATCCAGCTACTTGATAGGTTTGTTTTTCTCTGTCGAGAAACTCACAGGGAAGACGGGCAAGAGGGGAGAACAAAAGGGTGGGGGGCAGAGGACTTCCCTGGCCTAGATGCAAGGTGTGAGCTGGGGCCAGTTCCTCCCATGGCGAGAGCTGCCCCACGCCCAGTGCGATCAACAGCAAAAAGTGGAGGGCAGAGGCAGGCGTTCACGGGTAAGCTGTGGGGAGTGAGGCAGCGAGATGCTGAGAGAAGGCACCAGCAGGGAGGGGAAGCGACCTTTCTTGATGATGGTTTTCTCCAGTCCCGTGCCAGGGGAGGGAGCTGGGAGGGAATGGCCAGTGTGGAGATGAAGTTGGCTGGTGTCCAGGCAATCTCCATACATTTTCCTACACGCTGATACCCTTGTGTGGGGCAGGGGGTCCAGTGCCCTGGGACCTGCTTTCCCAAGAATAGGGGGCTCAGAGCACCCATGTGTGCATATTCCTCCCCACAACGAGTGGGCTACGCTGTGGCCTATCACTTCTGATGGCTGAGGGATGACGTATGCTGCTTTCTCCACACCCATCCGTCTATGTCCTCCCTATGCCCCTACCCTATCTCCTCCGCCCTCCAGCCCTTGGTCTTTGCTCCCCCACAGGCCCTGGGCTCGCCTCCCTGCACTCATTTATCAGTCTGATCCTCACATCCACCCCCAGCCCCTATCTTTTCTCTGGTCCATCTCTGGCCTCTCTGGGGTGCGTTCTCGTTGCTTAGGAAGCAGCAAGCACACAGGACTGAGGGCGCTCAGACCAGCGTCTCTGTGGAAGCATTTAAGCCTCTGATAATGTTATCATATTTTTATGTCAGGAAATTTAAAGGGCAGAGGCCCTAGACACGCAAACATCTGAAGCCATCGGCCTGATAAGGCTTGAATTTCCTCTCCCTGTTTGCGAGGCTTCTGACCTGACATGTTGGCGTTTATGGAGAGAGAGATTTTCACACAAAGGAGGACTTTCCCAGCTGTCTCCTCCCTGTCCAGGATCTCATCCCCACCCCGGCCCTGACCTCCCCTAGCTCTGTGCCTGTCTCTCTCTCTCGGTCACACGCACAGCCACACACCCTACAGTGGCTCCGGCCGTGGTTAGTCAATGAACTCACCAGAGGGTCACTGCTTTGGCGCACGATCCCCAAAACAAGAGAGGCCATCAGCAATCTGTATGTGCACCAGGAGACCATGGGGAAAATCCAAAGGGTGGCCCTGACTCATTGCTCTCTGGGAATGCATGCCAGAGCCATTCAATTGCTAAGCGGCCACTACAGAGCCGAGGACGGATTTGGAAGGGTTGATCAGTAGCACAGATCTCTTCCCCTCTCTCGTAGCCCAGCTGGAGCATTAGGAAGGGCAGCCCCAAGATTTGGCCACCAGCATGGGCTTGTGAGAACTACCGGCCGTGTCCTTGGGTGAGGGCTGTAATCCTGCCGTTCCCCATCTGTACGAAGTGGGTAACAGCCCAGCCTTCCCTTCCAGAGAGGTGGTCCCATTCTATACGTTCAAGACTGAGGTGTTCATGGGCTACGGTGGGCGTGAGGGACCCATCAGCCCTTGAAGTGGAGCAGGGTGTCTCTGATTTTTCCCAGTTCTGGAGGATAGGGATAGACACGCGCTGGGTTGGCCTGAGCGGGCTCCTGCTCTGGAGAACTGAGGCCCAGTATGCTGCGGGGCACAGTGCGGGAATCAGCCCAGAGGTTTCCCAAAGAAAACTCCCTTCTCGCCTGGTTTTCTGGGCTGCACTATCTGGGCTGGCCTGGCTGGAGCCTCCCCTGGGGGATGAGGCTGTTGGCCCCCTGAGCTCTGGTCTCTGGCCTGTGACGTGGCCATTTGATCTTAGCCCTGCTGCTTGTGATGGGGGTGCAGAGGCCTTGTGACCCAAACAGGGCTGTGCCATGCAGCAGGATAGGTGCGGAGGAGGGCACTTGCTCCACCCCACACGTGGCTACAGCGACCTTCCTCCAACTCCCTAACTGTGAGGGGAGGCCACGAGAGCCTTCTCTAATCCTCACCGGAGGGTGTGGGCCTGGATCCCACAGGGATGGCCCAGGAGCCTGCCTGCCTCACACTTGTTTGCTAAGGCACTGGAGTCAGTCTGCAGCTGGGCCTGCATTGCCCCCGACTTCCCCGGCATGCCACTGGCAGGCAGAGGCAGGAAGCTGCCCGTTCCCTGCCTGCCCCGTGAGCTCTGTGCAGCCTTTCTCTCTTTTCCACTCTCGCCTCCAGAGCTGAGGTGCCAGTTCATCCTCTGCAAGAGAACAGGCAGAGCCGGATCCTGCCCCCAGTGGCTCCCCATGATCCCCAGGTGGGGAAGGGGGTGTGTCAGGACAGGATTAGGCCCTAGCACTTTGGGCCTGCTGCTGCTGGGGGGAGGAGAGCAAGTGAGCAGAGCCATTACAGGGATCTCTTGCATCCATCTGGCCGGGCAGCGAGGGTGGGGAAGTGCCTGTTCTGAGGGCCCGTTTGATGGGAAATCGGAGGGCGGGAGGCCCCAAGCAGGAAGCCAGGGAGTGGCCTGATGAGCCAGAGGCAGTAAATCAAGGGCCTAGACGAGCTTACAAGAGAGTTCAAGGGAAAATAGCTGAGCGGGCGGCGACGCGGTGCAAGTCCCCTCCACTCCAGCCTGGGAGCCTCGGTGCAAGCTGGGTTGGCGTGCTCCACGGCCTCGGTGCAAGCTGGGTTGGCGTGCTCCACGGCCTCGGTGCAAGCTGGGTTGGCGTGCTCCACTGCTGGGCTGTTTGGACGGGTTAATTGAAGAGCAGCCCTGGCTCCTGGGGACAGAATCGTTCGGCCACAGCGTGGGGGTCTGTGTATGGGTGTTGCTGTCCTGGTTTGCCCGCCATGGTGCACACCTGGGTGCTTGGTGTGTCCCACTCCTGTGATATCGGTGCTTTTCCTTAAGCCCTGACTCCAGGACCCCTGAGAATCTCAGCTCCAGGAAAACCAGAAGGGCATTGCCAGCCCTCAGGGCTGCAGAAAAGAGACTGAAAAGGAGCCCAAACGGCTCCGAAACCAGACAGCAAAGAACTTGCCCCCCCATTGATCAACATTCACACCTGGCATGAAGCCAATCCCAGGATGATGGGGGGCCGCTCCAGGAGTTTGAAATGCTGGGAGTGGGGTTAACACTGCTGGGCTTTCCTGGCTTGTCCCCGGGGGGGGCTCACCTTGGATTCAAAAGCTCTGGTCACAGCTCCTTGCGACCTGAGGCTGTTGGAGCCTGAGTGGCAGGACATAGGCAGGGGCAGAGTGGGGCAGAGCAGGGCCCATCTAGAGCAGTCTCTGTCCCCAGCAGGGGCCAGTGGGTCAGGAGAGGGGAAGAAACCCAGGCATGGATGCTTAGGGACTAACCAGCTGCTAGGGGAAGCAGTTTCAGGTTGGCTTCTTCTGAAGCCTGGTGGGTGGCTAACAGGGAGGGGGATGGCGGCAGTCAGATAAATCAGGGGCCCCACATGTCCTGGATCTGACACCTGGCTACAGGCCCAAGCTTTGTCTTCGGCCATGTGAGCCCCACTCACACCCACGTGGCTCACACTGGGTGTGTTTTGGCCATGGCCCAGGCCGGGGAGGAGTGAGGGATAAGGAGGGAATGGCTGGAGGAACCATGATTTGGGGTATTTAAGGTTGGGGCGGGGAGGGGATAGCAAAAATTAGAACAGCCCATCCAAGGTGGGAGCCAAGCAGCAGGGATGGGGGGAAACTGAGCCAGGTGGGCTGTAGGATCTGGGGTGGCGGGATGGGGAGAGAGGGAGCTAAAGGGACTGTAGGAAGCAGAACGGGGGATTTTGAGCTAGTTGGCCCATAGGATCCAGTGTAGCGAAGATGGAGCATTAGTGAGCAGTGTAGGATATGGGGTTGGTGCAGTAAATTCTGTGTTCGACACCATGAATTGTCACCGCCTGCCCCAGCTGCCGGGGCTCCTGCTTTCCCAGGCATTGTCACCCAGGACCCTGCCCCACTGACGCTGGGCCCAGGGGATGCAGGCGCCAACCTGTGCAGCACAAACGGGATCACTCGGGAGCTCTCCCCGTTCTTGCTGCACAGGCTGAATTGCTCAAGGTGGCTGGATGCCCCAGCTGCAGCCAGGGAGAGGAACTAATGGCCTCAAAGCCCCTTGCGTTGACGCATGCGGGTCTCCTGGCTGCTCTCACTTCCAAGCTATGGGATAACGCTGGGGGCTGAGCCATCCTGTCGCTGCCCCTGACACCACTCTCCGGCCGCGTGGAGGCTGCCCTCCTGCTCCCACCTGGCTGCGGTGTTCAGCAGTTCTGCCTGGGTCCTGCTCAGTGCTATGCCCAGGGTAAATGCACTGAGCCGGGCCCCAGGATCTCTGCCCCGTAGGAGCAGCTGGCACTCAGAGCACCCTCTCATGCTGAGCTTGGGCCTGGGCCTCAGAAGCAGGGGAGATCCATGGGGCCTGGAGCATAGGGCCAGGCAGCCTTTCGGCTGTACTTAATTGCTGCAGCGCAGAGTGTTTCCAGCCCCTCCCCGGGCGGGCAGCGTTTGTGCCTCCTACAGCTCCCTGCAGAGCCTTTGAAGCTGAGGAGCTTGTGAGCAAGAAGAGAGAAAACGAAGCCAGCCCGGCAGCCAGCGAGGTAGTGAATGCTCTGGGGTGGGGCTGGGTGTTCCAGGCTGCAGAGCACAGCCTTACCAGTGCCGAGGTGCCCGCTTTCTGGGCATGGAGCTGCCGGGAGCCCTGCATGCCCACAGCAGTGCTAGGAACCCCGTGTCCCTAGGCCTGAGCCCTCTCCAAGCCAGGCGGTTTCTTCTTGTTGAATAGTTGATTGGCCAGTGCGCCGACATGACGCGGCTGTGTTTACTTCTGGGATCTCATCCAGAAAGGGAAAGTTCACGGGGCTTCCTGCTGCCATCATATTTCTTGCTGATGGGACAGCGCTGCCGGTGTGTGTTGATGTGGTGGCTCGAAAGCCCCTTCCTCTGGCTGATTCAGGGCAAACAGGCCATGCCCTGCCTGCCTTGTCTTCTCAGGCTGTGCCAGGCTGGGGGGGTCGGGAGTAGCAAAGAGTGGAGCCGTGTTTGCCGGACACCGACCTGCCGCCTGCCTCCTGGGCATCCCTTGCTCTCTGCACCCCTGGATGGTTGAGGAGATACCCACTGTGGAGAGACACCTGTGTCCTCTCTGGCTGCCACCCTGTGACTGGCACCCCTACGCCTCACTGAATGTCCCTGGGAAAATGCACCCAGACTGTAGCGGGCCTGGGGATCAGCCCGGAGCATATGGCTGGCCAAAAATAGACAGCTGGTCCCTCCCTTAGAGGTTCCTGGCGGGCATGTCCCAGCCGCCCTGGAGGAAGCATGGGCTTGTTGACACCGTTCCCATGAAACCTGCTACTGTTTTGGAAGCTGTGAACTGAAGCAGAGACGGGCGACAGTGATGAAGTGAGCTGGCCCTGTCAGGCCAGGGCTGATATCCTCTTCCCTGCACCACCGTGGGCTCCCGCAGCTGGCACAGCCGCTTCTTGGAGGATACCAAAACGGGCTCGGGGCAGCAGCCCCCCCGGCACATCTCCGAGGGAGAAACAGCACCAAATCCTCGGGCTGCAGGGATTGCCAGCTAATGTCTCAGGAGGAGAGGGACTGGTCCGGCCCGGGAACAGGGCAGGCAGACAGCGTATGGCTGTGCCCATCCCCACAGCTCTGCAAATTTTAGCCCTGCCCCAGCTTCTCTATGCTCTGCTGTCTCCCCTCCACCCTGACCTGCTCCATCCCTGCTGTTACAGCCCTGTGCTCCCCCAGTCCCCCAATCTCACCCTGCAGACCCCTCCCAACCTCCCCACCACTCCAGCTCAGAGCTTTCCACATACAGCTCTGTAAGCATACGCTAGAATCCATGGTCACCTGCTCATGGCCAGCACCTCTGGCACGCGCCTGTGCATTTTCACAGTCGGTCAAATGGTTCAGCAGGGTTGTGCTGGACTGTTTCCAGCTAGCTTCATTGCTCTGACCTTGGATACAGCTACGACCTGAGCCCAAGTCCCAGCACTGCCCCAGCATTTACGAGGCAGAAGCACGGCCACTTTGCATCCTGAACAATACAGGACTTCAGAAGAAAAAAACCCCCCAAAACCTTCAAAACCGGATTTCAGCGTGAAACTGCAGAGCTGGAATTCACTGATGCCCTCAGATTGTCTGACTAGGGACTTGGAATGGCTAACTCACTACAAAACATAATTTCCCCCCTTTTAATGTTCTCACCATCTCATCCCATGTTGCTAACGCCCCACATCCACCGAATCAAAACAGTTTGTTTGCTTTGCTGGCATGCTACCCCCGGAACTCTGCGCTGGCCTTGGGACCACACTTTTCTGCATGTGTCTGTATGCCTGACACATGGCAGTTTTCGTTTCAGGCATCTGAGGAAGTGGGATTGCTCCCACAAAAGCTCATGCCCGAAATAAATGTGTATGTCTTTAAAAGTGCCACAGGACTTCTTGTTTGTTATCCTCTCCCGTGTGTGCCGAGTGACCCTGCCGGTGGGGGTGAAGTTTGGCTCGGCCTGGCTCTCCACAGATGAGATTGAGCTCAGTGTTTTCGCCTTCCTGGGGATGCTTGGAGAATGTGGGGTTTGACCTGCAGTGGCTAGAGGTCTCTGGATGGCCTGCCCCCAAGGAGGGGCGGCTAAGTGCACAAGGAGTGTTTTTAACTAAGCTAGGAGACCACCGGCATGTGGGTTCCTCAGAACATGAGCCTGCAGTGTGTGAGGGGTGTGCAGCAGGATTGGGTTGGGGTAGGAAATAGACTGGCTGATGTCGAATGGCGGAGAAGCCATGGATGATCCAAGCAGGAAGGTGGCCGCCTTCCTCATGACACACACTTCCTTGTGCTTGGCTGCTGCCTCTGCCAGAGCCCTCCCACCCTGGGTGACGGTGACCCACCAGTGGGCCCAGCAAATGCTGGCTGCCCTCTATGTTCTGTATGGACCCAGTTGGAAAAGCTGATTCCTCTCCCCTTCAGTGCTGGCAGCATCACGCTTTGGATTGCAGCCAGGGCAGAGGGGTGGATTGTGGGTTTTGTGGGTTTCCATCACTGGAAGGCAGGTGGGAGCTCAGGTGGCTCCTGCCCATGAGGAGCGAAGGCGTTGCGGACAGCTAAGAGAAGAGTGTGGCTCACCACACAGGAAGCCTCCAACCAGGGGAAATCAAAGGGAATGAAGAAAGCTGCATCAGGAGCAGATCTCCTCCTGACAAGTAGCCAGAAGTGAAAGCAGATGTCTCCTTTGTATTGCCTGCCCACCATCGCTCCATTGATGGCCACAGCAGAGGCCGCCTGCGAGGGGTTACAGCCACGGTGCCTAGACGTGGGCGAGCTGCGTTAGGTGGTAGCGTGGTTAGTACGGGAGTAGCACCGGTGCCATCCCTGATGCTACTACAGGTGGGGCTGGGCCAGGGCCAGGGCTGGGGGGAGGCGTTGAGATGCAGACCCCAGTTACACGCTCCAGCTGTGCATAGGAATGACAGAGAGGTGTGTGTATTGGCATGTGAGGGCGGGGTGGGTTCTGGACTGTCGGTGTGCATGGGTTGGGGTGTGTGTGCACGGTGGGTGCTTGGGGGTGGCAGGTGGTGGGGTGTATGTGCACCAGGGTGGCTACTGGGGTTGGGGTTTGTGACGCTGTCTGGATTTATGGGGACCATTTATGATATTATTTCATATCAATATTCCAAAATTACAATAATCCATAGGAGATGTGCCATGTCGGGTACCGATAGAAAGGTTATAATTTGCTAAGAATGATTGTGTGCCATGTTTGTATTGGAAGTTACGGCTATGTTTGATAACAGAGTCCTGTGGCCCTTTTAAAGACTAACAGATTTATTTATCGCATGAGCTTTCGTGGGAGAAAATCCCACAAGTTCATAAAGAAGTGGGATTTTCTCCCACGAAAGCTCATGTGATAAAAAAATCTGCGAGTCGTGAAAAGTGCCAAAGGATTGACTGGCCGTGTATTATTGTTGGTTAGATCCTTCCAAATGCTTATTGATCGGAAAAAGTGGTTGACTCCTTGGGGTCAGAAGAACTTTTTTTGGGTAAAGAGCCTGGAGTTTTAAGTAACTTATCTCTTTACTAGATCCAGTGGCTGGTTGGGAAGCAGTGACTCAAATGCAGTAAAGGGGGTGGATTAGACTTTGTTGGGGCTTCTTGATAACCGGTGTGGGGACTCAGAAGCATTGTTTGTGAAGCCTGACTTCAGAGTAACCCATCAGTTTCGAGAGAAACTGCTCTGCTTTTTGCAGCCTGCCCTGATCTTGGCCTTTTCAGGTGGTTATCTCAGGACGGCCAGGTCACAGAGTCTGTGTGCATGGTTGGGGTGTAAGAGCATGGTGGGTTGTGCTTGGGGTGAATGCCTCTATTTACTGAGTGTTGGGGTGCTATGTTTGCAGCAGGTGTGTGTTGTATGTTGGGGTGTGTGGTTATTGCCAGGAGTTTGCTGGGGGTGAGGTGTGTCAGGTGTGCACTGTTGTGTGCGGGGTCTCAGAATGTGTGTGAGAGAATGAGTTTTGAATTACTCTGTCTGTCTGGGGGCTGGAGGCATGAGCACTGAGCGGCTGTAAAAATGATTGTAATGTACGGCCTGGAATAAATGAAATATTTAATGTGACCCATAAAGCCATGTGAGGCCATTAGTGGGAGCGCTGTGTCCTGCACGGAGAGGCGTCTGGGACAGCCAGGGGCTGGGAACAGGCACCACAGGAAGAAGAGGGAATTTCATTACCAGGGTGGTGGGGAAGGGGCCATAAATCTTTGGAGAAGGTCAGAGTGAGGGGAGAGGGAGGGAGCAGCAGGCAGGCAGCCGCCAATGCCTGGCCGGTGGCAAAGGACTCAGAGAGAGTTGGCCCGCCGTGCCCATGGGAGGGGGATTCCCGGGGGAAGAGCATTCTGGGATCCTGTCCTAAAGCCAGTCTGCTCATCCAAGGCAGCGTGGGTGAGATGGCGGGTGTGTGTCTTTGTGGTGCTGAGGAGAATGGGTGTGCTGCATGGGTTGTGTGGGATGGAGGCCTAGCCGTGTGTTGTGTTGTGTGGACAGTGGGGCTGGTGGGGAGTGATGTGAGGGTGCATTGCACACGTGTGCACGGGTTGAGGTGTGGGGAATGATGGGATTGTGCCTTGCATGGGTGTGTGCTGTGTTATGTGGGGGCATGTCCATTCACTCCTGAGCTTCGCCCTCCCCACGGTGGGCATCCACCCCAGATGGCCCCAGCCCCCTGCAGCCAGGCTTGTCCTAACCCGTGGATGCTAAGTAGCAACACCCCCTCTCTGGCACTCCCCTCAGCTGCACTGGGCCATTTGCTAAGCTGGGAGAGCAGTTTCCACTTTCCTATTGCCGCAGGCAGGGCCCTGGCTCCATGCTGCTCTGCTCATGGGCCCAAGGCCTGGGTGAGCAGCTCTCTGGCCTTCTTGGCTCTGGGAGTCCCTGGGTGTTTGTCTGTGGGTGTTTGTCCAGCCACGGAGATCTGTGTTTCCTGAGCAGATGAGCGGGCTGGGAGCTCGCCCCCACATCGCTACGGATGAGTTACAGCCCCTGACCCACAGGTGACTCCTGCACCTGAAGCCCTGGGGCTTCCTGCCCATTGTGGAGCCGGCTCAGTGCTGACAGGGAGCATCTGCTGGGTCAGCAAGGTAAATAGGGGGCCCTCCTGGGAAGGCCAGGTCACAGAGGCCAGGGAGCCTGGAGCTGCAGGCAGAGGGCAATTGCAGGGCGGAGGGAGAAGAGTTCAGACAGGGGGGACCATGGATTGCCCCAGGGGATGGCTCAGTGAGGTGTTGGGGTTACACAGCTCCCTGCTACCCCTCACACACCATGGGGGCTGGAAACCTCTGCTGGGGGCTCCATGGGGGCCCTGCTGGCATCCTTGGGAACCAGAATGAGGGGGGGTTTATAGGGGATTCATCTGCCTCCCCAGCATCTGATGTCTCCTCCATCCCCTCTCTGGCCAGGGGAGTGGGAGGGATTGGGAGAGGGTGCTGGCTAGGTATTAGCCCCTCCCCATCCCTGAGTCAGGGTTGGGAGATGGACCCAGTTCTGCACCCCCTGAAAGGTGGGGAGAAGGCCCAGCCCCATGGGGCCCCCTCAGCTCTCTGGAAGAGTGGATGGCCGGATGGGGGAGAGGGAGGCCCAGCTCCCATCCCCCACCAAGCCTGACATTTTGTTCCCGCAATTTTGCACTTGCACACTGGTCCCCTAAGGCCCCAGCGGTGGCCCAGGTTTGCTCCCCCCTGCTCTTGGGGAGAGGAAGGAGTCTGACCCCCTGCCCAGCATTGTCCCCCACTGTCCCTTCTTGCACAGCCTGTCTCTTTCTTCTGGATCCCTGGACATGAAGAGCCCGAAGGGATTTGAATTGCATTGCTCCTTGACCTCACAACCTGAAGATGGGAAGTGATACCCCAACCTGTCTGCAGCCTAGGGGGGGTGCTGGATGGGGGACAGGAGTGGGAGGGCTGAGTTGTGGGGGGATAAAAACTCTTATTTCAGAAGAAGCTGTGAGAGGGAACAGATGAGTTCTGCTCACCGCCCCAGCTGGGCTGGGGGGCAGTTGACCCCTTAGGCTGAGCAGAGGGGAGTCGGATTGCTGGCTGGAGATGCTCCAGCTCAGAGCACCAGGGACATCTCCTGGGGAGGGATTCAGCCTCCCAGTGCCCACTGAGCCTTTACCAGCAGGGCTGGGAATAGCAGGGGCTGTGAGCTGGGATTGAGGAGCTTTGGTGGGGCTGTGAGTGGGGTGGCAGGGGTCTGTGGACCAGACATTAGCCGAGCTAGCAGAGCAGGATGGCTCTGGCAGCCGGGCAAAGCTGTCATCAGAGAACTGTGCTAAGCACCAGGCCAGAAGCTTCCATCCATAGTCCCTCTCCCTCTGCACGGCCATGACTGCCCCTTAGTCAGCCATGCAGGTGCCTTTCCTCTCCTCCTTGCTCTCTGAACCCAGAGATGGGGCCTCCTTTTTCTTTGCTAGAGGCAGCAGGAGGGCATTGTGGGCCTGTCCACACCTGGATCAGGGCGACAGGCCCACCTCTCTCCCCCCAGCGTCGCCAGCTGGACTGCCAGCTGCAGAGACGGGGAGCAGCCGCCCCCAGGTAGCAGCGCAGAGGCAAGGCAGCTGTCAGGGGGCCCTGGGTGTCTGTCTGCGCCAAGGGCTGCATTTCCAATTACCAGCCCCTTCCCTCCAGCGTGCGGGAGCCTTCACACTCAGCTGCGCTATTGATTAGATGCTGACGCTCCATTTTCCCTTCCTATTAGGGCTGGGAAGGGAGGCTGTTTCAGCTCCTCTCTCCAGTATGGCTGGCACACCCGGGCCCTGCGGCCCCCCTGCCCGGAGTCCCCAGGAGGAGCCCGTGGATTGATGGATGAATTTAGGCCAGCGCTCGGTTGGAACAGAAGCGTGTTCTGGGACCATGAACATGGACCTGCTTGTTACCCAGGGCTACGGGTCGAGAGCCTGTCAGAGCTCAGCATCCCTGGGAGCAGGTGGGGGCAATAGAGCTGGGGGTGTCCTGGTGTGTGCGTTTGTGTGTACAGCACCAAGGGGATGTGTGTGACTGGCATGGAGGTGTTGCAGGGTTGTGTGTGTGTGTGTGTGTGTGTGTGTGTGTGTGTGTGTGTGTGTGTGTGTGTGTGTGTGTGTTTGAGAAGCGTTGGGAGGTTATGTGTATGCAGCACCAGGAGGGTTTTTCTTGAGAGGGGGGTGCGAATAGATTACAGCCACGGGGGTTGTGTGTGTACACAGTGCAGGGAGATGATGTGTCTGTGTGGACAGAGTTGGGATACTGTGGAGCTTGTGTGTATGTGTGCTGTGCAGGGAGGCTGTGAGTGTGCGTGTTTGTGTTCACTGTGCTGTGAGTGTGTGTGTGTGCCTGGCCAGTTCTGGTTGCTTGGAGTTTCCTCCTGTCCCAGCTCCTCTGGCTGCCGGGGGGCAGCCTCCGGGAGCCACACCAGTGCCCCTCCCAATAGCCCCACAGGGCCAGTGACTCCTCCCCTACTCCTCAGACAGCTCTTGCCTCCCCCCGAACACTCCCGCCTCCCGCTTGACGGGGCTGGAATTATTACAGTGTAATTAAAAACGCAATTAAGCACAGCCACTTAGCAGAAAAGTCAGACAGTTTGGGAATAATTATCTGACACTATAACAAGTTGCACAACATTAATCAGGTGCTGATCGGCTCCGGCAGCTGTGCATCCGACTCCGGCCTGCGCGCTTAACGGCCTCATTTAGGAGAAAGCAATTAATCAGGCACTTACCAGGGCCCTGGCGAGCTGCAGGTTGTTCATGGGCAGAGTCAGAGTCCAGGCCGCTGTACCCCAGTGCAGGCATTCTGGGCAGGGTTTAACCCCCCCCCTTTTCCTTGGGGAACAGGGAAACTCACAGCTACTTCCCATTCCTTCCTGGGCTGGGAGCACTGCCGAGTGGTTAGATCAATGGGTTGTGCCTGGGCTCTACTCACAGCACCAGAAGAAGAGGGGCGTTGACCTCCCCAGCCTTATGCAAGCAGGATAGTGCCAATGGAGATCAAGGGACTCAGCATCTCTGCTCATCTCTAGCTCCTCCCTGCCTCCCAGCACCTTTCTCCCCTCCGGCAGTGCAGGCTGTGCCTGGGCACTCCCCTACTGCCTTTGGGCACTGGCCTGGGAGGGTGCCAGCCTTCTCCTACAGCCTTGTCCCTGTTTCAGTGGTGTGTGGTGGCAGGCATAGCGATGGGACTTTGGGAAGGGGACTGTCCATGCTGTTAGGTGAAGGGGTGCTTGGGCAGGGCCTGGCTAGCTGGGTCACCGTGTTCAGATCCCCTGGGAATGTTCTGCACCCACCTCCCAGCTGGGAGTTGCTTGCAAACCCCAAAAGGATGTGCCAGCCGGGACCTGCTCTCCTCTCCTCTCCTCTCCTCTCCTCTCCTCTCCTCTCCTCTCCTCTCCGCCAAGCCCCAGCCCCTCTCAGCAGGCGGGATTAGTGCATCCTACTCCCAGAAGAATGCCACCCTAATAATCTGCTGGGCCAGGCGGCGGCCACATGGCAGCTGCTCTGGGCAGATGGACAAGGGGCTCCATGTTTCTGGGTCAGGCCTGCGCTGCCCACTGCCGGTGGCACCTGCAGCCCCGCTGGAGTCCATGCTGCAAGCTAAGTGCTGAGCTCTCAGCGCTGCTTCCCCTTAGAAATCTACCCGCTGCCTCCCCCAGCCATCTGTGACAGTCCAGGGCGGGCACACTACTTTGCACAGTTGTACCAAGGGACCCTGGCGAGCGGGGCAGGCTCTGAGGGGGTGAGGGGGCAGGATGCCCGTCCCAGGGTGGGGCCGGCAGTGGGGCTCTGAGAAGTGGCCTGGGCCCCCCCTCCAAGGGCATGGGACTTTCAGGGGGCGAGAGGGGCAGGGCCCTCTCTGTTCAGCCAGGCATATGGCTGGAGCAGGTGTTTCCAGGTGAGGCTCTGGTATGTGTGCAGAGCATTAGGGGCGGGCGGTTTGGTTTGGTTTGGTTGGATGGAGTCAGGGAGCGTGTTGGCCGCTCTCGGGGGACCCAGGCGGTCGATGCGGAGCAGCAGCCCCGCCCGATGCACTGGAGCTGCCTGACACCTGGGGGCCACTCCCCTGCCTGGTGAAAGCAGGAGAATCGATGCCGTGACAGCTGCCTCCCTTCCAGGTCAGCAGAGAGGATGTTCCAGCCTTCCCCGCCTGGATCTCCCACCTGCCCGTCACGGTGCACTCGATATCCAGCACAAGCGCTGATCGCCGGGGGGAGGGTAGCTGCCGAAGCAGCGGCAGGAGCCATCCCTACGCATGGTGGTGGCATACGGCCCTGGAGGCAACTCCTCTTGCTCACATATGCCAGGCGGTCTCCAATGTGCTGGCAGGCAGTGGGGCGGCTGGGGGGGCAGCGGGGAACTCACCCAGTCCCAGATGGTGGCTTATGCTTTCTGGCTGGTTACATTGGTTAAAGTATAGTTTGACGGGTCCCGGAACCCTCCTAATCTCTGGGCCCCCTTCCCGTATTGTCTGGGCCCCCTTCATGCATGTGTGGGCCCCAGCCCAGGTAGGCATTTGCAACTGTTTCTCAGTACCACATGCATCGGTTATCACTCCATAAACATATTTATAATTTTATAGGGCGTTTATGTCTATAGCAATTATTGTCACAAACTAGTGAACGCTGCATAACACAATAAGTATTGTGAATAACAACGGAGGGATGTAGGACCTGCCAGCTGTCAGGGCAGGGCGGAACATGCGTTCTGCCCGATTTTTCTATTTTTAGAGGCCCCGGAACTCTGGCCTCTCAAATTTGGGGGCCCTGGAACTGCGTTCCAGTGCGTTCCCCCTTACTTTAACCCCTGTGGATATCCCCAGTCCTGCCACTGGGGCTCGGGGTGATTCATGGGCATTGCAGAGGCTAACAGCGGAGCTGGGAGCTGGCAGAGAGGCGGGCCTTTAAATAATTTGTAAACTGGCTCCTTGGCTGGCTGGAGTCTGTCGGGTGTGAACGGGGAGCGGGAATAATAGTGACTGGGGTGGGACAGTGGGGGCACAGGCCATGGAGCAGCAGATGTAGGCAGTGCCTGCTGCAGCATGCTTTACTCCTCTGTGGGCACATCAGGTGCCTCCCTTTCTCCCCCTGGCCCTAAGCTGCTCTGCACCTCAGTATGACCCTCATCCTAGGGCAGGGGGGCTTGGCACTCGCAATTTTTGGCCAGAGCTTGGGGGGGATGCAGGGAGGGGTGGATTCCAGTGTGGCTTCGCTACCTCTCTCTGCCCCTGCAAGGGTATGGGTGGCAGCCCCTGGAGGAGAGAGATCAGCCACTCGTGCCCTGGATGCGGCCCTGTCCGGGCACCTAGTGATGTCTGAGGCGGTGGCTGGAGCTGGAGGTTCTGTGGGCACCAGGGAAAAGGCTGATGAGCCAGTGGCCATGCTGGACCCTCCGGCAGGGCAGAGATGTAAATTGCAGGGAGGATGCCACAGGAAGGCTGCTGGGGGGGAGCTGATCCCTGAGCAGCTGGGGAGAGACAGGCCAGGTTTGCTTGTGGCCACCCCCACCCCCCAGCAGGGAGTTGGGAGCCAATAAAACCGAACAATAGCCGATTAATTACTGCGCTGTAAAGGGAAACGAGGTGAGAGGGCCCTAAACGGAGGGATGGGCTGCAAAATAAACCGGCTTTGAAGGGCATCAATTAGCCGGCAAATTAATGAGTATTTATGGCTTGTGTTTGCTGGCGCTAATGAAGTCCTCGGCTGGAATAACATTCATCCCGGAGCGCAGCCCTGCTCCGCACGGCTGCAAACTGTGCGCGCGCCCGCTGGTCCCTCACCCCCCCACCGTTGCCATGGCAGCCCCTGGGAGACGGGCAACTTTGCTTGCACTGCTTGGCGAGAGGGAAGGGGGCCTGGCCTGGTGGTGGAGTGTGGGGGCAATTGTCATTAACCAGGCAGTGTCTCCCCAGCGACTGGCGCATGTCTAGGGCAGAGCGGGCACCAGCCGGGCACCCAGTCCTGGCTCACTGGGATGCTTTTGGGTCTATGTGGTGGGGGCCCCTGAGGCTTGCTCCCCTACACACTCAGCCTTGCTCTCCTCCGTTCCCACCCCTACACCCCTTCTCTCCTCCACCCCTTTCCCCAGACTCCCCCCCCCCCGCACCGGTCCACGGCTCCTTTCATGGCTGTCCCCTTCCTCCCCCTTTGCTGTCGGGGTTTCCCAGGATGGCTCCGGTTTCTAAGAGCCAGAGATAAAAGGCAGAGATTGTCTCCTTTGTTCGGCGCAGTCCTCGGCGCAGCCCTTGGGCCTGAGAGAGGGAACCAGCCAGAAAGGAAATCAGGGGCTTAGCACATTCATTTCTCCCCTAATTTGCCAGTTCTGCCATGAAATCCCATTACAAAGGGCTTAGTGGCTGAACTGAGGGGAAGGTCACTCCCGGGGGCCTGCGGAGATTTATGTGGCAGAAAGGTGCTAGAAAAGAGCAACCCCACACATCTCGGGCCATAAACGCACAGCCCGCCCCTGCTAACAGGCAAGCCACCCCTCAGACACATGCATTAAACTGGGGATTAGGCTGTGCCTCGCTGCTGAGAGAGGAAACCAAGGTTTGGGCGTTTGGGGCAGCTCTTCGCCTCCTGGCAGGTTGCATTCTGTCCTGTGCTGAGACACAACAGTCTGCTACAGGCCTGGGCTCCAAGTGGGCCCAGCAAGACCCAGCTGGAATGGAAACCAAATGCTCTGCCCCAGTGTGGATGTGGTTATGGGGGTCAGTGGCCTTACGGCTGAGGGTGGCACAACACGGGAGGCTTGCGACGCTTGTTTTGGGAAGGCTGATGATTTTGTGCTGAGATCAGACACAACAGGGCCCCTGCTCTCTCCTCTTGTGGCAGGGAGTTCCACAGGTGGGGCCCCGCTCCCCAGTGAGGTCAGTCTCCTGCACTGCCCCCTCTTCGCCGGTGTCACTGGGATTGTTGAGGTTAACTATTGTAGTTGCACAGAGTGAGGTGCTCTTGGGGAGCAGAGTCACCTCCACGGAGGGCTCAGAGAGGCCTCGACCTGGACTCCTCAGCAGAGGCTGGGACATGGGGGCCAGCTGCTCCTGGTGACCTTTGTTGTGGTGGACACGGGCTGCTGTGTCCTCCATGACCGGAGGATGGCCAGGCCTTGCAGCTCCTCCTTTGCTGTAACTGTGCCTGGAGGCCAGGGCTGGCTGCGGCACTCTGATTGGGTCCATGTCTGATAAGAAGGGGCACAGTCTCCCAGCTAGACACATGGACTGGGCATTCTCGGCTGCCATGGCTGGCAGGACACTCCCCGCATGGAGGAACCCAGACTGCTACCGAAGCAGCAATCTGAGGGCAAGCGTCCCAGTGCTGCGGGATGCCCTAGAGGAGGCCAGTTCCTCAAAGTACATCCTTATAGTTATTTAAGCGTGTGGTCTGTGCTAGAGATATGCCTGCTGTGCTAGGTGCTGCACAGACAGAGTGAGAGACACTCGCTGCCTCAAGGCACCAGTGAAAGAATGCTGGTTCCTTCATCGTCGTCACGTGCAGTATGAAGGATCTGATGCACATGTCATTAATAGAGAACTTAAAACAAGACCGCGTAGGGGGCTGTGTGATGGCTCAGCAAATGAGGCGTCTTGCATGCAGGAGGGAGATGTGGGCCTGTGTGGGAAGCTGATTTCACCTTTGCTAGGAGCCAGCGGAAGGCGGACTCAGGGCTGGAGCAGAATAAGCTGCCAGTTTAGGGTGAAAGATAGGAAATCAGGAATCCAAGGGGGGGGGGGGGGGTTGATAGGCAGAAATCCTCTGCACTACATGTGGGTGAGATCACAAGCCAAGACATTTCCCAGTTCTTGGTCAAGTCTGCCGTAAATTCAACATAAACAAGCCAGTTCTCAAAGGGGTGTCGCTCAGCTAAAGGCAAGACTGTCTCAGAAACACATTAACTGCAGTTCTGTAGCTTTTAAACTATTATGAGCGCACAATGCAATGCAAACCCAAGGACTGCACCATGCATTGTAGCTAAGGAAACCGCCCAGAAATCTAGCCGAAAGCCGAGCTTGTTTCCCGTTCAGTGAAAGTACAACGGTAAGTAGCGCTTAAAATAACGAGCATCACTTAATAGCTTTCCAGGCAGTAAATGCAGATGACCAATCTGCGTTACGACTCAAATCCTGCTTAGCCATGCAGTTTGCTAAAAAGGCCTTTGCCATCAGGCATGCACATGAGACAGACATATGAAAAATCTTCCGTGGGCTAAGCTGTTTGGAAGGAGTCTATGAAAACAAATCAGTAACTCCAGTGTTTCCTCCACTAAGCAAAAGTGACTCTCCCTAGCAAAGAACTGAAATGCTGAACTTGACACTGTGGGAAAGCTGGGACATACTGAAAAGACGGAGAAACCAAGGCTTGGGCTAATTCTGTGTACATAACTGAAAAGCTAAATAAAGTCCCAGTCTGCATTGATCCACAGGATTTAAATAGAGCTGTACACCCTTCCCAGGAGCTGATAAAAAGCATTGAAAAAACAGCATAAGTTAAACAAGTCAGTCTCTGTTAGTAACTTTTCCTGAACCATTGGGGCTAGATTCTCAGTTGGTGTAGCTCAGCTCCAGTCCATTGACTTCATCAGCAGTTTACTGACTGGCATCAACTAAGAATTTGGCCTTCTGGTTATAAAGTGATGCAAATGCCATTTGGTGTGAGCATTGCATGTGGCACATTTCAGAGTGACTGCACTCATGTCCGAATGGCCAATTGTGTCACTAAGCCTTCCCGGCCCACCTGGGGAGGTGCCTGTCAATCTCTTTGGGTGGGTCCTTGTTCTCCCATTATGAGTACTGGTTGAGAGGAGGTGGGGAGCAGAGGGGAATGCAGGGAGAGGAATGCTAGCTATGTACACTGTGCTGAGTTGATGAGGGTTGGGGTTAGGGGCAATGATAGAGGAGGAGGCTGCATTGTGGTGGTGAGAGGCGATGGGAGGGTGAAGAGGGGGGGAGAGGATGTGGATGGACAGAGAAGGAGGGAGAAGTGTCTGGTGGGCGGCTGCAAGTGAGGCTGGGCACTAGAGGGATGGAAGCAGACACTGCACTGTATCAGCAACCCTTTAACAGGCCAGGGGCTTAAGCAAGTAATGAAATAGTTCCTGTCTTACCACAGCTCCTCAGCTACCTGGGCTGGGCATGGATTGATTCCACCTCCCCAGCTACCTAGGCTGGGCATGGATTGATTCCACCTCCCCAGCTACCTAGGCTGGGCATGGATTGAACAAAGGTGACAGTCGTTCTCCAGGTAAGACAAGACCCTTGTGGAGAGGCCCCCTCTGGGACACAGCATTGCAGAGCTACAGGGCTACCGAGGTTTGGAGGAAATCTTCCATACACCTCATTCCTCATCTCTCTGTGCTCAGCGAGCCCTACCAGGGTCTCTGGGAAATGACATGGCCTCCCCTCAGGGAGATGGACAGCCAGGCATTGCAGATGCGGGTGCTGCTCACCAGCCCAGCCACTCTAATCTTGTTTGGTGATGCCCCTTCCAAAGGAACAGGCCATCCCTTATGCAGGAAGACCCATTAGCCTTTGCACAGGGCCTCTGAAGAAAGCAGTGCACCCATCCTGGAGAGAAGATACTGGATCTGGGGGGTGGGAAGCATGGGTTCCACCGGCAGAGTGCTGTCCAAGTGAGGAGACACCGAGTTAAAACTCTTGGGAATCTGGCAGACAGTGCTGAGATGGCCGAGACGTGATCTTGATCTGGAACGTCAGCGGGGTCAGCGTGTACAAATTGGTGCCACCTGGCAGTGCTCAGGAGGTGGGGGCAATCATGCGAGCAGCGTACATATTCCCCCTCGCTCCACTACCAGAGCTGCCCACTGGAGCACAGGGAGATGTAGCTGTGCATTAAGTGAAATGACTGGTTTTACAAATTGGCCCGGAGAGAGAGCAGGTTAAGCCTCCAAAGGGGGCATGGACGTGAGTGTGTGGGTGCGGGTGGTGCTTTGATGGGTGTCAGAATACCCACGAGGCAGGGCACGTACAATAGTGGATGGGGGTGTGAATGTGTGAGGCTGAGCACACACATGCGACCTGAGTGGCGGAGAATGCATGGGCAAGCGTGCCAGAGAGCGAGCGCGCCCGGGTGTGAGTGAGCCCGGGTGGGGGAATGCTTCTGGTCCCCCAATGGGGCTGGGTCTTTCTGCCTGGCTATCTGTGCAGACGCCGGGCACACCTTGTCTCAGTCCTGCGAGGTGATTAGTGGTGAGGGGAGGTGAATGGCTGAATGGGCTGCAACAGAGGAGTAGAGGCCGTGTCGCTTGGCCTGTCTCGCCGATTCAGAAACTGTGAAAGGAGCAGGGAAGGACCCCACCCCGTGAATGGCAATTAGGCCCTGGCAAGGCACAAAGCCGCCAGCTGGGGAGCAGGGCGAGACTCTTGCACACCCACTCGGCAGTGTTTGCAAACACTGGAGGCCACTTAGTGCATGGAGGTGCAAGGGAGATGGCTGAGGGGGCTGCCAGAGGCAGGGCCTCCGCTGTGCAGCTCGGAGCAGTAAGCTGCGCAAAGCCTGTTGCTGGCTAAGGGGTTCAGCCTTCTCTTTTTAAGCAAATCAACAGTCCCCGGCTTCCCTCTGCAGCCAGCCAGCCAAATCCTGCTGCTCGCGCCCAGGAGGACAACACACTTGGGAGGCAAGAACGGAGACACCAATCTCATAGGCATCCCAGCACAGGGGCACCGTGGTCAGGTTCCTTCTGCGTGGCTGGCAGGGAGGGGAGTCTCTGGGTTCTAGAGCCCCGGGGCAGGGATCCTTCTGTCCTGGGGCTGTGGGCAGATCCTGCTGCCTTCACAGGCTGCCAGTGTGACTCCGGCTGCTAGAGCCCCGGACGTCAAACTTGCTGTTCTCAGCTGGCAGAGTGTGTGCAGCGCTGGTGTCCTGGGGTGGGGACTTGGCTGGGGCTGCAGCAAGGAGAGGGCTCCTCAGAGCCCACCTGCGGCCCTTGGCATTGGCTCCGCGGCTGAGCCGCTGGCCCGTCTCCAAAGAGGCTTTGTTCCTGCGAGAGGTTCTGGGTGCCCAGCGTTGGCTGCAACACTCCCAGCTCGGTGTCTGCAGCCAGGGGAGCAGGGTGCGCTGGGAAAGAATGTCCCTGCTGAATGCCCCCAAAGGCAGGCATGACAAGCCTGAAATCAAGCTGTCAGTTCCCGTCTGGACAGCCCTTCACCCCCATTCGCTCTGCCTTGTTCGGCTCCCCTCGGCATTCACCGAACACAATCCAACCACTTAACCCTCTGGCTCACACACTCCCCCAGCCGGAGGGGGTGCCCGGGGGGACACCAGTGCAGGGCAGCTTTTGCGGGGACGGACTCCTGGCACAAAGACAATGGGGGCAGGGATCCTGTGACACTTGCACCATGAGGAGTGGACCTGTGCTGTCCCCTCTCTAGCGGAGAGCTGTGGGGTGGGGGTGGCTGTATGTCATGCACAGACCCCTTCGCAGTGGGGATCCCAGCCCCTGCTCCCTGGCTTGATGTTGCCGAGCAGAGTGTGTGTGTGTGTTGGGGCTTGCCCCATTGAATCCCAGCTCTCACACTCGCCTGCACATCCATGTGTTCCTAAACCTATGCCTGGGCTGTGGCTGAAGATCACCAAGCTGAGCACTGGCCCCCAGCTGGAGGAGGCCCCTTAGTCCCTGGCCAGCTTGTGACATCTCCCTCTCATCCGCCCAGTGTGCAAACCAGGCATATGGAGTCACAGCCTGAGTGTGGGGAAGACTTCGAAGGGAGATGTTTCTTCCATTGAATAAACGGGCTCCCACTTGGCCACGAGATCTGCAGCCCTTTCTGGCACCCAGCCTTCAGCCAATCCTCCCTGTACCCCACACTGCAGTCCTGTGAGCCCCTCCTCAGTGACCCCATCTCACCTCCACGTGCCCCCTCCCCTCCTTGGGGCCCAGCCACATTCCCTATCCTTCTCAGTGCCCTCTCTCAGCCCCATTTCCCCCCGCCCAGCCGCTGCGCCCTCTCTTCACCCCTTCCCCCCTCCCCTGCTGCGAGATCCACCCCAAACCTTCCCAATCTCTGGCTGCTAATGAAAGAGCAAGTGTACAGAATTTTCTCTGACACAATTAAAAGGCTCGGGGTCCCGGCCTTCTCAGCTTGCTGCAGTGTGTTCAATTAATGTAGCATAAAAAATCATTATGCAGGGACACAGATGGAGGTGGCCAAGCAGAAAATGCGATGTGCAGGGGCAGAAAGCCCCCTCTCCCCCAGGTAAACAGCAAGGCTGTCCCAGGCCTGCAGAGTGGGTTGCCCTAAGCCGGAATTCCTCGCATCCCACTCCCTTGGGCTTTGCTGCCCCTGGGATCCAGCAGAGGGGTAAGCACACTCTTGTGGGGTGGACAGCCCCACTGCTGGGAAAAGGATGGGGGAGGGCAACAGCCTGTAGGGACCTGATGCTCTGTACACTGACAGGAGGAGATTAATGAGGGACACCAGCCTGTTTGAGTAAAATAAACGAGCTGTTTTCTGTGCAGAGTGCCCCCGCCTCCGGCTAATGGAGCCAGTAACCCTCAGGCACCTGCTTAAGCAGGGTGTTAAGTGCGTGTTTATCTGCCAGGGCTCAGCACCCGGGCTGCACAGGGCCTGCGTGGGTGCGGGGCCCGGAGCCGCGCTGGCCGTGCGTCATTATGCACAGGCACAGATGGGGGTAACAGAGCAGAAAACGGGCTTGGGTCATGTGATGCCGGGATCAAAGTGCAGGAAACCTTTACAGTGCTGAAGGGATTGGGGGGAAGGGAGGGAACCTGCATCCTGTGCCGAAGTGCACACACATTTAGGTCCTCGTGCATCCACCCGAAGACATGCATCAGCGTCTGCACGAGCTCACACGCCTCAGTGTCACTGCTCACACATCCGGGTGTCTGCCCCAGTACCCACACACCCGCATCAGCCACTGTGTACGCAAACACACGATTGCCCGCAGGGCCAAGGGTTTTCAGTGCCCTAGGTGAACTGTGATTTTGGCGCCCCGTCCCCATATGTGATAAGCGATAACATATGTAAAAATTTTCTTCCAGCTCATTTGGTGCCCCTTGAAGCCTGGTGCCCATGGTGACCGCCTAGTTCACCTAGATGGTTGGGCCGGCCCTGGTCGTGGGCACACACAGCTGTGCACGCACATTCCCTACCCAGACCACACGTGCAGCCTCCCCGAGACATTCATTTTTTCACAGAGGCATGCAGACATCCGCCTCCCCACCATGCAATGCTGCAAACTGCCTCCCCCCCGCCCACAGACGAGCATGCGTACCAAGGCCACTGTACCACAGGCCGAGTGCTCCATTACAGAATGAACTGTTAAATCCAGCTGGGAAAAGTGCTCCCGGGGGGATGGACCACCCGCCCGCAAACTGCCCCCCTCCCTGACTCACTTCGCCCCCTCGCCCTGATGCACACACTGAGGTGGACCCAGCATTCCCCATGCGTGTGCCCAGCTGCTTGCCAGGCGGGTGTCAAGGGGGCGCATGCTCTCTATGCACCTGCACATTCAGACAGCTGCAGCGCCTGCTGGCTGGGCCCAACGATGTGAACAGGGCCCTTTTTTCCTCGGCTGGCCCTCCCCTCTCCCCCGCACTAAGCCTGCCTTCCCGTCTCGCCCCAGTGCTGGGAAAAATCTGTCACCTAGAGTGTATTAATCAGCCTGGAATGCTAATCCTCATCGCATTAACCCAGCCCCTCATATAAGCCAGTGGTGGGGGTAGCATTCTGAGTCCAGCTTTTCGGGGCACAGTCGGGGCAGCCAGCACTGTGCAAACAGCAGGCTGATTTGCTCTGTTAATTACTGGTGCAGCAAGGAGTTAATCCTCCGGTGGGCAAAAGTAAAATGGCCAGAAGTAATTCAGAGTGGAGAAATACGGGGCAGCGGGGGGGGGGGGGGGGGGGGGCGGGCGGTGCAGGGGCCCAGTTGGGGGGTGGGGCAGTCTGGCTCTACTCGCAGGGTGGAGATGGACCAGTCACTGCTGTGGATCTGGCTGTGTTGGTGTCTGGGACTGGGGAGGATAATGCATATTCCCAGTGAGAGCTGGATGAACTGGGATCCAGCTGTGGGGGAACTGATCCTGGGTCTGGTTCTTGGGGTGCTGAGGCAAGATCTGGTTCTGGGAGCACTGATAGGTCTGGTTCCGAAGGAGAGTGTCATAGGGTTTAAGGCCAGAAGATACCAGCCTGGTCTGACTTCCTGTCACAGGCCATCGTCACTATCATCCACCACGTACACGCTCAACCCAACAACTGAAATGAAACCATCTTGTGGCACAAGCAGAGAACAGGAGGTGCTGCATTTCCAAGGGACCCCGCAATGGCAGGGAAACGATTGAGTGAGATATACCCAGATAATTCTTGCAAGTGACCGCCCCCCGCCCTGCCACTCCATGGCAGGACTTAAATTTTGCTCCTGTGAATTATGGTCCATTGCCCATCACTAGTTGCCCTAGAATACTTCAGTGAGCAAAATTGCACCTCAATTTCTTGATAAGGTTGCAACAAGTTCTGTCTTTCAAGTAGATTATTTCTATATACACCTGGAAAAGTAGTCCATGATGTCCAGGTAATTCTGCCCTCCAAATTTGCATAGAAGTGTAGCTAGTGTCTCCTAAGGACGTTCTGGTAGAGGAGTTTGTACACTGTATGGTTCATAAATTGATTTGTCCAGGTTCTTCTTTCAAAAGCCCAGTATCATCCAATCCTCCATCAAGTTCTTCCATCTTTCTCACTAGGCCCAGCATGGGTGCCACGCTGCAGCTGAGAAGGCTGTTTGTCTGTGATCCTTTGGTCACAGACACTCTGAATAGATAGATTTTGTTTTTGTACGTTGTTTTGGTGGTCATCTGGCCTGTGAGGTTGAGCATAGCTCCAGGACTAGTCAGAGATGTGTCGGGCAATTTTAGCTCCGGAAGGGGCTGAAAGTTATTGTAAATCCTTTCTGAGATGACTGTGGTGCCAGCTTCTGAGTCAATTTGAAAGTCAATAGTCTCACCAGGAATATTCAGATTCACTTTCCAGGCAGGCTCTTTGTCATCACAAATGATAGATCCCAGAATCAATAGTTCTTGCTTCTCTGTAATATGAGTCAGGTCCCTGACTGCTTTGGTGCATTAACCAACTGCAAAATGTCCACATTTCATGCATTTATTACACCATGCACTTCTGGCTGGACATATATTATCTCTTGGGATACAAATTTTTCCACAGCATGTGCATGTAGGCTGGAATTTGTCCCTCCCCCACAGGAGTTCTCTCTTTTTGCCTTGGAAGTTTTATGATGACTTCTAACAGTCAAGTATCTGTTTTAGTTTTTCAAGTTGCTCCTGCCTTTTTTCTGTTGTTTGACTAATTCTGACTGTTTTGCTCTCTATGTAGCTGTAGCTAAACTTAAATCTCCCTTCACTTGTAGTTGCTGGGAAAGTCTTATAACTATTAACCCAATAACTAACCTATCTCTGATATTTTCATGTTTTACATTCCACCCCAAAATCACAGTTTTCAGCAAATGTGTGCAGAGCTCCTATAAAACAGTCAACATTTCCCCCGGTTCTTGAATTCTCTGGTGAAAACATGCTCTTTCATAAACTACAATTCTCTGGTGCATAAAATATGTGTCAAACATAGCCAGAACCTTTTCGTGGTCATCTTTGTGGCTGTCAAAGGATTTAAAGATATGCTCTGCCTGCATCCCCATACCATAAATTAAAGATGATACCTGTATATCTCTAGTTTCTTGGTGGAGTTTGTTTGCAATGCAAACTCTTGCTTCTAGTCTGTCCATTGTGAAAGTTTGTCAAAGCTGAAGTTCTCCAGGGCATTGAAGAGTGTCATGTTGATGAAAACCTGCTACCTCTGTTCCTTATATCTACTACCTTTGTTGCTGGTTTTCTTCTGTATCTGTTCATAGTTTACTCCTGACGCCATGTCATGGTCTTCTGTACCAGATCTGGCCTGGCTACAGAACTTGCTTATGTACACCAGATGTGTTCACCATAAGGTCCTTCAGTGCTCTGCCAGATATGGCTTTGAGATTAATTTAAATAATGGATTTTACACGCAGTGCTGTGGTATAGCTGAATAGAATAATGCAGTTTAGCATTCCACTCCGCAACCCAACACAGACACCTCACCAGATACACCCCACACACTGGGTGCTCACAAACACGTTAGCAGCCCATCTGTTGTGCACAGCACCCACATGCATGACAGATGGCCTCCACACATGACAGGCACCCCATTTGCTGTGTGCGCATAAGGGACAGATACCAACATACTGTGTACATGCACACGCAATCCCTCTCTTTCCCAAGCTCATATGGACTTCCTTCATCCCCTGTACTGGGACATAGCTTAAACATAGGTGTGCATGTGCACATGTACAGACACACACACCATGCCAGTACAAACCCGCACACCTACTCTCCAGTGCCTGTTATCCCCCCTAGAGAAGCCATGGAATCCCCTGGGGGGCTCCTCAACCTGCTCCATCCCATAGCATGCAGCCATCTTTCCCTTCTCACACAGCTGTGCAGTTCCCAGGGGAGCTAGGCATGTGGTGTTGCTAAGTAGCTGAGACTGCTGCACAAAACATGGGCTCTAAGCTTTGCAGCCAACTGATGAAGCCCAGCCATCGCCTTGCTGGGATGCCCATTGCTGCAGCATCTGGGTTCTTTGTGGCGATTCCAAATGACCACAAGTGCTAGGGCCTGGAGAACAAGCCATCCCTGTGACCCACAGAGGGTAGAGGGTGGGCCCAGGTGCAATGCCCCGTGCTATGTGCTTCTGCACCGTCTGGGAGACAATGGACAAATGGCCTTGTGGTACCTGGCCTGAAAGGCCCCTTTGCTGACCTGGTCACAGCAGAATCCAGGATCCCACCCAGACCTGGCAACTGCAGGTGCTGTTTGTCCATAGGGCCCCAAGATGCTGGAGACACAGAAAACAAGGTGCACTCCATTGCCTCTCACCTGGCTCACCCCTGCTGTCCCTGGCACCGAAATTCCCATGCCTGCAGAGCAGTGGCCAGAGAAGTTCTACCTGTCCACCTTGCAAGCAACCAGGAATGGAACTGTGTCGTTTTGGGCTCCCCACTACAGAAGAATGTGGACAAATTAGAAAGAGTCCAGCGGAGGGCAACAAAAATGATTAGGGGGCTGGGGCACATGACTTATGAGGAGAGACTGAAGGAACTAGGCTTATTTAGTCTACAGAAGAGAAGACTGAGGGGGGATTTGATAGGAACCTTCAACTACTTGAAGGGGTGCTCCAAAGAGGAGGGAGCTAAGCTGTTCTCAGAAGTAACAGCGCAGAGAACAAGGAACAATGGTTTCAAGTTGCAGCTGGGGAGGTCGAGGTTGGATATTAGGAAAAACTTTCTCACTAGGAGGGTGGTGAAGCATTGGAATGGGCTATCTAGGGAGGTGGTGGAATCTCCATCTTTGGAGATATTTAAGGTCCGGTTAGACAAAACCCTGGTTGGGGTGATTTAGTGGGCGTGGTCCTGCTTTTAGCAGGGGGTTGGACTAGATGACCTCATGAGGTCCCTTCCAACCCTATGATTCTGTGATTTTATGAACACACCCTCTCTCACACCCCAGAACGCCCTCCAGTAGGCTTCCCCACACTTCATGCCCCTCCCCATTTCAACAGCACCCCTTGCTCTCGGCACCCCCTGTGTGGCTGCAAATATCTTATTGGATCCATCATTTGCTCCCTCCCATGAGCACACATGGGGGCAGAAGGGGCGAGATCACCTCTGCAACCAGGGTTGGACCGTGGCAGGGCTGCCTGTTCCAAGAGTGGTGCTCGGTCAGAGCAGAGCCCCATGAATTACTGCTTGGGGAACCCAGCTGTGGAACCAGGCCCATTTCCCCCTATGGAGTAGCTCCACATGGCACCTGACCTAATAGCAGCTGAGAGGCATTAAATACCTCTCAACTGTCTCCTGCTCCTGCCAGCCCCACTCAGGTGTGTCCTAGAATGGCTTGACAAGGCTGCAAAGGTACCTGCCCCGAAGCACTCTGGGGCTGGATTTTCAAGGCCCAGCTGTGAAGGGACAGTACAACTGGTGGCTGCCCGCCCTTGCGTGTGGAAGGGTTGTGCCTGGGGTGCTGTGCCCAGGGGAGGCCGTGTACAATAGCAGGGGGAACTTCCCAGCCTGCAGGTACTCATGCTACTCTAGCTACCTGTCCAGATCCAAAGCCTCAATACCTGCACCCCACTGTAGACAGAGGTTTCTCCTCCATGCCAGGAGACGCTGCCGAGCCCCACTTGCCCTCACGCTTAGCCCCAGGGCTGCTGCACTTCAAGCACAAATGCCTGCAGCATGTCTGTGAGGCTGGTCCCCATTCCAGGGTTGTCACGCCACGAATACCAGCCCCACCATTTGCAGAAGAGGAGCTATAGATCCATTGGCCAAGAAGGAACCGCTGTGATCATCTACTTTGACCTCCAGCAACATGCAGGCTGGAGGGTTCTACCCACTGCCTTGAGACCAGAGCTGCTGCCTGATCCTTCAGAAAGATGTCCCGAAATGCTGATCTGCAACGGACATATACATAAAACAGAACAGCAGAACAGCCAGGGTAGATAGATCAAGAGTCCGTCTAGCCCAACGTCCTGTCTTCCAGCAATGACCAGTGCCAGATGCTGCAGTCACAGAGGGAATGAACAGAACAGGCAGTCCTCCAGTGATCCATCCTCAGTTGTCCACTCACAACTTCTGTTAAACAGAGGCTAGGGACACCCAATGCCTGGCTAATAGCTAATCTTGGCTAATAGTCATTGATGGATCTAGCCTCCATGAACTCACCTAGTTCTTGTTTGAACCCGGTTATAGTTTGGCCTTCACCAACTCCCCTGGCAAGGAGTTCCACAGGTTGCCAGTGCGTTGTATGCCGAAGTACTTCCCTTTGGTTGTTGTAAACCTGCTGCCCATTCATTTCCTTGGGTGACCCCTGGTTCCTGTGTCACACAAAGGCATAAATAACACTTCCTTATTTACTTTTGCTGCACCAGTCATGATTTATAGACCCCTGTCATATCCCGCTCAGCTGTCTCTTTTCCGAATCGAAAATCCCAGTCTTTCAATCTCTCCTCACATGGGAACTCACCCAGTCTCTGCCTTTCCATTGAAAGGCACTAGAATCCTAGATCTGCAAGGAGTGCCGAGCATCCTCCAGGGCTGGGGTGGGTGAGCAGCCCAGGTGAATGCGCAGCACGAACAGGGAATGGGAAGGGGATGATGTGCAATGGAGAACATTTGCATGTGTGTGTATAGTGAGGGGTGTGTTGTGGCAAGTGTGAGCAGGAGGCGGGGAGCACACGTGCAGCGCTGTGAGTGCTGCATAAAGGTGGGAGCAGGGCAAGGGGCATGCACTAATGGAGGTGAGTGGGGGGCAGAGCTCCCAGCCTCTGGGGCAGAGACTCAGCTCACTAGAGGGGGGTGCGAGGAGATGGGGAAGCCATGAAAAAAAAGCTCTCTGCAAGAGGCCAGAGAACAGGGAATTGAGCACCCGTGGTGCTCAGCCTACCAGCCCCATCTGATGTGTGTGAGGTACACAGACACCATGGAGACAGGCAAGGGAGGCAGGGAGAGCTGGGTGTGCAGGGTGCACGCAGCGATTTGTGTAAGTGTGAGTGTGTATGGCCAGAGGAGACGCGTGTGCCGGGATCTGTCCAGGTGGGTGTGCTCAGGCAGAGATTTGCGTAGGATGTGTGGGTACAGGCTGCGGTTTGCGTAGCAGTGGGTGGGTGGGTGTAGTGTGTGTAGAGGCAGAAGTTTGCATAGGAATTGTGTGTCTGGGTGTGTAGAGGCAGAGATTGCATAGCAGTGTGTGTGTGTGTGTGTGTGTGTGTGTGTGTGTGTGTGTGTGTGTGTGTGTACAGGCAGAGGTTTGCACAGGGGAGTGCGGGTGGATGTGCATCTGGGTGTGTACAGGCAGAGGGTTGTGCAGGGGAGTATGGGTGAGTGTGCGTGTCTGGGTGTGCACAGGCAGAGACTAGTGTAGAGGAGTGCCTGTGTGTGTACAGGTGGGAGAGTGTGGGTGAATGTGCGTGTCTGGGTGTGTACAGGAAGAGAGTAATGTAGAGGAGCGTGTGCAGTGTGTACGGGTGCGGGTGAGTGTGTGTATCTGGGCGTGTAAAAGCAGAAAGTTGTGTACAGGAGTATGTGTATGTGATAGGCAGGTGTGGGTGTGTGATTGTGCGTGTCTGGGTGTGTACAGGCAGAGAGTTGTATAGATGGAGGAGTGTGTGTGTGTATAGGCGGGGGAGTGCAGGTGGGTGTGTGTGTCCAGGTGTGTACAGGCAGAGTTGTGTAGATGGAGGAGTGTGTGTGTGTTTGTGTACAGACACAGGTGAGTCTGCGTGTCTGGGTGTACAGAGGCAGAGGTTTGCAGGGGCTGTGCCGATAGCAGTTTCCAGGAGACGTGCGGGTGTACAGCTACCTGAATCCGGCTGCAGCAAGCGTCTGGCAGTGTTGAGGCACCCAGGTGTCTTGTCTGAGGAGCCTTTTCATTCCTGATTTTGGGTGCTGCCCACTCCAGGCTGGGTCAGCAGAACAAGAGCCCTGGCCTATTCCCTCGTGAAAGATCTTTACCCATTTCCAGCCATATTCTCCATGGCTGTGGCAGCCCCAGTGGAAGCTTGTCTCATGAACCATTTCACCCAGGTGCCAAACTCACAACTTCAGCACAGACCCAGATTTGTCCTGATGGGCCAGGTGCAGCAATAGGGTGAAAAGAGGCAACGGAGCAGAGATTACTTACGGCAGGGCTAGATCTGTCTTATGTTTACCTTGAAATGCACAGGAAAACAGAGACAATAAACACAGAGACTACCTTAAAACCATCTAGTTACATTGTGTATAATCAGACCTGCCAAAAGGGACAGCTAGGATTAGGAATAAGATGAGACACAGATACATTTCTCCCTACATGTTCATGGTATTTATGCAGTAAGCAGCTCCTCAAATTAAATCAAGTGTTGCTGCAAATATTGATTTTGCGTGTGCAAAGGAAAACCGCCCTCGGCAGACTGCCAAACTGTTCTGAACAGCCCCCAGTCCTGTCGAGGTGTGGAATAACTGACTAGTGAGTGCACAGAGATACTGTCTGGGTGGGATTGAACCGCAGGTATGTGAAAGCTGAGGTGATGTTGGGCTAGGAGAGGAATGGCTAGGGCAATAGCCAGCATTAAACTCTGAGCAAACCAAATGGGAAGTGATGCGCTCTAGGGTGCGTCTACACTGGCAACTTAGGTCGACTTAAGGACGCTTAAGCCGACCTACTCAAAGCCGCATCCACACTGGGCTTTTCTTAAGTCGACTTAAGCGCTTCCTTAAATCGGCTTAATAACACCACCTCTGAAGGTTGATTTAAACCTTAAGTCGACTTAAGTCGACTTCAAGCCAGTGTGGATGTGGAATAGCGCTAAGTCGCCTTCATTAAGTCAACTTAAAGCTAGTGTGGATGGCTATGTCTACTGTTAAGTCGACCTAAAGTGTAGCCTCTCTGTTAAGTCGACTTAACAAGGTTGACTTTCAGTCGACCTATAGTCGACCTTGTTAAGTCGACTTAACAGAGTCGACTTAATTTTACAAGTGTAGACATAGCCTTTAGGTTTGGAATATTGAATAAGAAAACTGTCCCCTCTTGTTTGCTTCTTAGTGTGTTCAGAGAAACAGGACGTTGTGTGCATGCCTTGTAAATAAGCAGGATTGCACCAAAGAAATAGTTGCCTCATGCTCAATGTCTCCTCCCAGTTAGCAAAACTGCTGAATGTTGGCTAATTGCCCAGGTCAAAAAGCGTAACAATACACAGGTGGCACTCCCACTGCCAATAAAAATTTAGCTCCCTTTTCAGAAGGTCTGAATGGAGATGCATCAAAATGGATAGACACAGGGCACTTTGAAGTGGTAAAAGGCTGGGCAAAAATTCCAGGATGTGGGAATCACATTTCCCCGATAGACTGGTGATAACAAAGCTATTTCTGCCCAATGGCACATTTTCCCACATGCTGTTCCAGAAGGTATCAGGGCTCCATGGTAGTTGCTCGGACTGTTCTATTATGTGGTATGCTAATACAATGAGCAAAAGAGATTTTTGTAGCTCTGCAGTTTCAGCATTGTGCTGTGTAATTCCTGGGGAATTAACTTCAACAAACACGTGCGAGTGCAGGATTTTACAGCAATTTGTGCACCTTTCGCTCATTTCTTGCACGCTTTCCTTTTTTCATATATTTAAAAATAGATAAGTACTAACTGGCTATTGGCTTTGCAATATTTGGGTTTACTGTTTAAACACCATCCTCAAAATTGAAAGCACTCTGGAGCAAGAATCATCTTTCTACAGTGTTTGGGAAGAACCAACCACATAATGGGTGCCGCCATAAATAAATACTGCTAATGAAGGTTTGATAGAGCGTATCCAATGATGAGGCAATAGTGCAGAACAGTGGGTGGACTGCATGCATATAATTTGTGACACAACACGGCAGGAGAAAGAAGCAGCTAAAGGAGAAGTAAAGGAAGGTAACTTACTTGGAAAAATGTAAAGAGCCAAATCTAAGCTTGGAGTGGTAGCTATTGGGTTACCAGGAACTGTGTGTGCATGTTGGGGAGGGGGAAAGAAGAAATCTGCAGAGGGCACCACCAAGGAGGGGTAATTAGTGACACAGGAGAGTGTAACTAAGAGGAATGAGACCAGATTCATTAATTTAAACTGAATCGGGCAGAGAAGGATCTGGCTGGACTCAGAGAGGCATTTTCCAAGGGACAGGGCGGAAGCCATGAGACAGTACCAGATATTTCTAGCCATCTTAGGTTCTTAACTGGCCTCCATCCTCCCAGCATCTGAGCAGGTCACAATCTTTGGCTATGTCTACACTACAAAAAGTTAGGTTGACTTTGTTAAGTTGACCTAAAGTTGACCTTATTAGGTCGATTTAACAAAGTGCTTCCCCTGAACGGGGACTTTGTAAGTCAACCTAACTGCCCTTAGGTCGACCTAATAAAGTGGACTTCAGCATTCACACTGTGCTTAGGTTGACCTAAAGAGTCGACCTAAGGGTTAGATCGACCTAACCAATGGTTCTTATTAAGTCGACCTAACCGTTCAGTAAGTCGACTTAAGGAATTTCTTAAGTCGATTTAATGAAAGCCTGGTGTGAACAGGGACTAAGTTACGTCGACTTAAGCCTCCTTGAGTCAACCTAACTTGCAAGTGTAGACATTTTGATTCCTGCCCCACCCTGTGAGGTTAGGGCAGGGCTATTATGCCCATTGTTCAGAGAGGGAACTGAGGCACAGAGAGACCCAACGAATTGCCAGGGCTTGGTGGCAGGGTGGCCCTGGCTGGCCAGGAAGCCCAGCTTCATAAATCTATCTTTGATCTCCAGTACAAGAGCACTTATGTACCCATAGGTTCTGCCATGCAAATCTCCACCACAAGAGCTCACCATAGATTTGCTAGTCCCAGAGCAGAGCCCTCCTTCCCTAGGGTGACAGCCACTCTTTTCTCCACCGTGACGGGAATTGCCTCATCAAAGAGCCCAGAAAAGCCTTCTTTCTCAGCCTGACGTTCAGCCAGTTGAGAAAGGGCCTGGGAAATGCACCAGCCACCTGGGGATAATGGTTATATTTACCATGGAATCCTGGGAATTTATCTTCTTTTCCCCCAAATCTCAGAAGGCTTTTCAAAATTTCCCACAAACCACCGTTTCAAGGCACTGCACTGGTGTGACCCAGTGAGCTGCATGTGTGTTGTGAGTTCCTCACTGGTGGCTGAGGCACTAAGGATAATGGTCTACTACAGCTGCCAGTGAGGGGAGCTGTGACTTCGGTGTGATTTAGCTGTGGAGGTCTGGGTTCGGGGCTCTGTGAGGGCCCAGGAGAAGTTGGGCCAGCGGGTTAGGAACCCGGAGGGCATTGCAAGTGCGTGACTTTACCCGAGAGAGATGAGATGTGTGGGAGCCAGAGCTGTCCCACCCGCTCTGTTACCATGGGCTGCATTCTTGTGGGCTGAGGCTGCTGAGAGGGGAGATGACCCCTACGGAAGGTCAATGGTGGCCCCACTTTAGCCATCACCGGCCCATGCCTGACACTCAGTTCCTGGCTCTCTGGTGGAGGGAAGGGAAGGGAAGGGGCCGTTATCTGCTCCTGGCCGGGACAAAGGCCACCTGATCTGCAGAGGTTATCAAGCAAGGACCCAAAGAGACCCTGGCCGGAGCACGACGCTAACCAGAGCCCTTCTTCTGTCACCGAGGCAAAGTGTGACGAGGCAGAGGGGGGAAGGGACCTGGATGGGGTGGATGGGGAAAATGGGGCTGAGGACAGGGAAGGCAGGCTATTCACTGCAGAGCTGGAGGAAGGGGGTAAACGCTGATGGGAGAAGCTGGCCACGGGGGCTGCAGGCAGAGGGGTCTGGCATGAGAGGCCCTAGGGAACTCAGTGGGGCATTGGTTGGGGGGAGAAGGCAGGAGAGGAGTCAGAGGGCACAGGGCCACAGGCATTGTCTGTGGGGGGCTGAAGGGACCAGGTGGTTGAGGCTGGTGGGCGGCTCCGGGAGTTGACGGGAATGGTGCCCAGAGCTCTCTGTGCTCTATGCTAGTGCGTGGAGATGCTTGGCTGGGCACAGGACCTGGGAGCAGCTACACGTGGGAGCAAACCCCAGGCAGGTGCAGCATGGCTCCTTTCTGAAACCCTCTCACGGTCCTGCCCGGCAGCCCTTCGATGATCCAGCACTTGGTGCCTAGCTCTGGGAGGGAGGGACCGGTCTTGCGCCCCAGCCATGACAAGAAAGGAGCTGTACAGGACCCTGGGTGGCAGGGCCACCTCTGGCACAAAATGCCCACCAGCATCCTGGGGTGCTTGGGGTTCAGCTCGCCACAGGCCTGGAAAGGCCAAACCAGGCATGGGAAGGCCGAGCGTCTGCCCCACAGCAGCTCAGCTCAGGGGTGGCCACTGGCATTTGGAGGCCTTTGCCCCCCTTTTCCCAGAACCTGTGTCCTTTCGCTGTCCCTACGCCCGTTTAGCTCCATGGGTTCCTGGTATTACTGACCAGCCGGGGGCCAGGTCCCTGCCCCCAGTGTCTTTGATCGTTGTGTGGGGAGGCGGGGGGGCCAGCCGTACTCCAAACGGGTCCTTAGGGAACCGCCCCAGTCCAGGGCACTGGCTTTTTGTCTCTGCTCGGCTCCCAGGACTCATTCTCACCCTTCGAATATTCATGGCGGTTATTCCTTTCGGTGCATGGCCCCCACAGCTGCTAATCCGGCCAGAAATGGCCCCAAGGGCTTGTTGACCAAGCTGGCATATCCCTTAAATAAATAAGCCCTGGGCCTGGCTGGCCCCACAGCTGCTGGCCTAGGAGGCGCCGTTCTTGGGATGAGGAGACACCCTTTCGCGACCAAAGACCTTTCTTTGGGGATGGACGGAGCTGTGTGCTTCCATGCACCCCTCTCCCACACCGAGCATAGGAGAGTGGGGTGATCTTGCGATTCCTGCCCCTCTCCCCCCAACTCCCCCGCCCCACTGCAGGAAGGGCAGCCCCTGCCCCATTGCAATAGTTTGTTCTCCTGAGCTCACTAAGTGCCAGGGCATGGGCTGCCCTGGGCTGGGACACTTACAGTGGGGGACTGGAGACACACTTAGGGTCCCAGCCTGGCCCCCAGAGAACCCCCGGAAGGCCTAGCTCAGAGCATGTGGCTGTTTTCCATCACCTCAGCCCTCACGGCTGCCCCCAGGTCCTGTCTGAGCCCGCTCCAGCCACCTGCTATGGCCCTTCCCGAGTCCTGGGCTGCAGGCATTACAGGCTGAACGGGGAGTGGGGGGGAGGGCAGCGTGCTCTGGCTTAGAGCAGCGATCCAGCTTCACTCTGCTGCCAGACCACCCCCCCGTGCCAGCAGTACCCAGAGTCTGGAGTCAAACCTAGGCACTGCCAGCCCTCTGCTTCCCTCGGTGAGACCCAGTCCTAGCAAGGCTCTGTGGTGGGGAGGGGAGCCACCCCATGGACAGGGGGCAGTGGGGGAGGAGAGAGCCTAGGGAGAAAGGCACAAGCAGATGCTCTCAGGTCCTAGCTGCCAGGAAAGACCAGGCCTGGATGTGGTGGAGAACGTGGGTGGTGGGAATGAGGGATGGGTGGATGGGAACTGCAAGGTATGCATGCCTGCCCTGCATGTGTGCAGAGAGAGACTGTTGCCTTACACACGTGCACATCCCACCCCCGGTTCGCCTGCCCGCAGCATGGAGCTCAGACAGAGCACCCACAGCCTGGGGAGGGTATTTTTTTTCCATTTGAATTTAGGGGACTTCTGTATATATGCTTTTTAAATCTGGCTTGACCCCCTCCATGGCTGTAAAGATCTTCCAAACAATTCTACCAGGACGCCTCTTTCGCCCCACTCTTCCAGCCCCCCACTGAGCTCCCACCCCCAGCTCTGCTAATGTCCCTCAACCCTGTCCCACAGCTCCCTGCTCTCCCAGACCACTCTGATAACTAATCTTGCTCATCCAGATCCTAGCGATTTGTGCCTCCATCCCACAGCGCTTCTTTACAGGGAGGGTAATGTGTTACTAATTAGCTGGACAGTCTCTTAATTATTATTATTATTATTATTTATTCATTTGATCTTTAATTACATTGTAAGGTCTCCAGCGAAAAGACTGTCGTGTGAGTGTGTGTGTGTGCGATGCAAACACAAACAAACCCTTCCTTGCCATCACCGCAAAACAGAGTCCTGCCTCCCTGGGAAAGGAAGTTGTGCAGGACACTCGGATGCTGGGGTTTCTGAATGCGGGAGCAGCTCAGGGACATGGGGGACCAGAAAAGCAGGATGGAAGGAAACCACATAAGGATGCATAGCGCGGAGCAGGAAAGAAAGGGGCCAGATCAAAAGTTGCATTGTGGTCCCTTTACATGGGCTTGGCCGCCGGACGAGGAGAAGGACTGCCCAACCCAGGGAAGGGAAGACACGGGTGCAAACAATCGTGGCAGCCCTGGACAGAGTGGGGAGGAGGGAGGTGAAAGGGAGCGACTGACATTGACCTACAATGATCAGCGAGGACCATTGCAAGAACAGAACAAGGTAAGTCTCATTATCCTGAGCTGGGACCTGAGCTTGCCAACACCACTCCTGAATTGGGAAAGGGCTAACTGCTATCCCGGCACGGGGGCCTGTGCCCCCACAGGGTGAATCTGCTCCCAGTGAGTTAATGCCGTGCCCAGGAACGATAGAGAGAGGGAAAGATGCCCCCTTAAGAATAAAAGGGCAAGAAATTAACGACGATTCTACAGGGGCCAACAAGCCATGAAACTTTTACGTGTCTTTAATGAGAACAACGTTTGGACAATTAGGAAATGCTGGCAATTTTGTAAATATTCCAGCCGATAAAGAACCAACTGAGAAAAGTGAAACAGATGCTGCCTAGCTGATCTGGAAGAGACACACCCTCAAGCTCACTGCGCAGCCGGAGAACTATTTCTGAAAAGACCTGGGCACCTGGGAAAGGGCCGGGGGGAGGGGAGCAAATGTGGTACCCATCTTCAAACAAAGAGAGGGAGAGCGATCCTGGCCTCTTTCCTTACCTTCAGCCCCCAGAAAAACCAACGGAACAAGTCTACAGAGGTGGAAGAAAAGGAGAACCAGCTCCAGGATAAAGGAACTGGAAGCAGTGAGCTTGGCAGGGAGTTTATCAATGAGCAATGAGGCCAAACAAACACGCTATGCTCTGTTTGATCGAACAGCGGAGGCCAATGCACTGCCCTGGAGCTGTATTTTAGAGACGTATCAAGCAGAAGCTGATTCTCAGGGTAACTAATTGGCATGGCCCCGCCCGGGGGGCTGAAAACAGGCTGGAGTCTCATAGCCAGCCGGGTGGGGAGGTGTCCCAGGAAGCTGACACTGAGACCAGAAGAGCAAAATGGGTTTGGCCCAGGGATGAGGGAGCATTTCCTGCTCTACAGGCAGCAGCTAATTTAAGCCAAGCACTGATGGAAGCCCTTAGACCTGGGGGGAGATGGGGGCCCAAGCAGGGGCCCGGTGCCAGGGTCATGGCACGGAGCAGGCGGGGGAAGGGCTGAGCCTTTCTCTAACCCGCCCGGTTCCCTTGGGAGGGTCAGAGGCGGGTCAGCTGAAATGCCCCCACGAAGGGAGCTCTCTGGCTGATTAAAGGAACTACTCGGCTTGAGATTTGTCTGGTTTCTGTCAGATGGGCCCTGTGGAAACACGACCCTCTGTGCAGTGCACAGACAGAGTGGGCAGAGCCAGCGCAAGGGATGGAAACCGAGCCTACAGGGGAATCGGGGGGGTGGACGGACAGACACACAGAAGCAGGGAGAGGGCGAGATGCACAGCTGCGGCAGGCGCAGAGACCCGGCGGCTGCATCCAGCACAGGCACAAGGGGCCCTGAGCCTGTCGGGCAGGGAGAAGGGCCCAGAGAGCTGCAGCCTTCATTCACACCTCTCTGTCTGTCTGCCTTTTCCATGCACCGCAGCGATGAAGATTAATGGGGATCCTGTCGCAGGCAGCCCCAGCGGGGAAAGGGAGCCGATGCCTGGGGGGGTTGGGAAGAAGTTTTCATGCCCTGGAATTCTGGGTCATTTGCAATTAAATGAATTAGCTAATGTTAATGGCAGCTAATTAGCAACTGTGTTTGCATGCGGCTTTGGGAATATGAAGCGCCTGACTAGTGCGAAAGCTCACCAGCCCTTGCCCCACTGTGAATGTGCAGGGAGCTCAGATACCCCGGTGAGGGGCTCAGTGTAAAGAACTGAATAGTCTGTTCTAGTGCAAAGGGGGCTCTGAGGGGTGCTAAGGGAAGGCCGGATGGCCCACTGGTTGTGGAATTCACCTGGGACTCTGCCACCCAAGTTGAATGACCTTGGTCAAATCTTCCGGTGTCTCAGGGTCGCTTTTCCTTCCCTGTAAAGCCAGGAGAATAGCCCTGTGAAGATACACACACTAGCACTTATAGGCATGCAGGTTCTGCAGCCATGGGGCTGCCCTCGAGAGACGGGCTCTGCCCAAGGGGGCGTGGTGGTGACTAGCTTGAGAGGCTTCCCAATTATGACACCATTGTGTGTCCATGACTAAGGGGATGATGATGTCACGATCGGAAGTCACGTAGTCTGCGATACCTTCTGCTTCAGCCCTGGGACGGTGAGGCCGGAGCAGTCAGTCGGCGGGGGTCCTGGAGCTCGGAGCCACCTTGGGCAGCAGGTGCACCCCACACTTCTCAGTGGTCAGCGGTGGCGGGCTCTGAACTGCTGGACCTGCAGCTCCCAGTTGCTGTGGATGGCGGGGGGCGGGGGGAGGCAGAGCTCTGAGCTGCCACGGGCAACACTCCCAGAGCACCAAGCTGCAGTGCCCCCCCCCAGACACACAGTGGGGTTTGGGTTCTCATCCCCCCCACCAGTCCTGTTTTGTCATGGTTATTTTTAATAAAAGTCAGCGACAGGTCACGGACTTTTGTGAATTTTGGCTTATTTTCCGTGAACCTGTCCTTGACTTTTGCTAAAAAAATCTTCCCCTTAACCGTGACTTTGGACAGTTCTCGCATGTACCCAACTAGCATTGATTTTCCATGAGCTGATTCCCGGCCCCAGGATATGGTGGTGAAAGGAGAGCCAGGAACTGAACCCGGGGAAAGACTGAGGGGGCATGAACAGGTATAAATGGTAGTGAATGGCAAAGAGCCAGGCCAGGGGCAGGCAGACGTTAGCCGAGGGTCTGGATGGTGTAGCTGACAAGGAGGAAGAGGGATTGTTTAGAGGAGACCTGGCAAAATGTGGTAAAATGCTTTTCTATCAGCAGCTGCATCCTTCCAGCACCATGGAGCTGGTTATGAACTAGGGGGAAACCCCATTATTGTCCCTGAAGAACAGGTTCTAGGCAATCCTGCCCTGCCCTGGGTGGGGACGGGTTCAGTGACCTACTCATCGTTCGAGATCCAATCCAAAGCCCCATGTCCCAATCATGAGCAAAACTGTGTGGGAGGAAAAATGTAAACACAAGAATGCGATAGAGCACTGCGAATGGTTTAAATGTATTTTGCATAGATGCCTAAGAAACCCCAATGCTAGCGTCATGAAAGACGGGTTCTTTTGGTAAAAAAATCTCGGTTAAGAGGGGAGGCGAAATTAAGAATAATATATATAACAAATGGAAAAACAGAGGGACTGATAACGAGTAAAATCAGCAACTAGGCTTTGCAGCCACTTGATAAGGAAAGCTAAAAGTATCAGTAGTTATGGCTGATAGGATTAAAGACAATAAAAGGGAATTATTTACATATATCAAAAACTGAATGAAAATGAAATCTTAGCAATGGTATAAATCTTAGATAAGGATACAATATTAGGTAAGGATGGTAAAATTGTAACTTGTGATGATGAGAAGGAGGAAGTATCCAACAGCTGTTTCTGTTCTCTGTTTGGATGATGTGTTCATTACTGACAGTCATAATGAAACTCTCATTCCATCAATAGCTCAGGTGCGTGTTAAACAGCAATTATCTAAGTGAAACATTTTACAAAAGTTTAGGGCCACATAACTGGCACCCGAAAGAATTGGCTGAGAAGTTTTCTGTTCACTGGGGTGCGGGCTTCCTCTAATCCCTGGAGAGCCGTGACAGTATTACCTGTGTCCTTGAGAGAGGCCCGCATCGACTATATAAATGTAGACGGCTTGTGAACAGCTGACATGGGGAGTTGGCAGGACGTTTCCCTTGGGTGATGAGACTGCTCTCAAGTCAAGAGCCGGGGAAAACCAGGCAGCATTCAGCTGGGGCACTGTAAGAAATGAACTGCTCAGCACTGCCCTCCCTCCCCACCAAGGCTCAGCTAGGAGCGTGTCCCCAGGTTAACTGCCCTCCATTGTTGTGTGCAAGGTGTTCTTCCACACTTGAACTGGGGGGACCAGTTGGTGTTCTCCCAGTATAAATGCAGGAAGATCCCCAATTATAGTGGGGATGGACGCCTCAGACTTAAAGGGAGGGTGGCCGAGCTGGGGACAGACAGGCGTCCAAGAAGGTTGCAGCTTTTTTAAACCTCGCAGCAGGGCCATTGCTGTTTGTCTCTTTCCTGTCAATTTCTGGAGCATCTGGTCAGTGAGATGCCGCTGTGGGACAGTGGCCGTGGCAAACAATTTACAAATTCAGAGGACAGGAGCTGCTCAGGATGGAGGGATAATAGCAGCCAATCAGAGCTGAGAGATTTCTTTTTGGCTTTAACTTTCATGGGCTCCAACCCCCTTCATCAGATGCATCTGACGACGTGGGTTGACGCCCACGAAAGCTTATGCCCGAAGAAATTTGTCAGTCTTTAAGGTGCCACAGGACTCTCATTTTTTGCTGTATACCGACTAACATGGCTACCCTGCTGGAACTTTTTGGCTTTACGTCTCAAAATGGGTGTTGGGGTTATGCAAATCCTCATAGTCCAATTGGCTGAGACAAATCCCTCCCAGCGCTGTGCTCTGTTCTGGGCTGGTGGGACATCGAGTGGCTGGAAGAGGTTCAGAGAGGAGCTGGGGAAATGATCAGGGGGCTGGCGGAGCTTAGTTGTGGGCTGAACAGGTTAAATGCAGCCAGCGCTGTCCCGTGGGGGAAGCAGGGCCTAGTGCTGCTCCAGTTCTTTTCTGACTCCCGTTATTCTTTTCGCCATCCCAACATCCCATGGCGGTGAGTTCCACAGCTTAGCTGTGCACTGGGTGAAAAAGAAGTTCCTCGCGATTGTATTAACCCTGCTGCCCATTGGATGTGTCGTGATTTTTGTACGGGGGGAAAGGGTAAATAAGACTTCTCTGGTCACATGCTCATACTTTGTTAAAGCTCTATCATCTGTTAAACCTTCTCTCGCCCCTTTCCAGGTGCACTCTATGCTTTTCGAGATGGGGCCACTTGCGTATGGTTTTATACAGTGGCATTATGATATTTTCGGTCTTATTTCCTACCCCCAGCCTAATAGTTCTTACGTATTGTTGGAGTTGTGGACAGGTGCTGGACATTGAGGGGAACTATCCAGGGTAACGCCAAGGTCTCTTGGCGTCAATGGATTCCCTCCTTTTTTGAGGCAGCAGCAGCGGCTTTCTGTTGTCACACAGCTGCTGCTTCGCTCCCCGATATGTCCTGGAACATGGGGCCAATGGGGAGGAGAACACAGTCCGGATATCTGTCTTCACAGCAGTGAGGTGCTGGGCTGGGCACCAGCACCAGCCTCATCTGAACAGGATCAGTGCCTCGTGCTATGCCGCCATGCACAATTCACTCTGCTCTTCATTGCAGGCCATCTGCCTCCAGCACCCTTCCCTGAGGGTCTCACCAGGCAGTGTGGGTCATGTTCCCTCGCACCACACACAACCTCCAGCGTGCATGACACACAGAAACACCCCAGTTTCCAGCCAACTGGACCAGCTCCCCTACCCCAGCCATCTGCTCTTCATGCCAGCAGATCTGTAACAGAGAACAGGGCCAGCTGAGTGCCTTGAAACATTTGGTCTTCCTTCCCCGTGCACCGGCCTGGCCCAGCTCTTTGCTTCAGCAAACAGGGGCAGGGACCACTTACCCAGACAAGGATGTTTCTGACTCTTGCAGCCTCCAAAGGATCTGCACAGTCCCTCGCCGTGCTTTGGAGAGGAATGGGGGAAAAAAAAGCCCAGATGGTTTCTGCCTTCAGGCGGTTGTCCCAGGCAGCTGTAAGGAGCTGAAAAGCCACAGGTAGGTTTGCTTCAGTGCTGAGTGGGGGAGAGACAGGCAAGCATGGAGAGAAGGTTACCTCATAAATTCCAAAAGCTGGCACAAGCCGTCCTGCCTTCAGAGAAGGCAGCAAGTGTGAAGTTAAGAGATAAAGAGGGAATTATGAGATAAGGTCTCCTTAATCCCAGTTGCTTCATGCAATTAAAATGAGCTTCACCCGCCTGTAATTGGGTGGAGGCATTCTGCCAGTAACAGCGCGACCGCGGCCTGCGCACAAGCAGCAACGGAGGGGTCGTGGGACGGCGCAAGGAGACTTATCTCGGCCGCAGGAACACCACAGGGGCAGCCGGGGAGCAAGCGGGAATTAATGAGAGGAGTGCGGAAAGGCTGACACACAGGATTAGCTGCCTCCTGACTCCACTGGCACAATCCCCAGGTTTGCTGGGGAGGATTCCTGGCCTTACACATAGTTTGCCCCGTGCAACCCTGTCAGCTTCAGCCATAACAGCACGAAACCTGGACTGACTAACCCCCAGGGCCCACCTCAGGCCTCCGGCCCTAAGTCAAGCCCCCAAATGTGTTCTGCCTTCCCCAGCTCCCCTCCCAGTCACCCCGAGCTGGGAGTCGCTCCAGTCTAGTTCCCATTGCTGTGCGGCGTGGAAGCTCCCCAGCGCAGTTCCCATTGCGTCCTTGGAGGAGAGCCGAGCTGAGCCCGCCAGCCTTGTCTTTGTGCAGCCAGACGTTCCCTGGTGCTGCAGGAGTGCCCGGGGCTGCAGAGCCATTCCTGGGGTGTAGCAAATGGGGGCGACTGAATTGGGCCCTGTGCTTTGGGGGCGCCCTGCACTTTGTGCAAGGACTGGCCAGGAGGCTGCAGCTCACCTCTCAGCGATGTACCGGGACTGGTGGGAGGTGGGTGGCTGCACCCCACTAAGGACAGGATTGTGGGGCTGAGCCTGGTCCTGTCAATGCAGAGGGGAGGGTACCTCTGTTGCAGTGGGTCTGTAACGGAGACACCCACATGCGGCTGTCTAGGCAGGCGAGCCGCGGCGGGAGGACGTGGAGGGGACGTAGTTAGGGGGTGTTGCTGTGCGTCCCAAACACCAGTTGTCCCCCGGCAGTGTGACACAGCCAAGCTGACGCAGGTGCAACTCAGGGCAGAGGGGCTGCGCTCATGGCCCGTACCCTCGCGAACAGTCATTTTAGGCTTCTCCTTCGATTCATCCCCTCCCCGGTGGCCCCCCCGGCCTGCCTGGCGGGAAGCAGAGCACGGGCAGGATTTATGACGGGGCTCTGGGCTGGGCTTTGGAGGACATGTGCAGCCTGACTGAGCCTTTACAGTCTTAATACACCATTTGATAATGAAGTTGAAATAGCCTCATAAAAGGCCCCCCAAAGGCGGGAGAAGTCTGCACTTTATTAGGACCATAACTCTTCTGCTGGCATTTCATCAATGTCCTTTTAATCTGCACTTGGTTCTTTTATTTCTGGTTAATATTAGCGGCTTAAATGTTATTGGGGCAGGCCCATCAGGGAGCCAGAGGTCCTGGGGGGAGACCTTCCCACAGCGGGGGGATGAGGGGAGCAGGAGGCCCCAGGGATGGGGATCTTGGTGGAAGAACTGTGGGGTGGGGCAAAGAGCTTTGGGGCGTAGGGAAAGTCTGCTTGCCTGCAGGGCGTGAGGCTCATCACAAATGCAGGGATCCAGGACAGCCAGACAGAGCGGGCCAGGGATACCCCGCCTGCTCTCCTGCCCCAGGGAGGAGAGGTTCTCGCTTCAGGGGGATCTGGCGGGGTCCTGGAAATGGTGGGGGTTCTGCTTTAACACCATTAATCTGCTACCTGTAAAAATAACACGCTAAGAGGATTTAGTGGCTCAGAATTTCTCTCCACAGGACAAAGGTGGATCTTATCGCCAAACGCTTCAGAAAGAGACAGCCACGGCCACTGTCTGAAACCCTCAGTCACAGCTCCCCCCACGGCTCCACCGACCGCCCTCTGTCCAGCAGCCCCGTTACCTGGGTCCTGCCCATCAGCTCCCTGCTCCCCGTCCCACAGTCCTAGACGTGACCCAAATCCCCTCTCCTGGCCTGCCTGTGTTTCCTCAGGAGCCAGGGCTGAGAGGGTGGAGGAAAGCTACTCACCAGTGCTCAGAGCCCTGCAGCAGAGAGCAAAGGCTGCCAGAAAGCGTGGCTTCATGGCCATATGAGGTGGTCACCCTAGACAGACGTCTGCTGCCAGGAGACCCCGGGCTGCTACGATTGTCGTGATATGCAGAGGGGCATGCTAGACAAGGCGTTACCAGCTAGAGCTCAGGGCTCGACCGTACTTACTGCATCAACGTGGCGTTTTGTGACGGCACCACCTACGCCGATGGGAGAGCCTCTGGGGGACTCCTGTACATGGCTGATCTCACCCCACCCAGCCTCAGTCACCGGCCAGGTCAAAGGGCCGGGACTCCCCAGGATCTCTGGCCAAGGAGGGAAAGATAAGGGCCGGTCTACTTTAAAATGTTGGGTTGGCCCAGCTATGTTGCTCAAAGGTACAAAAAAGCCATGGTGCGGAGCGATGTAATTAAGCCGACCTAAACCCTTGTGCAGACGGCGCTAGGTCAATGGAAGAATTCTTCTGACCACCTCTCTGGACAGCGTCCCTCCATCTGCGGAGATGGTGTCTGGTGGGCTGCTGTAGCTTTTCAAGCATAGACAAGCCTTTAGCCTTCCATCCCCTGCCCTGGGGCCAGCGGGTGGTGAGCAGGAGTGCCAGGCTGAATGGGAGAGGGAGGAAGGGAGAGGGGACTGGGCCATCCCCTGAACCTTTCCGCCCGTTCTCTCGTTAGGTGAGATGGGGGAGACCAGTAACATGCCAACACCTGGTGATTTCAACACGTGGGTTCCCACAGCAACACTACCTCAGACACGCACTGATCAAGCCCTCGTGGGAACAGGACAAACCCGGCTGGATCGGCCCCTCCAGCTTGTTTGTCAGTGTGGATTAGACTAGACCCAACTGGAGAGCTTGTCATGGGCGCTCAGTGACACTCTGCCGGCCACGGCCTCCCTACTCAGCACCCTGTATCTACCTGCCTGCCCAGCCCCTGCCTCTCCACCGCCTTCCTCCTCGTGGCCAGTGGACCCCTCCCACCACCACCACCCAGCCCCTGCCAGAAAGCGTAGGCTGATGATGAGCCCTCCTACCTAGTACAGGGCTCTCACCCATCCCCTATATGACCTGGGGCTATGGGAGTGGAAACGACTCTAGGATGGAGTTTTTTCCCCTGGCTCACCTGTAGGGCTTGGCTGGCTCACGCCCAACCTGATGATACTGCTCTGGTGGTTTGTAAAGAGCTAACTGCTGACCACCACAGCCGCTATAGTCCGAAATTTCAGAGCAGTTTCTAGGCATCAATGGGCAGAATCCTAGTGATTTTGAGGAAAATCAGGAAATCAGAAATAGAGGGGAGGGTGTGAAGAGTTTGGGAGGGGGGAGAGAAAGAGGGACACAAGGACCCCTCCCCGCCTGTGTGAGGAGTTCAGCCTATGGAACAATGAAGCATGTGATCTAGCCTACATTACCAATAGCTACCAAGGATTTATACGGCTGCCTATCACCGTGGCCTCTGGGAGCCTGTTTCATTGGCAAAAATCCTCAAAGCAAACACAGTTTTCTCCACACAATACAATCCTAAGAACACCCTAGAAATCAGGTCACGTTTCACCTTTCAAGGACACAGTGAAAGACTTGGGCAAATCCTGCAGAGAGCAAGACGAAGACGTCAGAGTGCCTGGCTCCAAGTCAGGGTTGCCTGGAGCAGAAGGTCTCCCAGCAGCATTGCTGGGGGCTTGGAGAAGACGGAAGCTGGCAGGGCAGGGATCTGGGGGTTCTCCATCCATGCGCATCAGCCAGGCCGGGTGGGACAATGTTCTCTCCCAACCTCTCCACTGAGCACGCCCGCTGGGATGTGTCCGTACCCAGGAGCTGGAGGCGATTCAGGCCAAGCCAAGTGCCAGGCCCACTCTGCCGACAAACCGGCCTCCTGCTGAGCGTAGTTCCATGGGGATGTGTCTGTAGATTGCCAGCTGCCCCGGGCAGGGGCTGGGCCTGGTTTCTTTCCTGAGGAGGCCCTGGGCCACCGGTAGCCAGCGCAGCATGCTCATAATTTTGGGGTGGTGCACGCAGAAGGCTGTGGAAGCTGCAATGCGCTGAGTGGTGCCGTCGGCAGGGTTGACTCCCAGGATCTGCTGCATTGTGGAGCCGTCCCGGGTGCCTGCGGGACCTGCTTTAACAAACCCACCTTGGTGGTTGGCTCTTCCCCCACTGAGCAGCCATCAGGATTTCATCCTGGTGCGGCCCGCAGGCCAGCGGGCTGGGTCTCTCGGCAGAGGCAGAAGGAGCCGGGTGAGCCACACAGCTGCGGGGCCAGGAGAGGTGGGACAATGAGCCACAGGTTGTGTGTTGAGGGGAGACAGCACAGGAAGGGCACAGTGGGGTGGAGATAAATCAGTGTGTTGGATCTACAGGAATGAGATCTTCCACCCCCTGTTCCTGGCTGTTGCATGACTGGACTGTACTCTGGGGAGGGAGGGGGGGCTGGAGTGGGGGCAGGCTGGGTCCCCAAAGGCTTTGCAAATTGTAGCCTGGGGGTTGCAGACCTGGGAGGCACCTAGGACTTTGAGGGGCTGTTTGCTGCCACTCACGGCCTATTGGAGACTCAGCCTGAACACTCAGCTCTCCCCAGCCCCGGCAATGCCAGGCCAGGAGAACAGATGTTCCACCCATGGCACCGTTCAGCAAAGCAGCCATTCTGTCTCTGTGTAGCCAACTGTGATGTGATGCTGCTGGGGCTGGGCAAGGGGCACTGGGGATGATGGCAAGCGGGCAGCTGAGGTAGGCGTGCCATCCCTGCATGCCGAGGCCCCAGGGAGATGGGGCTGCGCAAGCACCACGTGCGGGAGACAGAAATGGGGTTGGCGTCTGCACAGTGCTTTGGGGAGCACAGAGCAAGAGAGCAGGCAGGGTGCGGAGGATGGGCAGTGGCCAGGCCAGCGTGGCCTTCTGGGAAGGGAGGGAGTGAAGCCGTCTCTGTGTGTCTGGATTTCTCCCACGCAGAGGCGCCGACAGAACTGCTCCGTCGCTCCCCAAGGGGATGGATCTAGCCGGGGACCGGCCCTGTGCCATCCAAGCACTGCAGAACTTTGTAACTTATCCATGGCCCCTGCAAGCTTCCCCAGGGTCGCTCCGCCGCCGTCATGGCTGGAGGATGGAATTCTGTTCCTTGCGCCGGAGTGAGGAGTGAACGGTCTAGGGCCTAGGACACAGCTTGGCAGGCCCGATTCTATCCAGCAGAGGGCAGCGGTGACCCAGCCCCAGAGGACTCTCCCTGCCAGCGAGCACTGCGGGGCTGCTGACTGGGACATGGACATTGCATTGCCGGCCCCTGCCAGTGCAGCACGTAGCTTGCCCCCCCTGGTTATGCTACAGGGGTGTTGCCTCAATAAGGCCCGGCTGCCCCTCCCGCCCCGTTACTCTGGCTCCAGCTGGCTTCAGGGAACACCCAGACTGCAGATGTCCTGGCACCCGTCCCGCCTCAACGCAGGTTTATTTGCACAAGGAGGAAAACATCAGCGCGCATACCTGGGCCCCAGCCCCGCCCGCCGCCCCGCAGCCTTTCCTCATCGGCCGCTGGAGAGCCGGCTGCTGTCTGCACAAACACCCGCTGCTCCCCGGGGCCAGACGGCAGCGCCTCCCTCCCCAGCGCCAGTCTGCCTCCTCTCGTCTCTGCTCAGGTCGGCTTGGTGGCAGCCGTGAGAATGCAGTCGCCAAAGGAGGCTGTCCCAGCCGGTCTCCGAGGGACAGACCGAGTCACGGACAGAGGGTTCAATGATCCTCCCTCCCCAAGCCTGAGAAGAGCCCCCATCTCCCTGTGTTGCTCTCCGGTGGGTTTGGCAGGACTCACAAGCCACGGGCCTAAAGGATGACCAGGAGTGGAGCACTGAAGTGCCTCAAGCACAGGTCTGGCCTCTTCTCCCCAGCCTGCAGGGAGAGAACAGAGACCCCTTGTGACAGGAGCCAACCCCGATGGCCACAGCTGGGCCTCCCGCACCAACGCTTAGTCCTAGGCACTGCCCCATCGCTGGTGGCGCCTGGCCTCTCCACACGCACCCCGCTCCCCAACGCTACTCCCAGCATCCTGAGTCCATCCCCACCCAGCTTCACGTTGGGATATGGTACCGAGTTCTTGCTCGCATCCGCACTCCAGAGGCACCCATCCACACCCCCTGCTGGCCCGCTCTTCAGCACCGCCACCCCAGGAAGACCCCGGGACCTATCCAGGGAGTGAGAGGCGCAAGGGGGCTGACACCGTGGTAGATGGCAAGCAGCGAAGATCACAAGCCTCGAACAACTGTCAACGAACTTGAAAAGATTTGGAAAAGCCGTGTGACTGGAGCTGCCTCGAACATATGAAGTTTAGCTCTGACGCAACGTCTGTCCTCCTTTGTGGAGCAGCCCAGAAATTGACATCACAAATCAATATGAAGATCAATTCAGGCTCAAGTCAGTGCCAGCGGAAGTGCTTCAGATTTCACCGGAAAGAGCTTCTTGGAGCGTCAGAAATTCTAAGTGGCGGGAACTGATCCACTGCACCCACTCTGGTAAGAAGGCCAGGAGACACGCACCGAGGACACGCCCTAAGGATGAAACTTCCACGGCACGCGAGAATATTTACACCAACCGGCAAGAGACAAGAGGCGGACCTTGAGAAATGTGGTGCAGAACAATGGAGAAAGACGCCAGATCTACCCCCTGAACGGACCAGTGCAAGATCGAAATAAACGCTGGAAACTGGTGGGTGCCTCGTGCACCTAGGGGGCGGGCGGGAGGATAAAGGAAGATGATGAGACAAGCCCACACTGATGCAGCAGGAGATGGATGTGCACAAACACACGAGCACGCAGACAGGCACTCTTTCTGTACGTGCACATCTCTGCACACCCTCCCACCCCCCACCACTCTCTGTTAGGTACACATACAAGCCATCTCCTGTTCTCTCTCTCTCCCGCTCCCAGTCCCCATGGGGATTTGCTGGGATTCAGGCTGCCAGACTCCCCAGGCAGGGAGGCAGCCAGCGCACACTGGTTTTATTTTCTTGAAGGGCCTGTTTAATCTTTAATGTACTGACAGGAGCAGTGATTGTTTAGAGAATAATTCAGGAATGTGAGTGCTTTGCAGTTTGGGGCTGGAAAACAAGGCGGGAAGGGGGGATCTGTGATTCCCTGGCAGGACAGGGGGGTACAGGTTGGGATTGAGGGCCATTGGTAGAACTCTGCATCAGATCAGGTGAGCCCTCGCTGTCACTAGGCCTGACATGCTTCTGCTAGGAATCTCCAGTTTTCTGAGTGGAAAAATTCACACGCCACCCCCACACAACGCCCCAGTTTTAGGGCCCGTGGCCCCTGGTGTTTCACACGCTGGATCATTAACTGGCTCAGAGAAAGGAAACCCATTAATGGCATAAAATGACTCCCGGCTGCAGCAGTGGAGCGAGCGAGCATGGAGCAGAAATGAAACCCACACAGCCGCTCAGAGAAAAAGGAAGTTCTGCTTTGAACTTTCTCAGCAGCTTCCAGCTTTGATTTGCACTTTTGAAAACTCTTTAACGGCTGGGACTCTGGGGCCAGGAGGGCACAAGGAGCTGGCAGCCGAGGCCCTAGCAGCCCCGAATGCCCAGCCAATGACACACGTTTTCACACATTCTTACGCATACACACGCAGCCTGGAGCAGGACATTCACAGAAGCCGGTGGCTGCTTCTCCACCGTTCTGTGCAGCAGGCAGCGCGCTTTCCCTGTGGTGTCTGATATGAGGGCCTGTGTGAGTGTGCCCCACCTGCGTAAAAGATTCAGAGCTGCCAGCCCTCCAGGATTTATTTTCCTCCTATTCTGTAAGTCCCCCATCTTCAAAGCGTCTGACGAAGTGGGATTTTTTCCCATGAAAGCTCATGTGGTAAATAAATCTGTTAGTCTTTAAGGGTGCGTCTACACTTACAAGTTAGGTCAACTTAAGGAGGCTTAAGTCGACCTAACTTACTCCCCATCCACACTGGGCTTGCCTTAAGTCGACTTAAGGAAAGCTTAAGTTTATTTAATTACACCTAGTTTTAGGTTGACTTTAAGGCTTAAGTCGACTTGTTAAGTCGACTTAAGCTAGTGTGGACACCCTAAGTTGACTTATTGCATAAGTCGACCTAGGGCAGGGGGACAAGGGAGCCCCATATGGCTTCCTTGTCCCCGGGAAAGCTCCTGCTCCCTTCTCCCCGGACCCGCGGCTTCCCAGCAAGAGGAGCGGTGGGTCCTTTTTGGCTGGGAAGCCGCGGTCCCGGGGAGAAGGGCTCCCCAGCCAGGTCTCCAGAGGGAGGGAATTCCCCACTGGGGCCTCCATCCCCGCTGGAGCCCTCGCTGGGGATCCCCGGCGGCTCCCTTCTCCCAGGAAGCCGCTCACCACTCATCCCAAGGAGAGTCAGCCGTGCGGGGCTGGCTCTCCCTGGGACGAGCTGCGAGTGGCTTCCCGGTCCTGGGAAGAGCCAGCTGTGGGAACCCATGGCTCCCCTGTTCTGGGGAGTTGAAGGTCCTTTGGCGCCTTGGCTCGCTCTCGACCTATCCAGTCGACTTAGAGACTCTAGTGTAGACTCTCTAAGTTGACTTAATAAGGTCGACTTAAAATCGACTTAAGAAAATCGACTTAAGAAAGTCGACCAAACTTTCTAAGTGTAGACATAGCCTAAAAGTGCCTCAGGACTCCTTGTTTGTTTGGCTGAACTAGACTAACACAGCTCCCCCTCTGGAACTGGAGTCTCCAGGAATTCAAGATGAATCTTTAGTTAAAGATGATGTCATGTGTTGAAACCTCCAGGAATCCAACCAAGCAAATCTGCCAGCCCTCGTAAGGGCATGCGCGTGTGCACACACACACACACAAACACACACACCACCATCACCTGTGCAAATGTGTGCAGCCAGGAGCCCGTATTAGCTATGCAAACTCTTGCAGCCACGGGCTCTAGTACAGGAATGCACCTTGTCTGCTTTCAACACACACAGGGCCATGCACGCACGCAGAGCAGCATATTGTGTGTGGCTTATGGGGCGGCCTATCCACCAGCAGCCTGGGTAGGGTTTGTGCTCTGTTCGCCCATGAGCTCTGGGCTGGGGTCTGTCATTGACAGGGGGCAGGTGGAAAATGTCACACAATGTGGCTCCACTCCTGTCTCCCCTCCCGCCCTGTCCCTGTCATAATCCACAGCAGCTCAGGCAGGGACATTCAGAGGGTCACAGACACCCCTTCTCCTGGCCCTCGAAGACTCAGTCAGGGACTGGAGCTAGCATGGGGATGCTGCACCCCCTGCCATGAGGGAGACATCTCGGAGAACCCCATGAGCCATGCTTTTAATGGACGGGGAAGGGGCTGAGGGGAAGGAAACCCTCAACCACTCATGTCTGCTCTCTGGGCGTTCTCCCTGCCGGCCACATTCTGCACACTATGGAGAGGTGGTTGATGCAAGAGCTGGTGAAAGAGCAGGCTGGGTGGTAAAGGACGAGGCACCACTCCATCTACAATAAGATCTTACTCAAGCGAGAAGGATCCGTGAGTCCCAGGAGTGAGAGACCAGGAGGAACTTACCAGGGATCAGGGTGCTTGTCCACCGAGGAAGGAGGCAGCCATATGGCCTCTTTGCAGCTGTAATAAACCTCAGTGGTTCCCAACCTTTTCAGTAAGAGGCACACGTCAATGAGATGAACAATTCCACGGACACCCACTCTTTTCAGCTGAATGGATTGCTTATAAACAACACATTTACTTACATTTACTGTGGTTACGGTCTTACCAGAGTGGTTTGCAACATAGCGCATGCAACAAGCTAAAGAAGGATGAAATGCATTCATGTTTTAAAGCCACCGGAAAAAAATACACGTCATCTTAATGTTGCCCTTTGGCCCCCTGCGTTTAGGGTGTCCACACTTTGGAATCGAAAGACCAATTCCTCGCTTTTAATGTGACGATTACTTTTTATGAGTTGTAGTTTTGGTTGGATAGAATATTGTCTGAGCTAAAACAATGTTTGCTTTGCATTGATCTTCATTACCTTGGAACAAAATTTCATGGCGCACTTGGCCGGTTCTCACGGCACACAGGCTGAGAACCACTGGACTATCTGCTCACCTCTGCCAAATTGAAAGGCCCCAGAAAGGCATGCTGGGAAAAAGAGCTTTTGGGCTTGCCTGCAGTTGCACTGGGGGTGAGTGTTTTCTTCCGCCAGGGCAAGTGGCCGCATGGATGCGCCAGGTTACATTTAGCCAGGCACTGTGCAATTTACTGTGAGGCAATCAGGAACAGGTTTACGCTAAGCCGCAATATGACTCATCTTCTGGGAGGCCAGAAGGGACTGGTGTGATTCCTGCACATCGCAGGACAGAGAACCTCCTGCACTCACTGCTTTAATAGGCCGAGATCCTCTGGCTGAGTTACTGAAGCCCGCAAACCTTGATTCAAAGACTTCAAGTTGCAGAGACTCTGCCTCCTTTAATCCCAAATAAGAGCATCCCTCTCCCCGGGGGTTTGCATCTGTTTGACTCATCTGGCTTCCAAAGGATTTACGTCAAAGCCAGGCAACTGCCTTGTGTAGCTGAGGCCTGTTATAAAGAAGTTCCAATTCAAGATTTCTTCCTACTGTTTGGGAGGCAACGTTGCATAGCAAATAGCACATGAGCTGGGGCTCAAACAAGCTGCATTCTGCTCCTGGGTTTTCCATTGGCCTGCTGGGTGACTAAACTTTCTGCACATCTGTTTCCCCATCTGTAAAATGGGGCTAACAATACTTTAGAAAGTACTCTAAAATCTGCTGCTGAAAAGTGCAAGGTAAAAGCTATGTATTATATTCTTAAAGGCCACCACTAATCACCCAACGTGGCGGCCGCTCGAAGAGGGGGTGTTTAGATGTAGTGTAACACACCACCACACACTGGTGTGAGGAGTTTTCAAGCAAAGATGCATGAACCAGAATGCTGGGCAATGGGGACCACAACAGACGTGACTTAAACATGGCGAGGAGCCACAATCAGTAACCTACTGTAAAGGCGTTGTGAACTCTCATGATGCTGTTGCAAGCATCATGATAAAATTGTACCTTTCTGAAAGCCCCAGCTGCTGGAATCAAGAGAATCTCTGCTTTCATTTAAAAAAAAAATTTAAAAAATCAGTGTTCTCACCTTTATGGAAAGAAAAAGAAAGAAGCGTGGCCGAACAGCTCAGAAGGCAAAGAAAAAGCACCCACAACATATTATTTTAAAACCATCTCAAGATGTTCTGGGGCCTGACAACAATGTAGTAATGAAGCCCTATAAATTATTGAGGAGGGCTGTGTTTGGCGGCAGAAGGAGGGGGAGGCACTCTGCCAAAAAATCTTCCTAGCATCTAATGAGCTGACATTTCTGAGGCGAGGGGGTTATGCTGCAGCAGCATCGTGGGTACAGCTCCTAGATCAGAAGGATGCCTATATGGAAGGGGTGAGGGGCCACACTAGCATCAGGAACAGGATTTTGAGTGTATAGTTTTAAGGCAGATCAAAGAAACGACAAAGTCCAAAATGGTAATAATGGGCGACCTCCGCATTCTGCATGTAAACTGGTGAAGTGTCTGTCTTCTGAGGACGGTGAAGTGATTTCTCAACATCCTAAACAACTGCTTCTTGGAATAACTAGTTCTGTAGTGCTCCTGCTGTGGGTTAAGTAATAACCAAAGCTGATTCAAACAGTAACCCCAGATGAGCCACCAACTCATGACGAGCAGAATTAAGTTCAGCATTCTCCAGGGAAGATTCATAGTTTTGGGGGTCAGCTCCAGGAACGAGATTTTCCCAAACAGTAGAAAGGTAGTCACAAGTGAAGAATTTCTGCATGGAGGCTACATAAGCAAGTGGAGCAGAGAGTCAACAGGTGCACACACCCCACCACAAGAAAGGAATCAGGAAGCCAAAAGAAAAAACAAAAGAAGGGTGGTTAAATGGCAAAAGACAGGCGGTTATAGGAAACAAACAGATATCCTTCAGAAAATGGAATTCCAGACAAAGTCAACCACATAGGAAGGTACATAAAATACAGCAGGTTAAATTGTAACAGGGAATTTCAAAACAATATATTATTTAAGTTAGATCAGAAGCAAGAAGTTGGCATGAGAATTGTTGGGTTCACTGGACCATGCGGGAGCAAAGGTCTCAATTAAAGAGGATAAGGATATTGCAGGAAGCTAACCATCCTTTTTCCCCCATTGGTCTCCACCACCGTGGATATCCACCCTTTTCAGGACCTAAGCGGTAATGTCATCATTTGAGGTGCCAAAAGGAGAAGGGCTGCAATACACAGATAAAAATAAATAGCAACAGGCCCCTGGGACTGGATGGTATCTCCAAGAGATCTGAAGGAGCTTCCAAAGTGAAGTAGCTGAGTTTTAGCAAAAGTATGTCATTGCTCATAGCACTCAGCTGCTATGCTGGACAACTGCAAGGCAGCAAATATAGTGTGTGTTTTAATTTGGTGCTGGGATGAGCTGGAGAATGTCAGACCAGCAAGCATTATTTCAGTACCAGATAAACTGATTGAAAGGTTAATTAAACAGAAAACTATCAGAAACAAAGATGACCATGATATGATGGCTGATAAACCAGCCAGGCTTCTGTAAAGAAAAGTCATGCCTCCCTAATCTACTAGGAGTCTGTGAACCTACCAGCAAAATCGTGGCCAAAGCAGAGTTGCTTGGCGTAATGCATCTGGTCTTTCAGGAAGTCTTTGAGGAGGTCCCTCACAAGTGGTTATTAAGAAAATTAAGTCGCTGTAGAGTGAGAGACAAAGTACGTCCAAGGGTTAGAAACCAGCTAGGAGATGGAAAGCAAAGGGTGGGAGCAAATGAACAATTTGCCACAGGGCCCAAGGTTAACAAGGAATGGAGATATACACCGCTTACTATAATCTAGATCTGTTGTCTGGAAAAGGGATGAGCAGTGAAGTGGTAAAAGGGGCAGAGGATACAAATTCTTGGCTACTCTAGAAAAGATTTGTTGGGCAAAATACTCTGTCATAGCTATTCCGGCACCGCTCCTAGGGGAGCGCCTACTGACAAAAGAGTGCTTTCACACTTGTCTACCCTATGTCTCCATCTCCCTTCCTTGAAGAGGCATCACAGTGGGGAAGTGCTGGATTAAAAGGCCCCCAATCCACGGGTTGCTCAGCTTTGATTGTGGCTGATAATCAAAAGCCGTGTTTTGCCTTTGGGGCCAGTCCCATTTCAGCTTTTCCTTGAAACGATGCAGACAGGCAGCTGGGTGATTAATGTGGGTACGTTTGCAGTGAACCTTCCATGCTAGTTGAATGCTGCCAAAGAAGATCTCAGCTTGGAAACATTTCGGGGGCGAGCCATATTCTCTATGGATCATGTCTTCTAAGGGCTGCGTCTCTGCAATGCCCCAAATAAGCACCTCCAGGCTGGGAGAAAGCATATTTTCCTTGCTTGTTTCTGCAACCTTTTCAGAAGCTCTGAGAGATTTCTCCCACATGCCTTATAAGCACCCAGCTAGCTAGTTTGCATTTCTCCTGGCTATTAGCCAGCCAACTAATAGATGAGAGCCTGATTAACCCATAGTGGCCCAGGTCCCTCGTTCTGTGTTGCACTGCATGTGTGCTAGCTACACTACATAGTAAGCGAGCCTTTCTCAGAACAGTGCCTTTGTCGGAAGGAATCTTTCTTAGGCCTGGGTTGAACGCCCCTGGCTGTGATGCCTGGGACGGCTCAGGTCTCAGACCGATCCTTGCTATTACCCAGGCATGGAATAAGTGTGGCTGTGTTGGAAATACGTCAACCCTGCAGGGACGATGGCTTCCTACACATGCACAATCACATGGCCAGAAATGGACTCCAGTCCACTTCCAGCCAGGCCATTAGTCCTACGCGCCCCTTCGCTCAGGGCATGTGCAATCCACTCGCTCGCTCGCTCCCTCACGGGGTTAGCGCTTCTTCTATCCATGCAATAAATAAATCTGTTAGTCTTTAAAAGTGCCGCAGGACTCTGTTGTTTTTCTGCAATAGACTAACACGGCTACCCCTCTGGAACTCTTCTCTCCATGTGTCTCAACTGCCTTCCGACAAGCTTCCCCCCACAACTCCTGCCGGCTGTTATTGAGTCACAAAAGAGTTTTAAAGGGGAAAAAAGTTCATGGGAAAAAAAAAACCCATTTAGGAGCCTGGCGCGTTGTCAGCCTCTGGGAGCAGGCTTACGCCTTCCCACTAAATTATCCTGACGGGAACCAGAAGGAGCCGAGCTGGGCCGGGGGCATCCTGCAGCACTGAGAGGCAACGCCCCCGGACACACAGTCTCTAGGGCTCGCCTGTACCCGTGAAAAGGACTGGTCTCGTCTGGCCAGCCAGCCCTATCTCCAGCCCGGCCCAGCCCTCCCAGGCTGGGCGCCGACCTACTGCCTTGCAGCTGTGGTTCGCCATATAAGCAGCAAGTCCCAGATGTGGGGCCGGAGCATAGGAAAAGCTGGGAGGGTGGTGGGGTGGGAGCAAGAGGCTGGCATGGCCCATTCTGGAGCGAATTTACTAGTGATTCATGGGCCCAGTTCAGGGTCCTCCCTACCCCTGGTCTCCCCTCTCCCCCTGGGTGCTGGTCCCTGCTTCATGCAGGCGGATGTATGGTGCCTGGCCCACCCCTACTTGTCTCCTGGGCGGGACCCCGAGCTAGGCCGAATGCTGATTCTTTCCAGCTGTGCAGGTCCAGGCAGCTGACATGGTCTCTGAGCCACGCTGCCAAGACACAGGAGTGTCAGCCAAGAGTTAGCAGCCAGTGCACCCATAAGCCAGCGGCTTTGGCCAATTAATCCCTAATCTGCCTCTTTTCAGGGGAGGGACCCTGGGAGAAGCACTCATCTTCCCAGCCAAGCCCCCAGCCGCCCGGCGCTCAGTTTCGCCTGGCTTTGGGGTGGGAACTGGGCATGGTTGAGCCCCACTCTTCCCAGCCAGAGAAGCTGTGGTTGCCAGGGGACCTCCACGGCTGCTCCCCAGCCCCCGTGAGTCTTATCTGACCTGGGCCATGACCCAGCAGCAAGGGCGGGGGTGTTTCCTTTAAGAGGTTGGCAATGTGCACTTCAAGCAGATTAAAGCGTGCCCAGGCTGCTTGGTGGCTCCCGAAGCCTGTCGCACCACATTGCTCTTTGCCTGCTCCCGATGGCCGGATGCCATCTGGCCATCGAACTGCAAACGGCAACATTGGGAACCCAGCACTGCGAGCCATGTGGGAACGACACAGGCTAGTGGCCGCAGGTAGGGCACGCCCCAGCCTCTTCGCTCTAGAAAAACAGGTGTTGTGCAGGACGCCAGCCAGGAGGATCCTTGGCACTGAGAACAACGGCCCCAGGGTTGAGACCCAAGCAGGGACAGGCCGCGGATCTCTTTCAGGCGTGATTTTCTCTGCAGCTGGGTGGTCCTGCCCACCCATGTGATTTACCAGGCGTTAGTCTCAAACCACTGTCGAAAGCCTTCTCCTGCGACAGCAAACCTCTGGGTTCCTTCTGTATTCAGCAGCCCCTGGCTACCCCAGAGGGGGATGCAGCACAGTGCTGGGCAGGCACGTCCCATGCTTTTCCAGCTGAACCACAAGATCTTTCCTTGCTTTCCACCAGCCAGGCAGTGCCGATCACCCAGCTCTGCAACTGGCCCAGCTGGATCCAGTCCCAGGTACAAGCTGGGTGGGGCTCAGACCCAGCCCAGGTAACACACTGTGCTTGGCTCAGGAGGCCCCTTCAGCAACAGGGACTGAAAATAAAGGGAACCCCTGGGCGAGATCTCCAGGTCCCATTCTGGGGGAGCTAGAAGCAGGCTCCAGTTCCTCCACCCTAGAGCCAGGAAGGAAGGCGGCACCCCCACAAGGGACATCTTTCCCTGCAATACGTGCCATTGGGAGTGCCCTCCTCTGCTGGGATGTGGGGCGGGAGGCATTGGGGCCCTCCCTTTAGTGTGTTTGGAGACACAGTCACTCCCCCCCCCCCCCACCCGCCTGAACTTTCCAGCCGCTCCAGGCTCTCTGCAGCCCGGGGAACAAACGGATCCTTTGTCTCCCCCTTAATCTCCTGCTTAGGAATTAAAAAAAAAAAGGGGGGGGGGGATGCAGCAGCACAAAAGGCCCCTTTGCAAGAGCTGCGGGGAGAGCAGACCAGGCGCAGAACATGGGCTCCAAAGATCTGCATGGACGCTGGGGGCCTAACCCCCCCCTTCCTCCCTAGGAGACATGAGACCAACGCACAGCTCCTGCGCCTGTCCATGGGGCCTGTTCCTCCGCACAGCCCCCCCCAGGCCGGACAGACCCATTCTGCCCAGCATCAAACCCAGGGCTTAGCATGCAGCATCCTGGGCTCCGCCAGCCCCACGCTATTTGTGGGGAGCAAGAGGACAGAGGCTCCCTCCAGGCAGGGGCCAGGGCTGGGGTGGATTAATGGGGCTGAGGGGGCAGAACACAGAGCCAAGATTTCAAGGACTAGGACTGAAAGCTCTGCTTTGCCATTTTCCACCTCAGCTTCTCCCGTGTTGCTGGTTTTGCAGGGGTCCGGCTCCTGGGTTGCCGCCCGTGACAGCCTCGAGGGATTTGATTTCCCCATTCCCCTGTTCCGAGTGTCCCTCCTCATTTACACAGCTGCAACTCAGGAGCACGCCCTGCAATGGGCACTTCCTCGGAAGGGGGCTGTATTTAAACTGCCCAAGAGCCTGTAGCTCCTTTTCACCGGAGAACAAGCTGTTCCTGGAACGAGTCCCTTACAGAATCAAGCAATTGCTTCACCGCCCCAGCCCCTGCACAGGGCAGGGTTAACACAAAGCCCCATAGGCTGGGAAGCACAAAGTAGTGCCCTGCTATCAAGTAGAGGGGGGACCTTCCCCTGGCTGTGGATTAGAAAGGGCTGAACCTCTCCCCACTGCCTTCACAACCTCTCACCCCTGCACAAAGGATTGGGAGCCATGGGGACAGCTGGGCTGTAACACCTTTCCCTAATTAGAGCTTCACTGGGGCTGGACTGACCCACCGTCCCGGCTCTTGCTATGGCATTTCTCTGAAGGCTGCCCCTCGGCCTGCAGCAAGCTCCCAGGGCAAGCGATTGAGGCGGTGCAGTGCACGGTGGGATGGGGCAGAGGCAGCGCAAGAGGAATAGGTTCAGACGGTTATGGGTTTAGGCCCAAACGGGTGGAGGCTGCAGTACTGGAGATGTCCTCCAATCTTTGGGCCCACTGAGTGCACTGGGGTACCTGCTAAAAAGCAGCAAGTCACTCTGATCTCAAACAGCTGCTCAGCCAGCTGGGGCGCTGGAGCTGCACCCTGTGCCTGGGGATGCTGATGGGAAGCAGAAATCCAATGGACGCTGGCTGAAATTGGGGCAAACAGCAAAAGGCCACAGAGCAGGATCATGGCCCCCTGGAAAGTAACCCAGAACTGAGCTCCTTCCACCAGCTAAGAGCAGCCACAGCAATGAAGACACAGGAGCCAGGGAGTTCCATAGATTTCTTAAATAATTTAATTGAAAAAAGTATTTCTTTAAAAAATATTTCTACAAATGCACAAGTGCATCCTTTGTTTGCTTTTTTGTGTGTTTGTTTTTTTTTTTTTTTCCTTTTTCACCATTAAATACATCTCAATATATATATAAAAAAGGTGGCAGATACAGTACATAAGAACCAGCTGGGGGTGGGGGGACACCGCCGCCTGGAGAGACCACTGAGCGCCGCTGGGTGCAAACCAAGCTGTGTGGAAATGGGAGACGGGGAGGGGAAGGCGGGGGGAAAGGGAGACGACACACACTAAGCTTGGGTTCAGTCACGCTCCTGTTCTAGAGTCAGACTCTCCCAGAACTGCTGCCAATCAAACCGCCTTGGGGAGGGAGTTCCCAGGAGCTCGGGCCCCATGAGAAACGGGAGAGCTGGAAAGTTCCAGCGGGGTTGCTGTGTTCGTCTAGTTCAGCAAAACAAACCAGGAGTCCTGGAATGGCCCCAACGGCCAGGCTGTTCAGTGGAGGGACATGGGGAGGTCCAGACAGCAGAGAACTGGGGCACTGGGCACTTTTTTCTAGACCCTGTGGCAAATATATTTCTGCCTCATTCACGAACAGGAGTGAGCATTGCTCCCGGCAAAGCCTAGCGTCTGAGAAGACCAGGAGCAGCCCCAGGTTTTATAAATGAAGCTGAGTGCCAGGGAACCCCTGGGCCAGAACAACTCAGGAGACCCCACTGCAAGAGGCAATGGTAGGAAGAAGCAGAGATGCAGACTTCGGAGCTAAAGGCGTGAGCAGAACAGCAAGGGGGTGGCGGTAACTGAGCAGACCTGGTGTGTGAGGAGATAACTCTGGGAGAAGGGGCCGACGGACAGAGCAGACAAGAAACAGAGGCAGTGACTAGCACTCAGGGCTGAGTGTTCGTTCTGCAGGGAACGGCAGCGCAATCGCCCAGAAAAGAGAGGCCAAGACGCGAGGCGGGGACGAGCAAAGACCGGAGGTGGCCGGAAAGTGCCAATTACTGAGCTCCAGATGGACACAGTATCACGGGCTCGGGGCACGGCCTTGCTTTGCCCCCTTGATCGCAGCGCAGGTGCCAAGGGGAGGAGGTGCCAGCTCCTGAGACGTGCGCTTCCATGCTGCCTGCTTCCATCTCCAGGACCTGGGGCTTCATATGGATCCAGGGCTACCCGCTCAATTCACTCTTGCCTGGGAGGCTGGCAAGAGAAAGCCAAGGACTGGCAAATGGGAGCCAGGGGGGCGCTGGGAGAGAGACCCGTGAAGGCTCTGGCCTGTGGAGCATCCCCAGGAAAGGGTCCAAGAGGAAAAGAGCCTTTGTCAGAAACAAACCACGCTGCAAAGGAGTCTTGCTCCTTCTCTGGGCGGGCCAAGACGATGCTGTGGGAGAGCCCAACACACATGGCGCATTTGGCGCCATTTTGGAAAAGGATCCGCCTATACCACGCCATGTGCCGACAGCTGCAGCTGGGAAGCCTGTTGCTAGGCAACCCTGGGTTCCCCCGCGCCGGGCGGCTTCGTTTGTGGAAGCCAGTGGTGTAATCACTCGGCTGCAGAAATGCCCCGCCCTGCTTTGAGCCAGCTGCAAAATGGGGCGTTTCAAAGCTGGGCCCTGGTCGGGCGACTGCTCCCTGATGGCGGCGGTCGCATTGCACAGCGTGAATTGGCTTTTGAAGCCGTTTTAAAGAAAAATAAAAGCAGAATTCAGTGGACGTTCGTTTCATGCCACGTGGCGTAGCCGAATTCAAATCACGGTTTGCTACAGAGCAGATGGCATTGTACCAGAGCAAAAGGAAACGGGCCCAAGTCTAAGAAAGGAAGAGAACTACCTTTACAATCCATGACTCACCCGCAGCCGAGAGCTAAGCTATGTAATGGTTTCAACAGTGACCAGGAGGATTAAGAGGCAAGGCCTCTAATGAAACTCAGCTGAAAACGACGGGAAGGATCCCAAATGCTCCACAGCACTGAATTAAAATATAGCCTGAGCCTGACGGAGCGAAGGAACAGGCTAAACACAAAAGCCAGAACAGAGCACCCGTCAGCAAAAGTCAAATCAAAAGCAGAACAGGCCACGATGTTGGGGCCAGAGTGGGGGGATGTACTGGAAGACCTGGCACTCTGGAACGGCCTTCTTGAGCTGTGGGACAACGTCACACCGAAGACGAGTTAGATCGTGGACCTAGCCCTGTGCTCGGTTCTGGACGAAGAGTTAAGCGTTGAGGAGGAGGGCCGGGCGTTACACAGGTCAGACGAGATGGTAATGGTCTCTTCTGGCCCGAGTCTCTAGGAAGCCAGGATATGAGGCAGGGCTGAGAACAGGCAGGAGAGTCAGAAAGGTGGCAGAACCATCCACAGATCCATCAATAGACGTCAGAACAGAGACCCATCAGGCAGAAAGGGGCTAGGACTGCAGTGAGGAAAACCCAGGTTTCCACCAAACCATGGGCACGCAGTGCTTGTGAAAAGGCCATCCCGGGAGTTATCGAAGGCTATGAGGGACACCTCTACAGGATGGCAAGTGCAGTGAGGCAGCTGGGCAGAGAGGCCAAGGTGAAGATGCAGCAGACACGGCTGCCCCAGAATGAGCGTCCGCCCACGCACGCACTCCCAACAAGAGGCACAGCTCAAGGGCCAGCAGCACCTGCCGCTAGGAAAATGAGCGTTGGGTTCCCCAAGTAGAGCAGAGTGGAAGGGTCTAAAGACAGGATTCCCCAGGAAGGGCAGGCTCAACCTCTGCAAAACCACACAACTCCGAGCCTTCCCTGGCGTCTATGCTGAGCTAGCTGGCTCCAACCCAGCCTGCGGTGGAGCTTCGGGTAAGGGTGTTTGAAGCCAGAATGTCTTTCATTAGCAGCCATCGCGGCAGCTGTCCCTGCAAGGGAGGTGGCTAGGCGACGCTGACTTCAATTTATATTTTGCCGTCCTTTCGACTGATAAGAGCCAGGCTTACTTTAATATTTTCTTCCAACTTATCAATTTAAATGTGCACGGCTGGGTGAAATGATGGGCGTGGGGGGTGATCAGCATCTCCTGTTGAAGGACACAGAAGAAATATCCTTAAACCAAACTCCAGTGAGTTCTCAAGCAGTGTTTTTCTTACTTCGCCTATCTGAGAATTGCAATGACCACCCACGGAAATATTTTTTTTTCCTACTGGTCCATGTGTGCATGGGGAAAGAAACCTTTACCGATAAAAATCTAATCCTTCCAAACGCAGAGGTGGCTGAGAATCAGACATGAATGTTAGAGATGAGTCATGGGTGTAGCTAGCTGGCACACTCCACCCAAGCTGTCCCCAATTAGGCTGGGCTAAGCAGTCCCAAGGGAATGCTGGAGGACTGACGTTCTCCAGTGAAAAGCAAAGACAAGCAGAAGAGGGAAGATCGTGTCCAACAACATACTCTCTGGTGGAGCCCAGGGGATCTGTCTATCTAGAACGGCTATCCGCAAGAGTGGCCAACGCAGAGCATTGAAGCGGCCTGGCTTGGCAGCACAGCCAGGAAAGTCAGACAAGCCCAGCCAGCCTGGGCGGTTTCTCTTTAAAGTTTGGGGCTGGGCCCATGCAGAGCTCCTGGCACAGACAATGGAGGCTCTGCTTCCAGCCCGCTGGCTGCACGCACTCGGCTGGTCATGCCTGGATTTGGCTCTGAGAAACCAGCGTAATACACTGCGCTACACGGAGCTCTTTGTGACCAAATCTGTGAGACGCCTAACCCCAGGTCCCTGTCGCTCTGTAGGCAAGGGCAGCCCCATGTCCCTCCCCAATGCAGCTGGGGGACATCAGCCTTCTCCTCCAGGCTCTGCCTAGTTCGTATTGGTGGGGAAGGAAGGGGTGACGCTGGCGAGGGGGAAGAAGTGGCTAAGACCCTGTATGACCATCATGGCATTGGGTGGCAGGACAGCTAAGCCTGACTGGCAGGGAAGCAGGTTATACTAACGAAGCCAGCCCTTCTGCCGGCTTCCTGTGATATTTACAGTTGGGGGATGGAGCACGGGGCTGGGGGAAGGGAAGGCCCACGGCCCGTGCTCCAGGAGGAGTGGACACAGTGGAAGGGAGAGAGTCAACCTGTACAAAGGAAGGGGCGGGCTCGTGCGCCACGTCTCTTGGGTTCTGTACAGCGCGTGAGACTCAGCGAGCGAAGGAAACTCAAGTAAAATTCTTATTGCCTTTATTCTGCCCATGCCCTCGCCCAGCCCAGCCGGCCAGCACACACGCTCACACATGCACGCACACACGCTCGCTCGCGCTGGAAGAACGGAGCAGCAAGGAAGAGTCAAAGAAGCAGGAGGGAGCGTCTTTTGGCAGCAATCACAGCATGTGTCAGGAGAAGCTCTGCAGAGACTGCTCCACTCTGACAAGACCCGCTCCTTCTGCATAAACATGAGACCGGGGAGAGGCCAGGCTCTCCAGTCAGGTCAGCCGGGGCTCCCCGGCGCCTCTCCGAACTGTGGCTGAGCAGGAGCAAGACTGCCTTTGCTCCCGTGGTCCCTGTGCAAACTCGTGCAGATGGCCTTCCTCCGCAGTCCAGATTCGGCCATGGAACAAAGAGGGATGAGAGATCTGGAGTCGGTGCGTCCAACTCCCTGCATAGTAATCTCACTGGGTTCAGGTTCCGGCGTCCAGAGCCAAACGGACCAGTACCCTCCCTTCCGACACATTCCAGTGCAGATCCCTGTATGAGGGCAGCAGGGGGGCATGACTGTCTGGGGAGGCACCGGAGAACGCCAGGCTGGTCCCCGCTCTGTGCCCTCTGTGCTTGTGCAGCTGCTGTGCATGCGTGGAATCCGCACAGCCCTCTCTCCCTCGCCAGGCCAGGAGGTTGGGAAGGTGCCCACGCGCCACGACATCTCCAAAGGCCGTGCAGCAAGAGAAGGTTTGTGACCTTGAGGAGTTACGGAAATCCAAGAAGTAGAACAATGCTTGAACCCATGGTGCTGCGAGCGGTGGAGACAGGGTAGGAAGAGGGGGTGAAGTCTTCATCTGATAATCGGTCTTCAATATGAAGACTGCATCGCCGGCTCCATTCCAGACAAAACACAAGGCTGCTCTTCCTCTCGGCTCAAGTGTGTTGGATTCAGGGGAGGCGCATCCCATCCCGTGTGACTGTCAGAGGCCGAGAAGCTCCACGCGGAGGGGAAAACAGGAAGCCGGGCTGCACTGCACACTAGAATCTTATCGACAGATTCCCTCAGTTCATTCCAGTCCCAGAGTTCCCCGTGGTCAAACCTGAACCGGGAGCGTTTGGTTCATTTGTAACCTCATGTCCTGAATGCTGCTCAGAATCTTCTTCTGATGTCCCGCTAGCGTCACCCCTATCCTGAGCAGGTCTCTGAAAGGACAAGAGAAGGTAGAGGTCGTGACAGATCTACACGCTCCTTGGAGAACCCTGGGCCGCACTGACCGCTGGCTGATGGATCAGACAGAGATTCCCCAGAACATAGCAGAGAAATCCTGCTCGGCTTCCTGGCCAGATACAAGAGCAATCTAGTTGGGGCCTCCGCCCGCCTCTGACGTCCTATGAATGCCCCCCACCTCCACAGCCACGTGGAGAGAGACGTACAGTGCACTGAAGGACCGGTGGCATCAAGTCCCACAGCCCAGATCAACTGACTCAGGCTCATGGGGCCCAAATTAGCCACGTCCTCATTTGGTCACCCTTTGCCAGAGCCCAGACTCCAGCCCGACCTCAAATCCAAATCCCAGAGCTTTTCCGCCCAAGAGGGAAAACTCCAGGACAATCTGTCCGTCTTGGGGCTTTGCCACCAGAGCTGCGGAGCGATCCCGACCCCCAGGAGCAGGCCCAGCCCCTTTATCCCCACTCACTCTGCCGTCATCTGTGCCACCAAGTCGAAGGATGCGAACCCTGCGTTGACAAAGCTCTCCTTGTAGCGTCCCATTTTAATGGCGTCGAGCCAGTCACCCACGGTGGTAAAGGTAGTGTAATCCGGCACAGTGCGGTCCAGGAGCGGTTGAGACACGCTGCACGGACAAGAGAGAGACCAGAGGTAATGTGGAAGAAGGGGTGGGGGGCACAGGTCTCTGCCCCACACTCATGGATCACGGGCTCCCCCTGTGCTGTCTGGCACCAACCTGCCTCCAGCCCCATAAATCTCAGCCCAGCCATTCTCTGGCTCCTGCCCGCACAGAGCAGATCTCACAGCATTCCCGGCACTTGGGAGGGCACAGGGAGAGGCCTGGGGGAGGAGGTGGGTCGCTAGGGGAACAGGGCCAGGCACTGACCCGGACTGGACGCTGGCGATGACCTTCAGACTGGCCGCGTTCCGGATGAGCTTGTCCAGCGTATTCACGATCTGCGCAAACTTGGGCCGTAGGTTGCGGTCGCGCACCCAGCAGTCCAGCATGAGCTGGTGGAGCGCCGTGGGGCAGTCCATGGGTGGCGGCAGGCGGTAATCCTGCTCCACGGCGTTAATCACCTGCAGACACGGGCACACGGAGGGGCTGTGAGTCAGCCAGACGGCCAGCCCCGCCCATGGCATTGCTGCCGCCTGGCTCCCTCCCGCGGGCGCACTTACGTCCTGGTTGGACATGTCCCAGTAGGGCCGCTCGCCGTAGGACATCACCTCCCACATGACAATCCCGTAGCTCCACACGTCACTGGCCGAGGTGAACTTGCGGTAGGCGATGGCTTCCGGGGCTGTCCACCGGATCGGGATTTTGCCACCCTGTGGGGAGAGACGCTTAACTTCATTATTTAGTGCCTACCTCCGAGATCCCCCATGGCCCCCGCCCTCAGTGGCAAGGCAGGGGGGGCCGACCAAGCTCTCACATACCAGCGAGCTGGTGTAGGTAGGATCAGAGGGGTCGTCCTCCAAGAAGCGCGAGAGGCCGAAATCCGAGACTTTGCACACCAGGTTGCTGTTAACGAGGATGTTGCGGGCGGCCAGGTCCCGGTGCACATAGTTCATCTCCGCCAGGTACTTCATGCCAGCCGCGATACCCCGTAGCATCCCCACCAGCTGGATCACCGTGAACTGCCCGTCGTTCAGCTGCCGGCAGACACAGGGGAGAGGTCAGAGGAGTCTCCACGGCGAGCCCAATTCCTTGCGTTCACTAGGACCTCAGGGAGGCGATCTAACCTCCTCTGGATCAGACCAATGACCCGGTTTTAAGGCTCAGGCTGGCTGAACCTCTAACACCCCCATTCCAGGAAAGGTAAGTTGCCTCTTTCTCTGTAACGTGGCACCAGCCTCGCACGCAATGTGCTCCTCCAATAAGGCCCCGTAGCAGACTACTAAATGCTCCCCCACCTCCCAAATTCGAACCTGGGGGCCAGTCACCCCAGGGGCATGGGTGTGAAATGCAAGGAGGCAAACAGAAGAGAAGACTGAGGGGAGGCTTGATAGCAACCTTCAACTACTTGAAGGGGTGCTCCAAAGAGCAGCGAGCCAGGCTGTTTTTGATGGTAACAGAGGACAGAACAAGGAGGAATGGTTTCAAACAACAGCTGGGGAGGTCGAGGTTGGATATTAGGAAAAACTTTCTCACTAGAAGGGTGGTGAATCATTGGAATGGGTTACCTAGGGAGGTGGTGGAATCTCCATCTTTGGAGATTTTTAAGGCCCTGTTAGACAAAACCCTGGCTGGGATAATTTAGGGGGAATGGTCCTGCTTTTTAGCAGGGGGTTGGACTAGATGACCTCGTGAGGTCCCTTCCAGCCCTATTATTCTATGATTCTAAACAACTGTTAGAGCCATGGCTGCTCAGCCAGAGAGGGAGAAAAATGTCATCCCAGCCTCCTTTCCTGCCATGTGCCGAGGCACAGCCTTAGACCAGTCTCTGTAGGGGGGAATCCCAGCTTAGCACAGCTGCCAGCCGGGGGCAGTGCCTCACCCGGAGGAAGGAATCAAGGGCGCAGTTCTCCATGAACTCAGTGACAATCATCACCGGCCGGCTCTTGGTCACCACGCCCTCCAGGTGGATGATGTTGGGATGGTCGAATTGCCCCATGATGCTGGCCTCGCTCAGAAAGTCACGCCGCTGCCGCTCCGTGTAACCTACTTTCAGCGTCTTGATGGCCACGAAGATCTCCCGCCGGCCGGGCAGCTTCAGGCGGCCCCGGCAGACCTCCCCAAATTCCCCTGCAGGGGAAGAACAGCCATGTGGTTACACTCGGAGTGGTGATGTGGGCAGACCCCGCAGCGTGAGCCGCAGCCCATGGGCTGACTTGCCTGCTCCGATCACCTCCTCGATCTTGACGCAGGAGATGTCGATCTCTTTGGCAAACTCCCGGACAGCCTCGTTGGGGTCCTCGTAGGTGAAGGGGTCGATGTAAACCTTCATCCCGGGAGTGGCTACGAGAGGAGGGTAGGTCAGGCCCAGTGTGAGGCTCCTCCCCAAGCCAGAACCTGCAGCGTTAGAGGAGGACATCTCGGGGCCCAGGCAGGGAACCCCAGCACCAGATGCAAAGCCCCCCCCCAGTGAAGGAAGTTGTCTCCCCCTGTCTTGCCGTGGCTCAGGCACCAGCCTCACTGCCCTGCCTTGCCTGTGGGGGTGTGAACGGGCCAGGTTAGCGTAGGGGGGCACGAGCGCGCCTTGGATCACACTCACTGTATTGCTGAAGCTTTTCTGTGTACTCCGGATCCGCGCTGCTCCTCTGTTTCCTGCCCAAAGGAGACAAGAACCAATCAGGACAAGCCTGTGCCTGCTGGGGGCCAAGGGGGGCACAGGGAAGTCCATGAGCTGGCAGCAGAGCAGAGGCACGGTTCTGCACTGGGCAGCATCGAGGTCAGCCTCTTTCCGTCCCCACTCCCTGTACTGTCTCCCCCGGCAGTGGAGGGAGCTGCTAGAGAAGACATTTCTTCGGGGCTCGGCTGCCCTGATTCCCACTGGCTCAGGCCAGAGTGGGTTTCTAGATACCGAAACCCAGTTTGCAGCTGATGGCCGGTAAATGCTGGATGAACAAAGCCTGAGGTTTGGTGGAAGGGGCACCTCCTGAGAGATCCTGCTGGCTAACACCCCTCAAGCGCCTCATCCAGAGGACAGTGGAGCCTGGGGGCCTAGAGCACTGGTTACTCTGGGGTGGTGGGAAGGGCTCTGCTGGGATTCCCCACAGATGCCGTAGCCCATTGCTCCGCCAGCCAGACCTGCAGAGCAACGCTGGATCAGGGAGCCCAGCCCCCTCGCTCCAGAGCCCTGCCGGCAGACGGCTCTAGAACAGAGGACCGGAAAGGGGCCGAGGCCCTGAGGGACTCCCTCCCCGTCCCCCCAGAGAGGTACCTGAAGCAGACGATAGCAATCACCACCACGGCGATGACAAAAACCAGGCCTGCGGTGGCCGAACCCACGATCAGGGGCAGCTCCTGGAAGCTCTTCCCGCTGGAGCCTGCGGGAGATATGGGAGGTCAATCAGAACAAGAGGAGCGCCGGGGAGGGAGACGCGAAGAGGGGGAAGGAGACCCAGGCCCAGGGCTTACCGTCTTCTGCAGGGGTCTGGAACTCCATGGGGAGGCTGTATTGGCCATAGCCAGCTACCGTGCGGGCACGAACCTGCACCACGTACAGGGAGTTGGCCTTCAGCCCATCCAGCCGCACGGTGTTCTTCTGGCTGGTGACAGTGTTAGCGATGGCGTCACTCTGGCCCTGCTGTGGGGCAGGGAGATGGGTGTCACTTACTGGTGGTTATCTGTCCCTCTCCCTTCACAATCCCATGTGCCCACCTGCCCCCTGCTCACCCCAGCACCATTCTCCAGCCCCTGCGACTCCTGCAGGCAGCAGGGGCGGGCGAGGCGGGGAGTGGGCGACCAGAGCTCTGCTTTACCTTCTCTAAGTACTTGATTTCATAGTCCAGGATGATCCCATTGGGTCTCTCCGGAGGTGCCCACGAGAGCTTCATGCTGCTGCCGGTGCTGCTGAGCAGGTGCATCGTGGGAACGGCCGAAGGGGCTACAAAACAAAGGGAAGGGATGCGCTAGGTCAAGCCGGGCCCTCCTCGCAGTATTTGCAGCCCAGTGCGGATGCAAACGTGTCATCACCTCCCAGAGGTCCCCCCTTGCACCCTGCAACGTCCCCAATCCCTGTGCAACATCTCGGTCTTCTCTGGTGATGTGTAGCCCAGCTTGGTCCATCCAATCGGCCACCTCGGTCAGGTTACAGGGCAGCACCTCCAGCACTCAGGCAAGACCATCCATCACCAGGCTGCCCACAGCTGTGCCCACCTAGCGGGACGCCAGTTGAAAAGATGCCGGAGGGTCCTGCCCCACCCAGGAGCCCTGGGACTGGCTCAGTTAATCTTCGCAGCCACCCTCCCTGAAAGGGGGTCACCTGATTCTGCAGGGGGTTACAGAGAAACCGGCAAGGGACAATGCCTCACCGTTCCCAGTCACAAATCAACAGGGCAAAGATCTCACCCAGGGAAGAAACCGAGTACCCCTCTCCTCCCACCCGTGCTCCCACTCTCCACGTCACCCTCCGCCCCTGGCTCATGCCATGAATTCTGATTAGTGAGCGGCAGCAGCGGGTTTCCAGAGCTTTGGAGTCAAGCTTGATGGCGGAGGGAGAAGGAAATCACAGAACATGCGGTATGTTCGGAAGGCTTGGGTGGGTCCTGACCGTAGCCAGGCCCACAATGGAGAAAGCCCATCTGCCTCTGCAAGCGGGGGGGTCTCTGCAGCCAGGATCAGAGATTCAGGACCCTTGGGAACAGCCCAGAGCCCATCTCTGTCTGCAGGATTTCTGATCTCATTCCCACCAGGGATATTTGTTTAAACAGAAAAAACAGCACCCAGGGGATTAGCCCACGGGAGCTTAGAGCCAGCAACGCCGCATAAAGGGAGTGAAGACAAGAGCCTCAGAGAGACTCTGGGCAGGAAAGCCTGCTCTGGGTACTTGGGATACGAGAGAAGCCGAGCGGAGACGCCCTCTCGCCTGCACTGACCTGCCTGGTTGGTGGTGATGTTGACGGAGGCGAAGTGGGGGGAGTAGGGGCTCTTGCTGGACACGCCATTCACGGCCTGGATCTCGAAGGTGTACTGGGTGTGAGCCAGCAGGTTGCTGATGCGGATGCTCCTGTCCGTCAGGCCGAGCTGTCGGGGCATGAACTCCACGTTGTCGTCGCAGCGCGTGCACACCCGGCGCTCCACGCTGCACTTCTTGCAGATGACGTTGTACAGAAGGTCGTCCCGGCCCCCCGAGTCCCGGGGCTCGCTCCACTCCAGTGCCAGCGACGTCTCGTTCACGTTGGAGATGACGTTGAGAGGGGAGGACGGGACACCTGCAAATGAGATATGTCAGAGCGGAGAGAGTCCAGGGGGGCCTCCTTGCCTGGCCCAGATCTGGTTTGTAGGGAATGGGCCCACAGGTCTGGATTCACTGCCTCTTGGTCTGGCTGTTCTTCCTGTACGTGAGACCTTTATCCACAGCACCCCACTCCCCCAGCCGCATGCCAGTCACCTGACGCAGGAGAAGTATTGGAAAACCCACACCAGTGCTGCACACCGGCACAAACCGCGACTTCAATTGTCTCCCCCCACGGACAGGGGCTGAGCGACCGGGAGACCCAGGACCCATGCTGGATGGGGACAGACTTACTGGTGCACGCACTGTCTGGAGGGTCTGCGTCTGCCCTGAAGTAACCGTTCCGACAGGTGCAGAGCGTTGCTGCCCCAGAGCTCGTCCGGCTATTGGGGGGGCAGGGGGAACAGTGACCTTCCCCTTGCTTCGACTTGAAGGTCCCTGAGCCACACGCTGCACAGAGAGAAGGGAAAAAATCAAATTTGTTACTAATGCTCCTGGATAGATCCCTTGGTCAATAGCTCAGAACAGATGGGTTGGGAAAAGCTGCGGGGCTGGGAAGCCCATGGAGGAACAGGACAACCTGAAGATGCCCCGGGAGCCGCAGAGGCTCCCTCAGAGCAGTGGTGGAATTCAGAGTTACAGCGTTCGAGGCTGTAAATCTTTCCCCGTGACGTTCCCCAGAACCCAAAGGCCAGCTGCTGCGAGAGAAAGCAGGGGAAAAATGATTCACCTCATTTTCCTTCCGAACTGAGCGCTACCCACAGGACCGGACAGCCCTTCAATCTCAGTGTCTGTAGCACTGATGTCTTCTGCAGAAACCCATCCAAGCTCTAACACCCGTCCGAGACGGGAGGAACAGACAGATCTGCCCCAGCACTGCCCTCTTGGAGACCCCAGCCCAAACCTGGTGATGCCACCCTCCGCTGATCCCTGGGCTTTGAAGGAGTCCTTTAATTCAGTGCTAACCATGGCCAGCTCCCCAGGAACTGAGGTGTGATGGGAAACATGCCAGCCGCACCTAGGCCAGAGCTGGCTACAAGGGACTTGCTGGCCAGGGCAGACACTAGCCCAGCTTGACTGAATGCTTCTGGGCTCAGAGGCTAAGACCCTGAGCTGATGATGCCCTCAGGCATAGACAGAGGACACCTGCCTGCAAACACCTGCATCCTTCAAGTACCAAGGAGGAAGACGACTTTGTCAGGAGTTACTGGCCTCACAGGGAAGTAGAGCTGGGGTAAATTTCCACTGGTGAGCCCCCAAGAAGGTTGCAGAGGTATAATCCTGCACTGGTTGGCAAAGATAGCAGAGACCGACAGGGTCTCCTATATAGTCTATCTCCTGGGTCAGGGCAGGACTGGCCCCTAGAGCGTGTCTGCCATGGCTTTTTCCTGTCCCTTGAGAATCCATGCTGCAGATGGACACAGCTCCCAGCCAGTCAGCCCAACCTTCCCCTCCCGTCCTACTTATACCCCAGGGTGCTGAACCGAGCTGTCTCCCTCCTTGGCGCTTTGCCCCATCCACCACTCAGGCATTCGCCTTCAACGGCGCTTTGCCCAGCAGTATTTTTAATCTTTCCTCCTGGCTCACTCTGTTCTGCTGAATGCTCCCAAATCCTTCCTGGTGCCAACGCACGTGGCACGATGGTGCCCAGGAGTGAACCCAGTTCTCGGTGCCGCCTCACCTGAGCTGGACAGAGGGGCCCTGGCCGACCTGCACTGTGTCCCAAAGTCTCTGCAGGCACGGCCCCATCACAGACAGCCACTCAGCCTTCACTGCTTTCCAAACGACTCCTCGCCCGTTCAGTCTGCAGCTCAAATTATTATTCCTCATCTGCACCAGCTGCTGCGTTTGCCTCAAGTCTCATTTCCCAAGGACGTCAGTGGCCACATCGCTAGTTCTCTGTTCCCACCGGTTCTCATCACCCGCTTAGTCCGGCCCCCTCTTCACATTCGACGTGCCTGTCAGCCCTTTTCCAGACAGGACTTGGCCTTGAATCCAGCAGCCCCCCCCCACCCCCCCCAACACGCTGCTATTCAGCCCTGCACCTTTTGTTCAGGGCCCTTCCGACAGCGTCCTCCCCAGCCAGTCTGAAGTACTTTGGCAAGTTTAGGCCTTTCTGTTAGATGCTTTGCTACACAGTTGCCTCAACTCGGCTGCCAATGTCTGAAAACCCTTCCAGTTCTCCTCCCAGTCCCTCTCGGATCCAAGGGTCTAGAGTCCAGGACTGTCTTGAATGATGGGGCATTTAGCCCTCCCAAGAGATCTGCGAGAAGACTAACCCCACTCGCACCTGAAGGAGCCCAGCGGCTGCAAAATGCCATGAAATGAACCCACGTCTCACGCTGTCTCATTCACCCCTTCAGTAGCACTGGGCCTGTCCCACGAGACCTCTCCAGGACCGTTCCTCAGCTATCGAGAATCAAAGGCACCAAAAAATTCAAAGTTAGACCTCAGTCCACGGAAATGCCAGAAATTCACAGCCAGAGCTGAAACGGGCTGTAGACAGCCCCCAGCTGTGTGTTGGCATCACAGCCCATGGAACAGGTCAGTCACCCATTGCTGAGATACAACCGGGTCCTTCAACAGCCACTGGCTTCCCAAGAGCCCAGAGATTCATTATCCATCCTTCTCTTCCTGCTCCCCTCCAACCAGAGAGCTCTCCCCCGCCACTGAAGATGGCCCTAGATCCATACTCCTCTCCCAACCCACCCGCCTCCAGTTCTTGCTGTTCATCCCGTCTCTAGGCCGTCTCACTCCTCACCTACAACGCGAGATGCCCTCACACCACTCCATCTCAGGAGAGGCAAAAGACGACTTTTCCGTTTACGAGGCATTCCCTACCATCCTCAGTGGGAAGTTTGCCAACTCAGAACTGCAGCCTTGCACAGAGGGCGTGGGGCATTTCATAATCATACAATGGCTTGTTTTTACACACTTGCCCAGCAATCTGCCAGATTTCCTACAGACAGCATCCATCAGCACAAAACAGACACCTGGGAACGAATGCCAACTTCTTTCCCAATTTACTGCCGTGTTGCAGCCTCAGGAGGATTGCCGAGCACCACAACCACTGGCCACTGAGGCTGTAGCAGGTTTCGTGAGAGTAGGGACTCTGATCCAAGAGCCAATGTCTCCCTCTATTGTTACTTCTTCAGTCAAATCACCCCACTTTGTGCCTCACAAACGCTGCAGACTCTTGATGACCAGCAGGTCCCACAACCATCCGCCAGCTCTCCTCCTTGTGCAGATAAAATGGAGATTTCCACTGACAGCTCCCTACACCAACCAATACCCCACACAGTGTCTCAGGTTGCATCCTTAGCCCTATCACTCCATATCTGGGGCAGTAAGGGCAACCACAGCTTCACAGACAGCCCCTGTGGCTGTCGCAGGTCACCGTGTGTGTAGCCACAACGAAGTGAAAGGGGCATAAATGATCTTTCCGCTCTTAAGCTTTGAAATAAACTAACGGAACAGATGCTTTTATTATAGTTATTTTTTAATTGCATATTGGGGTTCCCCTCCCACTGTATTTACTTTTTAATTGCATATCGGGGGTTCCCCTCCCAGTTTTTGGTATCCAATAAAAATCTTAAAAACAATTCACCTTTCTCACATCACACAGTATGCTGCTGTTTGTTATTGTACAGGTTGGCAGAACTCATGGGGTCAGCGACAAACACAGGGGAATAATTCTAAATACACAGCGAACGCCGCAAAGAGATGGTGCGAGCTTCACAGATGTACATTGAGCCCCACACAAATTCTTGGCAGCCACACACATTGGGGTAAGGGCAGCACAGCCCATCCTACCACATTCCTGCAGCTGGCTGCAAAATGCTCCTTCAAGGCCTCCCCCAACTACACAGCTCTTTGTGCAGCTCTTCCAACAGCCCTTGTGTCTGGCTTTTCAAACTCAGCAGGCAGCTGCTCCACCCCTGACACCACACTTCGCTTCACAGATATTATATAGGACACAGCAGGCACCTATAGCCAGTGGGAGATTTTTCTCCGTGATCTAGTCTTGTGAGTAAACGACGTCCACGTCCCTTCAGCCTACCAAAATCACATTCAACTATCATTCTGTGCCTCCTGAGGTGGCAGTTGCTTTCTCTTTGGTGATGGCCAGTGCACAGTGCAGTTTCATGAACCAGGGGACAAGTGATAGGCTGGGTCCCCCAGGATCACTACCGATCTGTCAACATTGACAAATCTGATGACCCGCCAACACCTGCATAATCATAGAAAAGCAACCCTTTCTATTGGATGTATTCTGCGTCAAGATGGCGTGATGCCAAAATAGGAATATGCGTGCGTGCCATCCATTGCTCCACCGCAGTTCGGGAACCCTATTGCTGCAAATCCATCCATTATTCCCTACATATTGCTGAAAGTCATAGTCCTGCATAGCAGGAGACAATTAACGGCCCTGTAAACTTGCAGGACAACAGCCACGATTGTGGATTTTCCAACTCCAAAGTGATTTCTCACTGACCAGTAGCTTGCAAGCTTCCATGGCGTGATCACCATGTGTTTCTCCATGGCCAGTGCAGCCCTCATTCTGGTGTTTCTGTTCTGGAAGGCAGGGGCAAACTTGGTACAAAGATCCAGGAGTGTGACCTTGCACATCCAAAAATTCTTGTCATCCCAAATGTGAATGATAATGTGACTCCCAACAGTCAGTGCTTGCGTCTCAGGCCCAGAAGCAGGGTTCTGCTGTCTTCAGCTGCTCTGTGAATGCCACCCACAACCTCGAACTGGCCCTCACTACTTCCCACAGCCATCTGTCTGCCACAAAATCATCACATGCTTCCTGCAGCTCTGCAAATACTGGGGGATCACGCACCTCGTGTTCGCAAGGGTCATGACGACAGCAATGCAGAGCGATGCAGGCGCCTGGCTTCTGTCAGACATGGCAGACAGTGAGGAGGACCACATGGGTTTGGGGGATTTAAAAAAGGCCCAGAAATGATGGGATATGGATGGCATTACGGGATGGAGAAAGTTGCACGATAGCACCTCAACCCTTGGCTCCCACTCACACCTGCATGACTCACTTCTGCCCCACTATGCACAGCCAGACTTTCCCCAGAAGACCATGCACTGCACAATGGCAAGTTGCATGCTGGGACCTCTCCTCATTCTGCACCGACACAAGCATTCCTGGTGCGTACACGCAGCGATGATGCAAAGGATCAAGCGTACCTGTGCACAAGCGGAATACTAACTGCCAGGGTTGTAGGCTGGCGTGAATTGCCTTGATCATAGCCTGTAGTATTGACATGGCCCAGGACTGGATTAACCAGCCTGGGGGCCCTGGGATGCCCCCTACTGCAAGGTTCACACTGCCTGGTATAGAGGCTTATCCCTGGAGGCAGAGCTCTGGGGCCAAAGGGCGCTCCTGCCCCGGTCCTGGTCCGGCCAGTCTGCCCCTGGGGCAGGAGCGGCTGGCACGCAGCACAGCCTTGGTGCAGTCCTCAGGGCGCTGGGAGGCTGCACCACGCACCAGCTGTCCCCACACCCTGGGCAGAGTGAACAGGTCCCTGTAAACTTGTAAATCCATCCCCAGGGGTGGATCAGCTGGCCCAGGGGTGGGGCGGGAGCACAGAACCCAGCATCTGTCCCCAGGGCCCCAACCCCCACCCCAGCGCCAGCAGAGCAGGAGCTCTTTCAAATAGGGGTTTTAGGGGCTGGAGCCTGGGGCTGCCCTTTATGGCTGGGGCCCAGGGCTTCAGCCCCTATAGCCCCTGCTATAATCTGGCCCTGACACAGCCTCAGACAGTGGAAAGAAAGCAGCTTCCTGCGATGCTTCTCCAAGGGCAGATCTACACCAGGGTGGGATTTCAGTGGCGGTCGAAGGGAAATACGCAACATACTTGAAATACTTTGCATTTCTCTCTTCGACTGCTTCCCGCCTACGTACAGCGGGGTCTTCGGTGCGCTGAGTCAATGGGAAATGCCCTCCCTTCGACTCCGCGCTCCTCCAGTTTCCAGGGTGGTATTCAGTGATCGACTTCCTGATCGGCTGAGTGGGTCTTCACAGATTTGCTGCCGGCACTGAAGACTAGGTCGTACTGTATTGCCACTGCAGACCCACACTGGAGGAGTTGCATGCCCTCCACGCGCAATAAGGAGCCACAGAAAGCAGAAAAGCTGTTGGCGGCATCTGCCCATTTACCAGGGGATGGGAGACCAACACCTAACAGCTGTGTCGTTCCTCGTCCTCTCACAGAGAATTTTAATGCAGCAGGACGGAGGGAGGTCAGTGCGGATGGGCAAAAGCAGGTGTTGCAATTGAGCGTTCCTCTGATGCAGCCGTTCTTTTCCCGTCTCAGCACCGTCTCTGCAGCTCCCCACCGTAAGAGATAAGCAAGCAGCAGCAATCCTGAGGGAAAAGCTCAGTGCTACCGATTAAGAGCCTGATGCATTACTCTGACTTGGAAATCCAATCTAGACTCAGCAAAGCAAACACTTTTAAGTCTACTAGGAGCCTGGTTCACACTTTACAGAAGGCTGCAGAAGCTGCTGTTTTTCCAAGTCCTTTGGACACGGATCCATTGTGTCACCGTCTAAGCCAAAGTCCCCATGGCTTGTAAATTAAGAATTTAGTCCTCTCTAATTTTACTGTTTAGACCAGTGGTTCTCAGCCTTTTGCGGGTTGTGACACACTTGGTGATGTATCACAACCCTACAGGACACATCAGCACTCCCGGGCCGAATCCAGCCATCTCTCCGCGACACACCTACCACTCTGTGGCGACGCTGTAATGTGTCCCGCAGTGGTTGAGAACCCAGGCTTTGCCCTGCAAAATGGATAGGTTTCAGATGAAAATGCAGGACCACCTCTGGCTATAGGGATGGTGTCTCTCCTGTACACCTCCTCTTGATGAAAAGCACAGAGGGAAGGTTTGTGACTCTCACTCGCTGAGCCAATCCCTTAGCAAAGCACACTTACGTTAAAGACGGAGACAGCAGACAGCCTAAGACGTCTGAGCGTGTTTAGATGCCGGGCTCACGTCCCGTATGGTTACAAGCTGGCGGACATGAGTTCAGACTGAAGGAATCCTCTTTCTAAGGGATGAGGTGTGACTGAAGCTGCTTGGACACATCAGGTGGAAACAGCTGCTACATACACTTGACTAATGGCAAGAGAAGCCTGAATCCAACAGGGACATGGAAAATCCCAAACAACCGGAGAAACTCCCTTAGTTTGCAGGAAATCCTGATGCTGCAAATGTAGCTTCACTGAAGCGATCTGGCTAGATTCCAACATGGATTGTTTCTCTCTGTGGCTTTCTAGTCCTACATATTCGAGGGGACACGGCGTTCTTTGCATCCTGTTCTAAACTGCGTGCAGCGTCGCTGTGCTGTTAACCCAGAAGCAGCCGCATTTCAGCAGAGTCCCGTGGCACTTTTAAAGACTAAAAAATTTATCACATGAGCTTTCATGGGAGAAAGTCCCACTTCGTCACACCTTTGAAGATGGGGTAAGTAAGAAAGCTCCTGCAATAAATACATTTGTTAGTCTTTAAAAGTGCCACGGGACTCCTTGTTTATTTTAGAGGGGTAGGCGTGTTAGTCTGTGTAGAGGAAAAACAAACAGCGTGCCACAATTGTTGTCCTGGTTTGTTTTGCTGAACTAGACTAACACAGCTCCCCCTTTGGAACATTTCTGCATAGATTTTCGTATCTGGTTTGTACCAGCACCCACTGGCCTGTGTCTGAACTGTTTAGTCTGCGTCTGTACTTACAGCGGAAGAACCTTCTTCCTCCCTAGGGCCCCATTCCTTCTTCTATTATCACCCGATATAGTGGCGGAGCCTCTGGTTAGACAGCGGTACACATATTCTCGGCATTTATTTTGCTCATTAAGTACTTGGGGATGAAAGGCACTTGAGCACGAGACAATTAGTAAGCGATTTGACTCACGGCATCACCATCTCGGCTAGTTTCAAGCCAGCAGTACCAGGGAGGAGCAAAGAGGTGCGGGCTCTTCCAGTCACTGTCAATCCACATACAATCTCCCGCACCAGCAGGTTACCGATACAAAGGTGCAAGAGTTTCACATCATGCTACATCCCCTAGGGCCTGGAAAGATTTGGCAGTGACAGACGCAGGCTCATGCATCGCCGGTTCTTGGCCCCCCATCTATGATACTTACATGGTTCTCTCACTATGAGACCCACTCTCTTCCTGGCATTTACCCTCTTAGCTTAGCATTGGGCGGAGCTATCACCCCATTGTACAGAGGAGGAACTGAGGCACAGTGAGGCTATGAGATCTTGCACAAAAAAACAACAAAATCTGCAACAGAATAGGGACATGAACCTGGGTTTCTCACATCCCCAGTCAGCACCCTAACCATTGAACCATCCTCTCTCTATGAAAGTGGCAGAGACAACCAGAACCTGCACTGAGGTCCCCAGGGACCTCCAGGGACAGTAGCATGTGTCTCTGCGGCTTGGGCAGGCGTTGACATTTCGGTGTGCTTTTCAAGCAGAAGGCTCCCCAGAAGACATGCGGATCACTTCTGGCAGAACCGAGACGCAGTCGGCTCTGGAGGGAACGCGGCAGCCATTTAACAGTCACAGCACAGCTGGACACAGAAGTGAAGCAGAATCCTTGTCTAAAAAAAAATCAAGCTACTGGAACAAGGGTGAGAGGGGGGGATCGGCTGGCAGAAAGTAGCTCCCCACATTGGCCTTACACCAGGACTGCCGCGATGCTGCTGCTACAGGATCTTTAGTGACACCACTCTGCAATCAACAATTCCTCCAGCGCCTATTGCATCAGGGACAACCCAGGCGCCTGCCAAAACAGCCCTTCCTGCAGCAGCCTGGGTTTTCAATAGAGATCTCGCCCATCTGAAACACTGACCCAGCCCAGGGAGTTAGACAGTATCATCGTACTGAGTGGTCCAGTTGCAGAAAGCCCCTCTTTCAAAAACAAAGCCACGCCCCGATGAATAAGGGCCCAAAGTGGGAGTTAAAAAACACCGAAATAAATCATTCCAGCGTCACACACCTTGACTCACCACACACAGCACCTCAATGGCTGCTCTGCATGTGGGTAAGGAGAGGAGAAAACCGCTCCCTTCCACTGAACTCCGTATTTTGGGGTTCCTCTGCAGGAAAGAGAGGGCTGCCCTAACAGAATGGAAATTCAAAACCGCACGGCACGGCGTACTTCACTTTCCAGATCATTGGTCAAGCTATGACTCTCCGCCCCGGCACCAACATCTGCAGGACTCCGCTGTGTTATTGCTTCCTCTTAGAGGTGGATAATAGCCGTGAATTATACCGTTTAAGGGCTGAGACAGTTCTCTATCCACACTACTGTATTCTAACCCAGTTTCCCTGTTCCTCTCCCCATAGGAATAAAGCAAAACCCTCATGAGTCTAGATAAATTAAACCCATCATATCCCTTTGTCCAGCAACCCTGTAATTTTGTTAAAGGCAGCAATCAAGTTTGTCTGGGACAATCTGTGCTTTATGAACCTGCGCCGTTCACTCACATTGCTCTTTCATAAGTGCCCACAGGTGGATTAGAGTCACGGCAGTTACATTCCAGCTACGGTTCAGGTGGCGACTCTCATTCTAAGCCTCTATTTTAAAGGCATTTAATTTTCAGAAAAATTACCCTTTGGGCTGAACTCCCTCGTGCCAGTTCAGTCCAAACGTGGTGTGATGGGTGGGTTTTTTTTGAGTAAATTTGAAAAAGCCTTTGGGTGTTTGAATTATGCAGATCCAAATAAAATGTAAAACCAATTTTAAACAGGGAAATGTACGTGTTTTTGGACTCTGATCACAACAATATGAATTTAAAGGACACTGATGGGTCAGAAACAGTATTTGGGAGTCAGATTTTCTTAGCTGTTACAGGTATTAGATTTTTAAAATTCTAGCTTACTTCTCACGCTGGGCTTTCTGGCTGCCTTGGAATCTGTCATCTCTTCTCCTAATTACCTAACGAATCAGTTTCACTTCCTGGTTTTCATGCAGCATCCCAATGTTGCAATGACTGCAAACTCTTGGCTCCGATTAGTAGGCATTTTTGAAAAACGTATGGTGACATTTCTATTAGTCACCAGCTGCAAAAAGTTTGTTTTTGCTAAATCCAGACTTTGGCCCCAATTTGACCCAATGGCACCCTTTGAAAAAGCTCCAATTTACTACAGTCTTCAAAGGAAAACGTGCTTTGCTGGGTTTGGAAGGGCCCTGGCTGAGGAATGAAAATAGGAATAGGAACAGCTCTACGCTCTCTCTCAGCATTTAACTGCTTAGATAGTCACATATTACTGAACTATGTGATCACATTTCTCTCTTCTAACAAAAGAGAAGGCAATGTAAACAACGCCCATTGTTCCTGTAATGCTGGCTATCATGTTATGTGCACAGAAATCTGGGAAATCTGGGCTGCTTTCTAGGTAGTGGATTACTTTGAATATATTGCTTCAGATGCTCATTCGAGTAGGAGTCCTGAAAGAGGTGGGGAAGGGATGTATTGCCAAAGAGATTTGGAACAGACTTCCTTATAGATTCCACAAGTCTGAGTTTGATGTGATGGAAACCATGTGCTGGATATGTTGTCCCCTGCAAGAGTCTGTTTTGGGGAAGGGAGAAAGATGAACAATGACAGAATTTTCGACCTCTCTTGAGTCACTGGTACCAAGGTAGACTCACCACAAAGCGATCTGAGATCTAAAAGGCTGGGTATTATCAACATAGATCTCAAGTCTGGTATGACAGGAACACCCACTTTGGGGGGGCGGGGGAGTAGGGGACGGCGAGGTATCAGGAGCAAAGATACCACGCGTTCTGTGTCACTCCCTTGAAGACAAGTGTCTGATGTAGCACCCATGCTAGTCCATTGGGGGCCCTAAGTAGGAATATTTTAGCCCCCTCCACATACAAACACACATTAATAATTAACCGGGCCCTCCTCATCCTTGAGCTGCTTGAGCCCTAAGCAATTACATAGTTGGTTTATGCCCAGCACCAGCTCTGGTGTGTCACAACCTGTGCCTGGAGGAAAATCACACTGGGACATAATTTACCTTAAAATTGTCCCATCCAAAGTTGAAATGGTCTCTCTTTTTAAAGGAAGAGATGCAGCAAGCAAAAGAAAGGTGCCATAGCTGTTTGCTGAGGCCATAAAATGAGGATATGTCTACACAGAAAAAACCCAGTCACCTGCAGGAGCAAATCTCAGAACTCGGGTCTCCCAACTCTGGCCTGCGCTGCAGGGCTAAAACCAGCCGCACTGAGGTTTGGCCTGGGGCTGGAGCCTGGGCTCTGACTGCCTTGGGGATTCACGGCCACTGGACAGGGCTTTTTGCAGTGCAGCTGTCCTTTGAGTTGCACAAGGCCGATGGCGTGCGCACGCTCACGATGCAACTGTCTGGGACTTTCTGGAAATCCCAACCATCTGAGAGGTGGGGGGGAGAAGATGGAGCATCCCTTTGCGGAACTCACTATGGGGGCGGCCCAAGCGTATAAAAGGCAGCAAATTCACCCAGCAACTCTCCTCATTCAGCAATTCCAGAGAAGTTGGGTGGGGTTGGCGGATCTGCAGAGGCAAGGTAATCCAAGAACCTTTCTTCTTTCCAGGAGAGCTGCCTCTCAAAAAGGCCTGCTCTGGGAGAGCTGCAAGCAGGGCAACCCCTAGAAGAAGTGCTGTGTGCTAATTAAATAAAGATAATGCGCCTGAGAAGGAGAGGGCAAATCAATGCTGCGGAAACTTATCTGACAAAGCACGCCAGACAAGCTGCCTTCAGCTTGGCAGAATGAGGCCTCAACGCCTGAGGCATCAGGTAGCTCTGTTGTAAACAGGTCTGAATACAAAACCTAACCCCGGCCGCTGCGCCGAGACAAGATCTCGTCAAGCTGGCAGTAGGCTGGATTTGCGACCAAGTTTCCTATCTGAGCGATAACTCAGTGGTTCCCCCCCCTTAAAGTGCACTTATGGGCACTTCTCATTCCCGGATCTCAAAGCATTTTACAAAGGACGTTAAGTAACGCTGAGCCATGAACACTCACTGGTGCAAGTAACTGCCTGTCCAGCGCTCAGCACGCTAGGAGACAGAAATGTGATTAGAACGCCTGTGTGCTATGCGATACACAACACCCCCATTGCACGGACGAGGAAAGCGAGGCACAGAGTGAAATGAGCTAACAAGTTCGCATCAGTGTAACAAGCAGCTTATACAATGCAAGCGAACGGGCGCTGCACACATGTACCAAACCTTGCACCACTTTCCAGAGGATGACAGAAGACCGCTCCTTTGCACGGCTGCATGGAAGGCAGATATAACAGCCAAATAATTTTTGGTTGTATCCCAGGGCAATCGCTAACCAGAAAAACTCTAAATTGACTGGTAAAAGAAACAGAGTGACCTCTCTAGGTTCTCCAAATCCTTAAGCTGCTGCCATTTATGGACCCATGACCCTCTAGTGAAAGATCTACTATCAAACATAACACAACTTTCCCAGAGAAATGCAAAGATTCCCCTTTTAACCACCCAGCAACCAGTGCATCACATGCAGATTTTTAGGCCTAAGTAGCTTTCCGTACTGATGAGGAAAGTGGTCTGAGCAAGAACAAAAAGGTTGCCATGGACAGGTCAAACAGAACTGCGATGGCTCCTTGATCAACTTTTGTTGAAAGAAAAGACGAGGAAGCAAAGACACATCCTCTTCCCCGAGCATTTAACACCAAATTGGAACCACTGATGGACTGGTGTAGATCAGATACTATTTTGACTCAGAGATTCAAGTATGGGTTGGGGGAGAGGGGGATGGGACACAATGCCTCACTTGGCAAAAAAAGCAGCTGGCTTCAGACTCCATAAAAACTACTCATGTTGATTGGACTTTGCTGGGGAGCTTTTTCCTTCTGCCCCAGAAGGCAAGCTGAAAGCATCACCCTGTCACAGAAGCCCCATTCCTCAGACGGGTTCCTTGTTGGCACAGGATGACCCCAGGATCAACCTGGCTGTGAAGATAAGTCCTTGCTGCAGAGCACTGCTTGTTCGAACCACGATTACCTTTTCTCTGATCACAGAAACAAAGGCACAGACGGAAGCCGGGTAAATCTCAGCCCCAGCAGCTTCCTGTGCAACACAAATTCTCCGAGCACTGCCTGGCAGGGTTTTTGCTTCACAGTGTGGCTTCTGAGACCATCTGCTAGAAGCCTCCCATCTCCAGGTGGGGGGCCACACCCCACCCCGGAATCCAGGAGAGGCCATATAAATACTGGGATCTGAGCAACACCAAGACCTTCTTCCCCATCTCCACTCTTGACCTCAGGGTTAAGAGGAGGGAACCACGTGACTCACACGCTGACAAGTACAGGCTTTTAGCAGCCAGTTGTCTAAATATGGACACTCCTGCAGGCTCTGATGGTGAAGGTTGGCGGCCACCACTGCCATGACGCTCCCCAAACACCCTCACTCCTGCAGTTTGCCCTGTGGGCACTGGTTTGTACAAACCAAGGTCGCCTCCACTGAGCCTGGGTTATTTCCTGTGCTGCTGCCCTACTGACACACGGAAGCAAGTGACCTAACAGAAATAATCCTGAGTATTTAATATAGGATTATCCTGCCCAGAGATGCAGTATGGCTCTGGCCCCAGCCCCACTTCTCTAGCCGGAGATACAGGACTGCCACCCTGCAGCTGTCTATTGCAAGAAGGACTCAAGGAATGGGATCTCTCATGACCCCATACTGAGTATCCTATTCAGTAAGTGCTGGGATCCAAAGGTTTCCTGTTAGGCCTGTTAACAGGGACAGAAGAAGCTGAAATGTGAGGGGGCTCTAGGGTCCACCAGCAAACACGACTCACACAATGGCATGCAGCACTTAGCCCCGGGGAAAGACCAGGAGGTGGCAGATGTGGGCAGAACTCCCAGCTGCTGGAAAACACCGGGCGCTGTGAGCTCTGAGGTGTTCACAGCATCTGGCGCCCAGAAGTGCAGATGGCCATCAAGCCAGACTCACAAAAGATCAAACTTTCATGTCTAGGACAGAGTCACTGCAAACGCCTGGGCTCAGGCCACAGAAACCACTGAACTGGTTCGACAAAGAAATCCCCACATCCTCTTCTTAGAGATGTACGCTCCGGAGGGAGAGAACATGTGACTTACCTTGGCACTGGGTATCTTTCATGGCAGGCTCATATCCAGCAGCACACGTACAGGCTCCCACTGGTACCATCCACTCCCCATCTCCGTTACAGTACAACTTCAGGGGCACGGATACTTCCACTGCATTGGGGATGCAGGTCCCTGGGGCAATGACCAGGGACGTGGGCTCAGCCCCAGTTAAGGTCTCTGGGAAAACAGCAAAGCCAGCAATGGTGTCGGAGCATTTCTTATAGAAAGCGCGGACAGAGATGAGGGACATGCAGGCACCCAGGTCCTGGAAGGCTAGGTAAAAACCATTCTTGGAGAGAGGCCCAAAGCTGCGCACCTTGGTGTTCACACGGCCAGAGTCCAGCTTGGAGAAACTCTCATCGGGGGCAATTGTATCCACTTTGATGTAAGGGTTTTCCATCCAGAAAGGGCTAGAGGCAGAGGCAGAATCCGTATCCGATTCATAATAGAAGAGATTGAAGGTCTCTTTGCAGGAGCCGGGGATGTTGGGGATGCTGTTGCAATCTCGCACAGTGAATTTCAGCTCCACGTAGACACGCTGGACTTCCTGGCGCTGGATGAACTGGGTCCGCAGCCAGTTGTTTTGATTGACCTCCCGCACGTTGCACACCTGGTACGTTCGGATGGGGTTCATGGCCTCGTCATAACCGCTGACTTCTTCCCACTGCCATGGAGAGAGATTGGCAGGTTAGCCACGGGGATGGGCAGACTAGAATGCTTGAAAACACGGTCACACCCCGTATCAATCTAATCCAAACAGCATTGCATAAACCAGATACACAATCACCTCAGAAAGCCGCACACAGCCAGTATGAACCTAGGTACCCGCATGGTCCATCTCCACCCGGCTTCCTTGCCTTACTCCCCCATCACCTGAAGATGGACAGTTTTGACTCTTCTCTGTATAGTGCCATGCACTGCGTTACTCCCAGGCAATGAACGAATCAACACCAGGGAGCTGAGCTGGGCTGGGGAAGAGGGACGATTTCACAAGGTACACAACGGGCCCAGGAAGGACCCCAAAGGGCGCCCTTGGTTTGGGAAGCGTCCCAGTTGGGACAGGTCGAGACCAGCCACTCAACTTGGAATCCAGAGTCCCGAGCCGGCTCTGAGAGGAGGTCCAAAATCTTACCCCAGTTTCTGGATGAGCCGTCCACGCCAACTCGGATGTCACCCACTTCGTATCCATCAGGGTTTCTGAAGGGAAAATGGAATTGAGAGAGGTCAGGGTTTGGAAAAAAAGTTGTTTCTGGATAATGCAAAGCAACATAGCTTGGGGGTGCGGGACAGAAGAGGGGCAGAGCAAAATGGACTCTGGATTTTCCCCATCAAGGGGAGAGGAAAGACCCCATCAGGAGAATTTCTAAGGGAACAGAACCACCAGAGAAAGAACATGAGAAACAGCTGGTGGTGACGGAGAGCAGGGAGGGCAAGCAAGTGTGGCCATTTTCCTTCAACAACGTATACCCTGAGCCCTGCTTGATGGACATCCGCACAACCTCCCCCACATGCCCAAACGCCTCCCCTGCTGCTAGGGGCTGTCAGAGAGAGAACAGCCGCACCCCCTTTGGAACGGGTACATTTGCTGGGCTCAGGCCGAAAGGGCCTGTTCCCAGGACAGGATGGTGCAGACAGGGCAGGTTTCTCCAGTGGGGGAGGGATGGCCGGCTGCTCTCCCGGGCCGCCCCACATCACTCATTTCACAAGAGGCGAGAAGAATTTGACCGTCTGGCCGACATTCCAGGAGTGGATTACAAGCCAAACCTCCCCGTCAGCATTCCCCTGAGAGCCCCAGCCCCAGCCGTGGGGGAGCGAGAAGCCTGTCTGAGGAGAGCTGGAATTGCAGCAAGCTGTGGCTAATCCCAGGCTCCGCGCAGCCCTACAAAGCCCTCGGTGGAAGAACCTTGGCTAGCAACAATCTGCCTCGATCCCGGTCTTGACCCCAACAGTGACCTCGGCAACCCTTGGGGGGGTGGGGAAGAGGCACAAAGCTCCCCATTCTCCTCTGCAACCAGCAGACATAGCTCCCGCGCTGAGCACCAGCGCCCCCGAGCGAAAAGGGTCTTCATCACTTAAGGCCTCCCAGCCCCAGGTACCCAGCACAAGCTCCCAGAGCCCATGGCCTTTTTCATCCCCAAGGGCTTCTTGCTGCAGAAGGTACAATTCAGATTCTGACCCACAGGCCACTGCGGGGCAAACAAACGCCCCTTGTGAACTCTACATGTCCCACCAAAACCTCCCCCGGGACAGCTTTCTCCTACACTGTACCAGAATCTACAGCTGCTCCAGCTGACACATCCCCGTTCCTCTTACCTCCCACCCTCTTTTGTGGCCTTTAGCCACCATGTCCCACAGGCCAATCTCTCCCCTGCCCCTCAGGCTACATGTCTCCATCACATCTCTAACACACTCCTCCCAGGAGGCCCATGAGTGCCAGATCCCCGGAGCCACGCTCTGCTGGGCACCAGCTGGATTTATGGAAGGAAGAAAGTGACCGCTTCCTCAAAGATGGCTACAGCCAACCTGCCCCGGCACCTGGGCTACGACCCATCCCGTACCTTTGCCTGCGGTCTAAACCGTGAGCTCTGGGGCAGGAGTTCCCTTCATCGCACTCAGGGAGCCTGAGCTGTTGCCCCAGCCTGTAAACAGGCCCCTGGGGCATCTCCCTCCCTGGCCATGGGACATGCCCCATCCCATGGCCAGGGCTGAGGCACCTGACTTTCCAATTCTTCTGCCTCTCCCAACTTCCCAGTCCACAGGCCACCTGCCTCTGAAAAGAGCTGTAATCTGAAGTGGCTTTCCCTGGTGGCAGAGGACCCCGGGTCACTCTTGGTAGGGCAGGCAGCAGCCCGCCCCATGAATTCACTAGACTTCCCCATAGTCACCTCCACCCCTCACATCCCTGGGACCCAGCAGCTCTCCGGGGAATAGACATGAGTGATGATAAAACACTAACCCCTCTTCTGCCAACAGGACAGAAGTAACTTGTGCGCTGCAGAATGGACCCCGAGCCCAGAGTCTAAGAAAGCCACACGTCAGCCACCCCTCAATAAACCAGCACACCGAATGAAGAAGGAAGAAAGGAGCCCAATGAATGCACATCGTGCCATTTTTTTGGGCCATAACCTCTCCCTTCGTGAGCATCCTCAGCCGACTTCCATTCTTGGAGACTGCCCAGCAGAACCAGCCCCACAATAATCCCTTGGAACCGGCAGCTGCTCTGGCGCCCCACGGTACCTCCCTGCAGAGGCCTCATGGGAAGAGAGCGATTATAGGAGAGGCTGTTCATACCAAGCCCTGGTAGAGCCAGGGAGCCCTAGTCTAGGATCCCAGACTGGCCTCAAGAACTTGACGGTCCTCTCCGCTCCGTCTGGGGTGAGATGGTCTTCCCCATAGATTCTGCCCCATGCAGAGGAATCTGTCTCCTTAGAAATCACCATCAAGGCAACCACCGTTTGCTTGCGCCCAACACCAGCCATCTGGCACTCTCTGGAAGGTAACTCCATTTCATGACAGACTATGTGACAGATACTTCACATTCACCCCGGTGCTTGAAACGCCAACTGCTCACTGGGGAGTTCACTTTCCCACCCAGGCAAATGGCGGAAAGGAGGACACGGCCTGTGCTCTTCAGCCACCAGACAGACTTGGGTGGGACGGATGGGTTGAGACCTACGCCGCCCTTGCACTGGAGGGTAAGAAATGATGCTGCCTTGTTTCTGATCAAAAGCTCAAGGCTACATCCCTTGGGCTCCGGAGTCTGTGGGGTGCGACTTCCCCACAAGGAACCAGAACAACTGCCTCGGTTGTCAATTTGCAGACAGCTCTTGTAGGGTCCCTGGCTCTCACTGACACACCTACATCCAACCAGTGCAGGGAGTCCTGGACCGGCCAGTTCCTCCCACACCTACGTGACCTGGTTTGTAAAGGGAATTTCACCATGAAACAGGCCCAATTTCCATCTTGGCAGTGGAGGAAGAAACACGCAAGGAGCAGCAAGGCCTAGGCCCCAGACGAAGAATGTTGGACAAACAGCCTTTACACCACAGACAACTACACAAAGTGAATCTGGATCCAGGCGCAAAACCTCACCCTGCTGCTGAAACAAGAGATCCATTCTCCAGCTCAGACATGCCCAGGTAATGGCTATTTGAACCTGGGCTCTGCCCAGCTTTGCTTTCCTGAGCTGGGAAAGGCTCAGGAGGAGGTGGCAGAAAGGTCTTGAGCTTGCCACCCCCCTAAAGCTGGGGTTCCCCGTAGGAGACACCAGCGCTACTCTGGATTCTGGTGATGCCCCATCTCTACCGCAGATTTGTCCTACCTAGCTCCTAGCAGAGAAGATCTGGTTCAAATCCCCTCCCTCAGACACATGGCCCCCAGAAGAGAGCACTTCTCCCCTCATGCCCTAGTCACAGCTCCAGGAAAACAAGGCTGGTGAGTCAAACTCAGCATATCTGGCTTTGCCAGGTTTCTTGCTGAGCTCCAGATGGGCTCCACGTCCTGACTGTGACCAAGAGGGGCTAGGAGAGAGAGAGAGATCAAGGTAATTGGCTCGCACTGCCAACCAAACTATTCTGTGCATCATTAGCCACATCTGCAGGCTGCATTCCTGGAGGGTAACCAGTGGTCAGCTTGGATTGTAGTAACTATAATCTGGTAAAAGGTGTCATGTGCCAGGGCCATAAACCAACATAAAGGAGACCTGACAGTTCCCCAGGGACGCAGTACTGTTACAGAGATCTGCACTTGCCATTTCTAGGAGCCCTTCCTGCAGCAGAAAGGCTGCAGATGCAATGGAGTTGAGGTGCTGGCTTCTATAAGTCAACTGAAGCCTGTTTGTTTGGAGTCCCAGATCTCTGCAGAGGGAACGGGTTCCATGGAGGGATATACATCCTTTGAAAGGCCAGAGCCAGTTGTCCAAATATGGGCACATTTGTGTTCCATGATGTCTAAGATATGTAGCAGTCACTACCTCTAAACATTTCATGGAGACCCGAGTGGCTGTCGGGAAGCAAAACAAAGAACTCTGCATTGACAGGGACGGGTCTTTGCCAAGTACGAATGTTCTCTCTTCCTGTGCGGTTCAAATGGCCCTGTGGGAGCGCAGCCTGCATCATAAAACGGGGCGCTCCGAGCCAGTCCTGAGAGAAGGGATTATGGCTCCCAATGGAATCTACAAGCTATGCTCCCAGAACAGAAAGAGGAAAGGTCTGTATTGGGGGATGGCTCGGAGCTCAGGGAGGCTGTTGAGAAGAACTAATACAGTCTCCAGGTGTCAGGAGGGGGAAGAGATGAAGGGTGGGAGCCCCGTGGCTGAAAGTCCCTTGGATTTGGGAGCGAACTCTGATTTAAGGAGACCAAGGTCAGCCTGTCGTTCCATCATGAAGCAACCAGAGAAAACCTGCAGGTGAACGGAGCCGAGCCCCCAGAGCCATACAGGCATTCACACGAGAGGGTGAGGGATGCCAAGAACAGCTCACACTGCAGAAAGCCACTGGGCGTTCCACCACTCCAGGGACCACAGCCAAAGCAGAGTGTAGATTACTTAGCTCGGGACGGAATGCCTTGATGGCACCAGCCGAAGACAGCAGAAATGCACACAGACGATGGGATCTGTGAGGCCCAGAACAGTAGAAGACCCTTAACACCTGTGCCATGCATCCTACAGAGCCAAAGTTAAGTGAGCTATGAACAAAGGAAAGGGCCATCAACCTAGGGCAGAAGATGGCTCCCGAGCCTACACGGGTAGAGACTTTGAGGCCACTTGGGTGTTCCAGACCTTGCCTCTGAAACTGGCTGTGTGCCAAGGTCGTGCTTGAAACGATTCTGGGACTCGCTGGACCTGCTGCCTGGAGTATGGACCTGAAGAGGCAGTCACAGGAGGAGGACCCTGCCCTGAAAGGCTCCTTGCTACCTGGTTTTCCTCACTCGAGTCTTTACATCCAAAATCAGATACCAGCACCCACCTTGTTCCATTGCTGGCAGGGAGGGAAGACATAGCAGAAAGCGCAATGTGTCAGGCGCCGTCTAAACACAAAAGGAGGAGAAGGAGGAGGAATTGAGAGTAGAAGGCCAGAAGGACAAATGACACCCTGGTGGATGAAAAGGTCTTTTTGTAATGATGAATGAAGCCTGGAGCCTTCATTCCTACAAAGATCCATGGTCGTGTTGATTTATTTGGTCGTGAGTGCCAGGCTAGGGTTTACTGCAATGCAGAACAATGGTAAACAACCTATTTTAGCAGGTACACCTAAAGCAATGCAAGGGAACGGCTCAATGGATGGTAGGACTCTGTCACCCCCTTTGGCTGCACGAAGCTGCTTCCTCTGAAACCCTCTTCTATATGCTGATCAGACTGTTCGCTCTCCCCTTTGACAGAGGTAGTTGTCACCTTCTGAGTACGTGGTACCCCCCATCATCTCGTTGGGTCAAGATCTTCATTCATCATTTCAAAAAGACATTCTCATCCAACAAAGTGTCATGTGGTCCCTGTTATCTCACTGGTATTATAGGACAGGGTCGACAAATGTGCCTCGCACCTAGGTGCCAGCCCAAAAGCTAAGGTGCTTAGCTGCACCACGGCACTTTAGAATGTCCCCTACCGCTGCCCAGGGTGCTTTCGGCGGCAGTGGGAGGGGGCAGCACTGCTGAAAGTGTCAGCACCAGTGGCTTGGCTTTTTTTTTTTAGGCACCAGCGGGTGTTCTACTTATGAAGGCCACTGTCAAATTTCTGGGTGCCATGGTGACCCGGAGCCCGGGATTTGTCAAGCCCTGCATTAGGATGACCTGTTGTCCTTTATCTGCCCTTAGCAGGGACTTGGAAACACAGATGTGATTGCTATCAGCATGTTCCTTGCTAGTTTTTGTGCCAGTCTCTATGAGGTTATAAGTTCGCAGCTGGACAACTACTTACTTGGCTGTGTAGCAAACACGACCAATTTAGGCCTTATCCCTCGGTCGTTTTGCGAGGCTTCAGGCCGGCTGCTCCACTTCCTACTACACAGGTGTAGTCACTGCCTGCACTGTTCGAACTCACAACATAAGAGAAACAATAAAGAAGCAGTGGGGAGGTGTGCGGGGGAGATAAGAAATTAGCCTCACTGTCTTTCTGTTTAGTTGGCAATGTTTGCTCATACCCTTGTGTTACAGTCTAGAGTAGAGAACCCACTCGGCCATTATGGTCCTCCAGGTGAAAACGGGTGTCCCCAAAAGGGATGGGGGAGGAGAATCCAACAGCAGGGGAAGATATGGGAAGCCTCTCTGGAAAGCAAGACCCTGAATGTAATCACCATGGTGTTCTCCCCTACTGTCACATCTCTTCCAACTGTGCATCTTGGAGCTGGCATTTGAGCTGGAAGAGGAAAGAGAGTCCATGCTAAGACTTCTGCTTCCTAGGACTGCTTGTTCCTGCTGACTAGAGAGAGTCTCAGGACATGGCTCAAGGCTCATCTAGGATCTAGCACAGCTGAGCCTGCTGGTTTTCTGCTAAGGACACAAGTTGGACAGTCAGAGCTAGGAGGGAAATGATAGTTCCCTCCGGGGGGCTAGCTTGTGGAGCCTGCCTCAGTGACAGAGAAATCCAACAACTACATCAAGGACCTTCCCTCTTTGATGGCCATCACTTATTGAACCAAAGGAGTTTGAAAAGAATTGGGTAAGTTCAGAGGACGGGTCCCTCAATGGCTGTTAGCTGAGATAGTTGAAGCACGCAGTCCCATGCTCTGGTGTCCCCAAGTCTGTGAGTGCCAGACACTGGGACAGGACAACATGAAGGATCACGCATATGATCTCATACATTGTCCTGTTCTGGCCACTCCCTCGGAAGCACCTGACACCAGCCACCATTGGAAGACAGGATGCTGTGCTAGACAGACCATTGATCTGACCCAGCATGGCCGTTGTTAGGTTCTTGTGCATTCTTTTCAGTCAGCTCCTCAAAAAGAGGGCAAGAAATCTGATCTAGGGGACCTGCAACCTTATGCGCCAGCTATTATTCTATATCATGGACTTTGGCCACTCAGCTATATCTATCCTGTCAGGAAAACTGAAGCCCTCAGATTCTAGGGAAGAGCACCTTAGAAACATCCAGGAGAAAGATTAATGGGTTACCCACGTCACCGTGTCAAACAGAGGGACCCATTCTGCAATCCACTGATACAGAGTGCAGAAGCCAGGGATTTTTGATAAGTGCCCTAGTACATTTGGCTTTAGAACTAGAGGTGAGCCTTTCTCTGCAGTGCAGAAATGGTACCACCATCGACCACAGTCCAGGAGCTAGCCAAGGAGCAGGTGGGACTATTCATGAGTCATAACCCTATCCACAGCTCCTTCAGAAGAGGAAACAGTACGCACACAGCCATGTTTGCTGGCAGGAGATGCCTTGCTTGGATGCTCTGTCCCCCACCCACAGCCATACAGCAAAGTCTCTGGAAAGAAGGGCGTGTCCTATAGGCAGAAGTTGGCTAATATTTGGTTGTGGCTTCTTTAGAGGCATAGAAGAGCTGGTGGAGCTGCCACTGGATAGTGCATCTCCTGCATATTTTACTTCCCACCCCAACTTTGAAATAATGACAGCAGGAAAGAGTGGGCCTTGCGCTCTTCCCATTCAGGAACCAATTGGTACAACTAATCTCAGCCCCGTTCTGAACTGCAGCACAAAGGACTGTGGAGGGAGGCCCTTTATCTGGAAACAAAGGGCTGCCTCTGAGGTTGCACTTTTCCCGCTGACATGCATTTCACATGCACAAAAGCAAAGCCACACCAAGTATTGTGTACCAGGGCAGACCAGGAAGGGAAACCCTTCCACGCACTTCCCAGACCACAGTGCCCACCCACTCCTACATCCCCCCACCATCTCCAAGCCATCCTTTGGGAGGAGCTTTGACCAAGGCAGGAAAATTCACAGTCCGACTTGCTGACCAGCTGGTGGGGCCAATTCTAGGACAAGTTTCTGGTAGGGAATGCACAACACCCTGAATCCCCAGAGACACACCCATGTCCCGCTCAGCCCTAGCTGCTGGCAAGGGACACCTGTGATGAACTTGGGCTATCTTGGCACCACTTATAAACTCTGGCTGATAGCATGAAGTTGTGGTATGAAAAGCTGCTGAGCTGAGCCCTAGATGTATGTGGGTCCAGCGCTGCTAACAGGTCTAGGAGCAGGTGCACACCAGACAGGGACAGAGGGAAATACTTAAGGTTAACAACGTTACTTGGCCCTCACCAAGGTTATGCTAGACCACAGCTCAAGCCTTGGAAAGCCAGTGTAGCTCTAACCTTCTGAAGGGACACAGCAAGGCAGAAGTGGAAATTTACCAGGCGGGAAAGAAAAGAGACAGACCAGGTGACTAAGAGGGGTTTAAATAAACACACGCACACAGGACCCAGGGTGAGACAGGAGGGGCAAGCGTGCAGCAAGAGACAGCAAGGTCACGGAAGCTGAGTAGAGGACATCCAGGAGGGAGGCTGTCACCCGCCATGTGGCAGTCCATGGGGTAGGGAGCCCTGCCCACTTTGCTGAGCCCAGTTGGATCAAGGGCCCTGGACAAACCAAGGAACTTGGACCCAGCCCAAAGAAAACCCCAGAGTGCTGAGGAAACTGAGGCAGGGGCGTGCGTTTAGTGTTTGTTTTGCATGATCTCCACTCTCCTGTGCTTCGCATGAAAGGGCATAGTGGAGCGAGAGTCTTTGCACAGAGCACGAGTGTGGCGCCGGCTGCAGCTCCGAGAACTTGACTGTAACCTCCTTGGGTGGGAAGGGGGGTGTCTACGTAACCGGGAGATCTCAGGAGCACACAGGAGGTGGGCCGAGGGCCCCATTTCCAAGGAGTAGCAGACTGAGCACCAGTGGTATGCCTGTCAGGACACGGGGTGCACCAGTGGAAAAGCCTCTGAGGGGCTAGATGCTTTTACACACCCCCAGGGATCCGGCGCCCAGAATGGGATTCCCCACACAGCCATCCTGGTAGGTAGCAGCAGGGAGAACTCACGAGGCCTGTGACAGCACCATACCCACCAAAGCCAGTAGATCCCACTGACCCCTGCACCCCACTCCAGAGTCCGGGGTGTAGACAGCTAGAACCAATACCGAGCTCCACCACCCACACTGCCGGGGATTCCCCAGGCTACCTGTCTCCCCTCCCCATTGCACTGGAGAACTCTCGCCCCTTCACGGTGAATTTCCCAGGAAGGGCTCAGTGGCGAGACTCGGGGTTTTCCAGGTGAGGGAAGGTGCTGGAGCGGAGATGCTGGTGGAGGAGGCTGGAGGAAAGGAAAGCAGAGGGAGGCGGCACTGGGCCGTGCGTGGACTGGGGAGAGGAGACAGCAAGGATGGTTTGGGGCTAGAACCCCAGACCGGAATTAGCAATGCGGGGGCACTGGCAGGAGCTACGGAGGAGCTCCTCTCACCCCTGCCCCAAAGTATTTTTTAACCAAGGGGGGAGGGGGCCTCTCTGCCCTTCCCCACACTCCCCAGGGAACCAGCAGTCAGCCGAAAGTTATTCCAGGCCCAGGAGAAGCAGTGATCCCTCTTAGCACAGGATTGCCAAGGCCTGAAGCCTTCACATGCCGCCTTTGAGCCAGACAGACAGATGCTGTGTGGCAGCTCCCTCTGGAGGAGCCGGGAATCACTGCTGCCTGAACGAGGTGGCCTGAAATCCTTCCTGTCTCCCGCAAGCGCCCAACACCTGCCTGCCGAGTTACACCCTGACCTGGGGTTGCTCGGCCCTCCAGGTCCCAGCCACGAGACCCTCTTGGAAAACCCTCCCGGCGCTGGATTGTTCCTTTAGCTACCGTGTCTCGTCAGGCACCGAGCCCAGCTTTCCTGCCTCCGCCACCCCTTCTGACCCATCCATGCACCCATCTCCTCTAGGGCTGCATGTTCTCCTTCGCCCGGGAGCTAGAGCAACGTGCTCTGTGCCCGCGCACTCCGTCACCCTCGTGGCAGCGGTGAGACGAAGCCCCACGCCAAGCATCTTGTGCAAACACATCCACCATATCCTGCTGTGCCCCCCACACCTCCAGCTGCAATACCAGGGCAGGGGTGGTCCTCCCCACACCCCCAGTGGTTAGGTGGTTCCCCCTCTTCTCTCTCACCAGCACGTGTCAATGATGGGCGCTTGTCAGGGAGTCCGTTCGCCCCCTTCCCACTCACAAGTGTCTGGCTTTCTCCTCCAAGGGCTTGGAGGGAAAGAGGGAACAGCTTGATCCAAAGAGCTTCCCACCCTGCCTTGTCCACCCACTCTGCAGGAGCAAGGCACACCCGGTTCAGAGCCAGCTACTGTCAACCTGCCTGTGCCAGGGAGCAGAATAGAGCCTGTGTCACACCTGTGGCCCTCAGTGCCAAGGACATTTGGAACATCCTCAAAGGAGATCAGATCTGCTGAGCCAGGCCTGGGCACAGGCAATCCCCATGTTTTGCCTCCGGCAGTGGGCGAAACCTGCCCCACTTAGAGCTAACAGCCCGTCTGTGAGCACTTCATAATAGGCTCATTATTTGTGCGTTATGACGGGGCCCAGAGGCCCAGTGCGATCAGGGCTCCATTGTACAGACGCAGTAACAGTCTCTGCCCTGCAGAGCTTCCAACCTTAACAGCCAAGCCAAAGGAAGTGCCTGCATTCACTGATGGGGAAACTGAGGCACGATGAGATTTAGTGACTCGCAGCGAGTCTGGAGCACAGCTGGGAACAACCAATAGTGCAATTCCCCAGGCTGAGCCCTTTACCACAAAGCCATCTTTCCTCTCTGAAGCCTGATGCTTTTGGGGAACGTGCATTATCCCCCAATGCATGCCTGGAAAAATAGCCCAAGCTAGAGAGTACACTGAACTAAACCAGGGGGGTGAGGAAGAGATGTGCTGGGGGTCGTGAGACTGAGCAGCCAGCCATTCTTCCTCCCTCCTTCCCCCAGAAACACACCTGGCTGCTCATGACTCCACCCCCTCTCGCTCAACCCCCTGGGGTGATTTGCAAATTTAAATCCCAGCCAAAATAAAATAAAATCACTCAAGGGCAGGCTGGCCGCCAAGAGGAAGGACGCTAGCAGGAGCTTCTCCGGACTGGAGCCTTTTCTTCCGTCCCCGGTGTCTCACCCACCCATCACTAAACCCCGGAAGGGAAGGATCTGGCTGGATTCTCCCCAGCCGCGGTTCTCCAGGGGTAACAAGACAAGCGAGAAGCATGTGACGTCGGACAGGTGCCAGCTCTCCGACTGGAAAAGCAGCTGAAGTGTCGGCAAAGGAGATACAGGCAGGGCTGGAGTGCTCATTCCCTTGGGTCACGCGCAGTCGGGAGCTGCCTTGGCAGCACACGGGCCAGCGGCTCTCTGAGTGGCTAGGCCAGATGGCCAGGGCAGGACTGCCCTGCTCACCACCCTGACTTCCCCCTGCGTGGGGAGGGGGCGAGGTCTAACTCTTCCCCACAACAGACAGATTGAAGCTGATTAACAATTTGTGGGCTGAGTCGCTTCCTTGCCTTGCAGAGCTCCCGGACAGGCAGCCCCTGCGCACCAAGTTTCAGGCAAGAACAAGAAGTTCCTTGTTGAGGGGAAATCCCTCCCGGTGCTCAGTTTGCAGCCCCAGGGTCTCACATACCATGGGGGAAGCTCAGATAGATTCACCCCCTTCTGCACCCATTTGGTTGCTCTGTGCGGGAGCTTTTGGTACCATCTCGAAGCGGGCAGCCCCCCAGCCCATTCAGAGCCTGCCAGCCCTTGGCGCCTTCTCGGGCAGCAGCAGACACACTTGAAGGCCCCAAGGAGAAAGAGATCCCAGAGCCATTGACAAACCAGCTGGTCAGAGCCCATTTCCACACTGCAGTTAATATCCTGGGGCACAGTACAATGATGTGGAAAAACGGATATTCTCCAGCACCATCAACCCTTCCCAGGTGTGAGCCATTCTCCCCTCCCCGATCTCCTCCGCAGGGACCCTTTAATGTTCCCAGATAGGGAGCAGCCCCCATGCTCGCAGGGCTGAGCCCCACCGATCTCCATTCCCTGTCTCCTCACACTTCCAAGCCGTGGTCTCAGACAAGCTTCCGGCTGCTATTTCCTGGCCCCAGGGCCTGTCCTCAGCCCTTCAGCCTGACACACAGCAGGCATCTGCCTGCCCCATTGCAAGGGGCTTCTCTCATCACCACTTCCCCACTCGGGAGTCCAGCCGCTAATCTGGAGGACGTGACTGACCGGCTCGGGTAGCAGAGACCTCGCAGGTCAGCAGAGGAGGAAGCAGTCGATAAAGTCACTCTCACGGCAGGAACAACCGCTTTGCGGCCGAGCAGGTGACATCAGTCCCTGGCTGAGCTGCGAATGCCATTAACTGGGACCGGCCGGCTGCAAACTCCTCCACAAACCCCATTTCATTTCGAAACTTTCAGGCAAAACCAAAGCACTCCATGAGGAGAACTCGCTGTGGTGACAGGAGGATTAAGCCCCTAACATCAAGGGGAGAGACGACATCGCCTCTGCACGGGGTTGGGCCTAGCAGGAAAAACAATCCTCCCGCTTTTTTATGCTGCACATCTGGCTCCCGCAGGGGCAGAGCTCGTGTTGGGAGACTCAGGCATCTGCACCCGGGCCTCCGGGCTCCACACGATTCAGGGCGAGCTCCCGTCCGTCAAGGGACACGAGGACAGGCAGACGACATTCTCCAGCTTTGCTCTGGCTCCCGGAGCCAGCAGCCATTTCCGGGCCAGGATACCTCCCGCGAGCTCCATTTGCAGGTTATTCTTCTGGAAACATGCCGGGGGGGATGGCCAGAAGTCACTTATGGAAGATCCAGAGATGCTCAGCCCACAGACAGAGTGGCTCGGAGAGGCAGCGGTGAGCTGCCAAGCTGTATCCCATCCAGTCCGCTCGGAGATGGAGCCTCTGCCAAGACTTCCCTCCCCTCTCCTGCCTGGGGCAGTTACCCGAATCTCCGGGGCTGCACTCCGCTCACTTCCTCCAACTCGCGAGCAACAAAGCCATCTGGAACTGTTTAAACCCAAATATCCCCCACCCCCTAACTCAGATTCTTCCAAAGTTAAACAAGCAGAGAGTCAAGGAGTCGGTGGGGAGGGGGGAGAGGGGTGCCAGGCCTGGCCGACTCTCGCCTCTTCATTTCAGTTTAATTTCTGGGGAACTAGAATAAATCTGTTCCTGGCAATCATTCAAGAGCTGCACATTTTTCTCATTAATAAAAAAGGCCTACGTTTGTGCACGTAGAAAGCCCCCCCCAGTAATCCCTGAAGTGGGGTCTCTCGCCTCGCAGGACAATTGGCTGAATTAGCCGAGTGACAAGCAGGCAGGCCGCCCCCCTCCCGCACACACACTCGGATGGATTTCAGTCGCTCAGCAAAGGGCGCACGGCCCCACCTCCCAGGGAAAACGGTCAGAGCAAATGCGACAGCAGCTGCCGTCGCCGGGAGGGAAAGAACCTTCTAACCAGGGGTCTGCATGGGGCGACCCTCGCACATTCGCTCTCTCCTACCATCCTCTGCCTCTATCTGGGGGCAGGAAGAGCTGGGCAGGAGGGGGCCAGTGGGTGAATCCAGCCTCAACTCCGCCTTTCACCAAAGCTGCTCTTCAGGACTGAAGTGGGGCCCAGCGCCTGCGGTCGGCATGGTCCAGGGACTGCTGGCATTCCAGTGGAGGGGGCTGGGAAACAGGTGTTTGTCAGCGGCTCCCAGCACAAGGGTGGGACATGCCAACCCATGGCAGAGGGTTGAAAAGTGACGCACAACAAAGTGTGAGGCTGGGAGCTTACGCCCACACACGGAAATCCACGTGGAAGATTTCCACAGTCGCCCGAGTTTTGCCAGTTCCCACGACCTGTGCAGAACGGTATTTGGGGGTAACTGTCTGCGCTGCCTGATTCCTGCTTTCATCCTGGCAGGGTGCCCCAGGGAACCACGCCGGGGGAACTCACACCCCAGACATCCCTCCATAGGCTCAGTACTCGGCCACGGGTTACCTGGCATTCCTCTTTATGCAAAAGCACCCCCTAACCTAATCGCTCTTAGGCCGCACCAGCGCCTCTTATGAGCCGATATCCCCATGCACCGTCCCCCCACAGAGGAACATGGCAGGCGACTGTGCATTAGGGTGCTTGACCTAGATGTGAAGTGGAGACAGAAGAGCAATGAAGCGAACCATAGGATGAGGGATGGAGGATTTGCTGGAGGGGTCACTGGTCAATCATGCTGCTCTATGGCAACCCCATAAGCCTGAGGCAGACGGTGGGTGCTCCCAGGAAGGACACAGGGCCGTGGGGAGGCAGGGTGTTCCACAGGTGCCCACCCAAAGGACTTACAGCTAGCTAACACAGCTGTGTCCTGTACTACCCGCAAAACGGTGCCCATCAGGGGATTCGGATCCCCCATGCGCCATACGTTGGCGATGGCCAGCAGGGCTTGGTGTCAGGGCCACTGGGCTGCAACCCTTTTCAAAGCCACCTTCCCGATCAGGATGTGGGAGGTCATGGAAACCCAGGCGTGAGCCAAGCCGGGGTACAGTCAACTCAACAAGCAGAGAGCCCCAGCGCAGAATGCGCTCGGTAGGTTTGTTTTGAAAGGGTGCCCTCAATCCGAGAGGAGAGTCACAGGCCAGCCACGTGTAGGTGGCCTGTTTTGCTGATAAAATGGTTCCTAGTTTCCTTTCTGGCTTCCCTGCCTGTCGGAAACATGCCTGGTCTGCAGGCATAAGATCCTCTACGCGTTATCTCAGCACCAAGCAGGGCTGGAGATCTTGGTCTTTCCCCACTCGCCTGACCGGGGAGCGCTCACATTTTAAAGAAGTTCTTTTGGGCCTTGTTTCGTACGATCTTACTGAGCTACAAAGGGCTCTGAGCGGCTCCTCCCATCACCCGCCTGCTCCGACCCTGCTGGGAGGGAAGCAGAGACTGGATGTGGGACCCCGATCATTTTTTGGCCATCCAAATTCTCTTACTTTTACCAACAAGCCGACCAAGGCCCGTCTCCCGACACCTCCGTGACCCGCCCCAGCCCAAAGCTAAACAGGAGACCACGGAAAGGAAGATGACCAGGGTGAAAGATTTTTTTCCCTTCTCTCCAAAATGGCGACTTCTGCTCCAAAATCCCGCTAGGAGACGGGGCTGACTCCCCGCTCCAGTGCCTGTGTCTGGATGCAGTCTAAGAGGTGACAAAAGGAAGGCGGAGGAGGACGGGGTTTTCCGTCCTGCTCCTGTTTATTTTCTAGTAAGGTGCCGAGTGCGATATCCAGGAAGCTGCTCATACACATCACTGAGCTGCGAGCAGGAGCGCACAGATCCAGCCCTCGTCCCTCAGTCACCAACTAGCTCCCTCCCAGACACACAGCCAGCCTAGGAGGGAAGCTGCGGACCTGAGCATCCCAAGCCTCTAAGGATGGAGGCTCTGTCACCTCCCTCGGCGAACGCTAACATCCCCAAATGAGAGCTTAGCAGGCTTCCTGTGAAGGCTGCCTGACCCATCTGGAGACCCACTTTTGGGAAAACCTAGTGACTCTGATTTCAGCCGCTACCTTGGCTGCTGGGGCACAGCAGGGCTGAGTGTCACCCTCCCACCCCAGAAACCAGGCGTTCATCCTAAACTAATGAGAAGCGGGACACCCAAATCAGACCCGAGCTGGGCCTAGAACATTCTGTCCCGTGCATCGGAGGGCATTCGGCTGTGTTCACACACACCCGTCTGCCATCCCTCCCCCTGCACTCGGCACCAAGGCGGAGACGCTTAATCCGGACAAACCAGTTTGACTCAGCACAACAAGCAGAGCTACAATTTTAAAAACATGCAAGTCTGTGATTCAATCTTCTGGGCCATTTAATTAAACACCAAGCTCCAGTTTTCCAGAGGCAGGAGCTGCAACTTCCCATGAACAGAAAATGCAACCAACTGGTTCCCCCAAATATTTGTCGAGTAGGTCATCACAAAAGTGGGGGTTTGGGGATGTTTTTTAAAACCAGAGGCCAACATTCCTGTCACAACACAAATAGACACAGACAAGGAGTTTCTGCCCCTGAGAAACTGTTTATGCATCTAACTGGGAGCAAAGTGTTCGCTTTTTTTGAAAAATAACAATGGAAATGCAAACGGACTGCCGGCGAAATCTCACCACATGCACCATGGCTGCTAGTTCTTCCCTCTCACTAACTAGCTGTGCGTGCTGCACTTGACACAAAGGAAAGGCCCTCCACTCCCAGTCTCAGGAAAACAGACTTCAGGCGGCAGGGCGTTTTGCAAGGAACAGGAGATTTAATGACACTATGAAGCCCCACGACCGGCATTCTCTCCCCACCTACCCCTAAGCGTCAATAAAGCAGCCAGGATAACGTCCATTAGTCACTCCACTGAGAAATGAAGCTTTTCAGTGAAATGTAATTAAACAAAAAGCAAATTTCTCAGCCAAGAAAATACCTGACAGGCCCAGAACTTGGGGAGTAGGGTTGGTGTTTTTAGTGGAGGAATGAACTCAGCCTTCATAAAGCTAAGCCGGGGGTCTAGACCATCAGTTGTGGAAAACCAAGGCGAGGACACGCTCTTCTACGTGACGGCTATTCGTGCCAGCAAAGGCCTGAAAGAGAAGGCATCTGCAACTTCGTCCCAATCGTTTCTCATTTCCAACCATTCGGGGACAGCACATCAGTTCAGTTCTTTATATTACGAGAGCCCATAAAACATGCCCCGCTCTCTCCGTAGGAAGGCATGATGCCTGCTACGGGATCACTTCAGAAATGGCGCAGAAAAGGCAACGCTGGAAACTGCTTCCCACTCCCAGCCATAGACAAGTTGCCGGCGCCCCCCAACATGCGGCTGGTGGTGCACAGCGCTGACGCCTCTGGGAGATGTGCGCGAAAACGAACATCGGGGGGGGGGGGGGGAATTTCTCCCCTTAGCGAAATGCAAGTGCGTGCGCCGTCATCTTGTCTGCCCACCCTGCCCACATTCGTAAGAGGAACTGGCAGACGCTTGTTAGCAACGATCCCTCTTCCACAGCCGAGTCTACCCCCCAGCCACAGAGCCAGGGATCTCGCTTGGACAGCTGGCAATCACATCAGACATGCTGAGGCATTAAACGTGGTTAGAGAGAATGTGATTTACGTGCAATAAATTAATCCCATATCGTTTTGCTCGGGCCCCACATTTGGGCCTTGGCAGGCGGGGACGCTGAGTCTCGGACATAATGGATGTTCTTGGTGCTCCGAGTTATTCCACCACCCCAATTCTAAGTGCCAACAGCTGGGTAGAGAGCTGGCTAGAGAGGCCAAACTCCCGTCAGACTGTGAGGAGGGCTCGCTCCCCATACCCAGTTCCCGACCACAGGAGCCTCCATTCCGAACCAAAGCAGGGCAAATCCATCTCCTCCATGCACTGAAATACTTGGCCAGAGAAAGCCTCTGCTGTTGCTTCTGGCTGGAGCATTCCTTCTCCAGCAGGCTGAGGCACTGCTGAACCAGAGAAGAAAAACACATTGTGACTTCAAACAAATGCAGCACACTTATAGAATCTGGAGAGAAACCATTTTCTTCTCCGCAGCAGCTCAGTGAGGGCTTTGTGCTGCTGAAAACAGCTTTCCCCCGCCTCGTGGTGACTTGCTAAGAAGCCAAACTCCAAGCGATTCTGCCACAGGACAGGGCCAGAAGGCAACGCCACACAGTCTCCCCTATGGCAACACCGGACGAGAGGGGCAATCCCCCAGCCCCACTGACCGCTCACTACAGCAGTTGCAGTCGGCTACAGCACAGCAAGCCACACATTTCCAGCACAGAACCTGACAAGCGAAGGGGCAGGAGCCTGGGTCATTAACAGTGGTGGTTACCGAGTATGTGTATACAGATTTATTGCCACGGCGGATTTATGATTAGCACTAAACTACCTGAAAAGCCATACACAGGCTAGATTTACAGTAACAGCTCGAAGGCTTCAGTCCATGTCAGGAAACAGCTTTGTGAGCGACTAAAAAGAGCCAAACAGAGCAAAAGGGGAAGAACACGGTCCCCGGTAGACCACAGGGTCAGTGATCTGAGCTCCCAGAGACGGGAAAGACCGGAGTCACCGAAATCCAGGCAGCTTTGCAGCCTTACTGACAATCTATACGAAGTCCAGCTAGAACAAAAGCTGACACAGGCTCTGGGCTAGAAGCACCCGCTAATTCCAGAGAGAACTCAGTAGCTGGCATCACCAAGGTTCGTTCCACACACATGCAGCCTCTTAACCCAGCACTGAAGCGGGACTGTTCATAGAAGCCTGGTAAACAGCTGGAACGTGACCTCCGCCGGAGGAGCATTCGGCCCTCTGACCCTTCACGCACTCAGGAAGCCGAGCAAACCCTGCAATGCCTAAGTGAAAGCTGTTTATTTTCCCTGTCCTGCTCTTCACCCCAATTCATGTGGGTTAAACAGCCGAGTCCACCAGACTCCCCGTGGGGAGAGACGGCCTAAACTCTCCCGAGCCGCTGCAACCACAGCTGCAAGACCCACTGGCACAACGTTAGGGCTAGAAATGCAGGCACACAGGTCAGCCCGCCCGAGACACTGCCGAGGGACAACCGAGGTACAGAGAACTGAATGAGGAGTAGGCAATGGATGAGGAACTCAAGCAATTCCAAGCTGAGGTGCATGCTGGTAGTGCACAATCCATCCCCTATCACACACACATACAGTCCTAATCCTCTGGAATTGTGCTGGGCTCCTGAATGGGCCGAGTTCTCAGTTCCCAAATGTCTTGTATGAAACTCATTGTTATTAGAAGTAGCATGATGGCACCTCCCAAAGACCCTAGTCTACATCAATGCTCTGTTATGCTGGATGCTGCGCAGACGCATAAGAAATCAGCCCCAACCCAGCAGAAGTTCACTCTGCAGGATCTATTTAATACACAAGGCTTACAGCCACGCTCTCATGCTAGGCAATTTCCAGGCTGATCTTTAGGAATCCACAGCTGACTCAATGTTCACCCCAAAAGAGCAGCGTGGATCCGCAGAGTCGCCACTGCTTCCCCACCTACTACACCACACAGAAAGGGTCACCTTCTCTAGAAGCTCAAAGACCGAGCAAGCCGAGAGCTCCTTGTCTGGCCCTCGTCAGGAATGAGTCGGGGCAACTTTTGCCCAAACTTTGACATTTTCTCGAGGGGAAGGAAAAAAGAAAATCACATTATTTGTAATGAAAAACCAACCTTTCACAAAGACTAAAGGCCAAGAGAAACCTCTCTTTTTCTAAACTCCGGCTGGTGGAGGAAGTCCCCAACTCTCACCACCTCCAAAAGCAAACATTCCCCTGGAGCTCCAACCCAAACTTTGCAGCATGGGGCTGTGCAGGGGAAACAGAATCTAGGAACAAGCACCTCGTTTCTGTTTTTGTTGTCCAGCACAGCCATGCAAAATTAAATAAAAAAGGTTCTCGGTGAACCAATTAAATAAAAAAGGTTCTCGGTGAGTTTAACAACAAGCCAGGAAATTCCCTTAATCTGTTTTTTGTTTGTTTGTTTAAAGTGGCCAGCCATCATCCCCCTGTACGCACACATCTTTTTATCCTTGGGTTAGTCACAGCACCCGAGGAGAACGAGCAATTTACAGTGATCCCAGCAAACGTCAGAGACTTTTATCAATACACAAAAATCAGTTTTCGCAAGAGTACAAACATGAAACTTCTGACATCCACAACCAGCCTCCATTCCAAACTGCCTGTCCACAAAAGATGCACAGATCCCAGCCTCTCCCCCTCTGATCTTTCTCCAGTTGGGCTATAAAGAAATATGAAGGATCACCCGGCTGCCCAGAAGATTGAGATTTCACCCTGTTAGTGGAAGAAAATGAATTGCCTTTTTATCTTCAACTGAACTAGAAGGGTTTTTTCCAGATCGAGAGGGGGAGGAAGAAATCTGCCCACAGCCAATCTACTCTTGGAATGAAACACAGTAATACAATCACCAGCTACTTTTCTTTGGGGGAAGCACTGCTAAGAAAAGGCTCCATATGCAGGGCTTTCTTTCATGTTTGGAGTGAATCGTTCAGTCTCAGCAAGGGAGTCTGATAGCAGTACAACGCCCAGGTACTTCTCTGGTGGCCCCCATCAGCTTTCACAGCACTCAGCCTTTCACTTAAAAATATTAGATTTTCCTTTCTAGCCCCTTTGGTTGTTGAGAACAACCTCTGACCATGACCTGAGGAACCACTCCAACACCTTTTCCTATAAACAGACAAGGAGTCCTGTGGCACTTTTAAAGACCAACACATTTATTTAATCGCATGAGCTTTTGTGAGAGAAAAATCCCATTTCCTCAGACGGATTTTCTCCCTCGAAAGCTCAGGCGATAAATAAACGTGTTGGTCTTTAAAAGTGCACAGGACTCCTCGTTTGTTTGGCTGAACTAGACTAACACGGATCCCCCTCTGGACCCTTCCCTGTGTTCACCAACAGCCAGCCCCAACCAGCTCCGAACAAGTGGCAGCTGCCCCCGCTCAGCAAAGCAGTGTGTTGAGGCTGAAGCCTAACGATGGGGAAACGCCATGCAAACACTTGGAAACCTTTCACCGCTGCTTGGAGAACTCAGCCTTGGGAGCCCCCACTATCCCCCCTGAGCTGCAGCAGGAAATCGGGACTTTCAGACAGAATTGATCATTTCAAAACAAAGATTTTCTTAAAAAACAGCAAGAGGTTGGGGGGTGGGGTTTTTTTTGTTTGTTTTTTACAATTCTTCTCAACCAGCTTCCATGTGGCCCTTGCAAATCTCCACCCCACGGCCACTGTTCACACCAGGGACACCGGAACTTCTCCTTGCAACCCACACCTGCCTGGACCCAGCGGCGCCCCCCACTTCTCCGCGCTCCACAGGGACGCCTCTTTGCCTCCCATGCCCGCTGCAGGCAGCCTGGCACCGCGACGCGGGACGGGGGTGGGGTGTTCCAAGCTATCCTGGCCCGGCTCGTCTCCCCCGCAGGGGTCTGGGCAGCTCCTGGGGCCACACTCCCCACTCAACAAGCTGGCGGCGCTACTTTCCGTGGGGCACGAGCCCTTGGGGGGCCGCCACTCCCGCCCCCAACCAGCCGCCGGAAAGCAGCCCCGGAGCCAGCTGGGCAGCACCCCGGGGGGTACCCGCCCCATAGATGGGCCTCATAAAGAGGGGGCCCGCCCCGCAGAGGGGCATCCCGGATAGTGGCCCGAAGGGATGGGTACGGGCCGGAGGGATCGGGGAACCGGGATCGGTGCCCCGGCGGTCTCACCTTCCAGGGCGCGGCGGCCGCCGGGCAGGAGCAGCAACAACACCGGCAGCAGCAGCGGCGGCGTCGCGGCCATGGCGGGGGCGGGGAGGCTCCGGCGCGGCTGCCCCGGGGGTCTCGCGGCTCCGCTCGCCGCCGCTCACGCTCCAGTCTGGGGGCTCCGGCTCCGCAGCCGCGGCTCAGGCTCGGGGGGCGGGGCCGAGCCGCCAGTCACCGGCTCGACCACGCCCCTGGCAACCAACGCCGCACTCAGCGGGGGCGCAGAGCTGGGGGGACGCCCCTAGCAACGCCGAGCGCGCCGGCTATTGGGCGTCCGGAGCCTAGAGCCTGCCCCCAGCCAGGAGGAGGAGGTTCGACGAGGGGGCGGGGCTTCGGGGAAAGATGAATTAGAAAAGGCGGGGCCTCCGTGCCCACCAGGGAGCAGGCCCCACCCCTTGCACCGCCCATTGGGCCGCTAGCTGCAGAGCGAGGGGAGTGCTCCACCCAGCGGCCACAAATGGAACGGGACTCTTAAAGGGGCCGCGCCCCCGCACCCCCCTTTTCCCACCCATGGTGGGGCACCGAGCTCAGGAATCACGAGACTGGCTTCAAAACGAGCGAGAAAACCCCATCGGCCACGTGTGTGAGCACGGCAGGGCTGTCAGCCTGCCCCACCCGCAGTCATGCAGCCCTCTTCTCAGCCCCCCCAAACCTTCTGCCCCCCACCCTCCTGGGTAGGGCAGCTGCTGTCCCCTCTCCCCCTCTGTCCTGGCCCCACACAGTCTCCTCCCTGCCCCCCACAGACCTTTGAAGGCTCCCCCACAGCCCTTTACACCTGCATGATCCCCCTATTCTCTTCTTTCACAATAACCTGCCCCTCGCATTCTCCCTCATCCCTCCCCAGTCTCCCCAGCCCCCCACATCCTTCTGCATTCCCGCAGCTTCCCCCCACCCCTCCACCTCCCTCTGAACCCCCACAGTCTCCCTCCTGCCCCCCATCGCTGTTCCCCCTCAGTCATCTGCTTTCTGTTTCCCTGCACCCTCCTTCCCTTAGTCTCCCGCCCAGCCTGCACATTTTTCTGCCCCCTCACAGTCCCCTCCCCTAGTTCCCAGGTGGCCCCCATCTTTCCTGCAGGCAGCCTGGCTTCTGTCCTACTGGGAACAAGCGTGGATGGGTGTCCAGCGGCTGCCCCACCCTGTTAATCCTTTAGTCCCTAGACTCCAGGTTCTTTGAGATCAAAGGGCCGCAGAATTTACAGGGCCCACAGTCACCGGCTCCTCCCTGCTCACCCCACCCCTGAGGCTGGCAGGCAGCTGGAACTGCTCTGCAAGGCAGCTGGCATTGCCGCAGCGGCTGCTCTTGGGCAGGAATGTCCACTTCCTTTCCACGCTGCCATTGCCCTGCCCTTGCCCACTTCTTACTGCTTGACTATCACAGGCTCAGCTTCCCGCTGGCTCAGCCCTGGAGAGAGGCAGTGTCACAATGACGGGGAGGTCATAATCAGAGTAGAGGCTGAGAGAGTGTCTCCTCTTGTCTGTCCATCAGCTGCACCCAAAGACATGGGAATTTTCTGCCACGCTGGGCTCCCGGCAGGCAGCAGCCCCAGTTACAAAGCAGAGCTGGAGCAGGCAGCGTGCCAGGATCTCAGCCGGGCAGGATCTCTCCCTCTCTCCTGGCCATCAGCCTGCAGACTGCACCCAGCTGCAGATGCACATAAGCCATCTAGGGTCTGGACACAGGGGTGCCTACAAGCCCTTCTCCCCCAGCCCCTTGGGCATGGGTGGTGATGCCTGTGAAAGGACACAGGTGACCCTGAACCTCCCAAGCCCCCACCTGAGTCTGCTCCCCATGTGCATGGAGCTCCCAGCCATACCGGGCCTGGCCTGATCCCAGGGAGAAATGTCAAGGCTTCATAGCATTTCACCAGGCAGCTCCACGCTGCTCCCTTGGCCCGGCTCACTCCTGTGGCACAAAGGAGGAGCGGATGTGCCCTTCTAGTTAGGGATTCTCCAGGCGTAGGAGAGTTCCCAGATGGCACGGAGCGGGCATAGCTGGATCCTTTGTTATCCTCCCTAAAATCCTGGGTGCAGGAGACATTGGGGGCAGGGGGAAGAGGTTGAGTGGCTGGGGCACAAGGCACTCCAGCTATCCCGAGCTACGTGTTCTTAGGGGCCATTACCAGGTGGCACAAAATAGAGCATCCTCCAATTTTCTCTAAAGTTCACCAGGACCAGGGGAAGGGCAGAGAATCAGATTGCTGCAACCAGGCCCCTGGCCCTCCCTCTTCCCCTTGTTCCCTGGGTGTAATCCTCCATGCACAAAGGAATTCACAGTGATCTCTCCCACCACCCTGGCAGGCCCATCGGTGTGACCCGCGTCCCTCTCCGTCAGAAAGGAAAGCTGGGACCGAGAGGCAGGAGGTGAGTTGCTAGGAAGTCAGCAACTCAGCAGTGCCTCCAGCATGGTACCAACCTACAAGGAGAACCATGTTCTTCTACTCCCTCCCTCCCAGTCTGGACTCTGAGTTCTCCCTGCCAGGGGTTTGCCTAGCACATAGCGGGGCCCAATCCAGCTGCCCAGGCTTCAGCTCCTTTACAGTCCAACTCACCTGCCCCTTGATGGGAACTGCGTCCCACTAGCCCTCCGCTGCCTCACCCCATGCGCTGCTGAAAGATGGGGCTCATCATGCTTCTGTTTGTCTCCAGCCAGGTTACCCAGCATCACACAGTACAGAAACTCTCCCTCAGTGCTGTCAGTCTCCTCTGCAGGAGGTCAGATTAGATGATCACCTTGGTCCCCTCTGACCTTAGAGTCTATGGCTATGTCTACACTTAGTGATTTAGGTCAATTTAAATAAGTCGACTTTAATAAATTGACTTTAAGTTGACCTTTAAGTCCACACAGGACTCTCTAAGTCGACTTCAGGTGGGCCTTAAGGTGGGCCTTACTAACTAGTAGAGACTCTCTAAGTCGACAAGTTAAGTCCAGGGAGAGCCAGCCCCGCAGCAAGCCCCGGAGCGCTCCGGGGGAGAAGGGAGCGTGGCGCTCCCTTCTGCCCCAGACTGCTCGGCTCCCTTCTAGCCGGGACCAAGCGGTCCTGGCTAAAAGGAAGCCTGCGGCTCCCCTCTGCCTGGGACCCATGCGGGTCCTGGCAAAAAGGGAGCCGCTGCTTCCTTCTTGCTGGGACCCCAGAGGTCCGGGCCACAACGGAGCCCAGTGGCTCCCTTCTGGCTAGGACTGCGCTCCAGCTCCCGGGAAGCCTCCAGAGCTCCCGGCAAAAAGGGCCTCCCCAAACAGCTGGAGCACCGGCAATTGCCGGCACGGCTGCCCTCCAGCTCCCGGGAAGTCTCCAGAGGCTTCCCGGGAGCTGGAGCGCGGTCCCAGCAAGAAGGGAGCCGGGAGAGCTGCCCGCCCCTCCTTGGCCCGGCAGAGCCAGCTGGTGCGCGTATCTTCTCCGCAGCGCCTCACCCGCCGTTGCTACACTCAGCTGCTTAGAAGGCCTGGAAAGCTGAGGAGAGATGGATACAAAGAAAGATGCCTCCCAGGTGATCTACTGTTCTTGGAGCTACTACCCCCTGCGGAGCCACACCGGCCAACCTTACGTGCGGACAGAAGCTGTCTCGTGGAGAACACCTGACCTGACTCACCCTTAAAATCCCTCTATCCAGTGCCTAACGTGAGCTTTGTGGCACAGTGCCAGAGAGTTTCGAAGGAAGTTATTGACACCAGGGGTGTGCAAGGCATTCAGAAAGCCCAAATGAAGTTGTTTATGGTCACCAGGGAGGGGCTACAATGCTAGGGTCCCATGCAAAGCTGGGCATGATATGGATCCCCAGCCAGCGTCTGTGAGAGATTGCAGCCCCAGGGCAACAACTGCCTCTTCTGCCATCGCCGGTGCTGCCAATGGCACCTTGTCATGGTGGCAAATGCATGTGCAAATTAGGCGCACATTTGCTCACCTGTTACTGGAAAATCTGACTCATGAGGAAAGGTCAAAGAATCTTGGCATGTTTAGTCTTGAGAACAGAACGGTCTTGATAATGGTCTTCAAATATGGAAGGGCTCCTATAAAGAGAACAGTGATCAATTGGTCTCCATGTCCACTGAAGGTTGGATGAGAAGTAATGGGTTTAATCTGCAGTAAGGGAGATTTAGTCCAGATATTAGGAAAAACTTTCTAACTCTAAAGTTGCTTAGCTCTGGAACAGACTTCCAAGGGAGGTTGTGGAATTCCTGACATTGAAGGTTTTAAAGAACAGGCTGGACAACCATATTCTAGGGATGGTCTAGGTTTCACTGGTCCTGCCTCAGTGTAGGAGGATGGATTAGAACAGATGACCTCTTGAGGTCCCTTCCAGTCCTACATTTCTGTAATTTTATGATCATGGCAGTTGGGTGGCTGCAGTGCCTCATGGGTGATGAAGTCCAGCTGTGGAGTCCGGCTCATAGGCGAGAATGTGGGCCTGAGGCACCTAAACTACTGCAATCGCTTTCAGTATAAAATGTCTCCAGTTTTCAGGGCAGTCAGTTTTTCAATGAAAAACTGAATTTTTACACAGAAACATACACTTTTCACAATTTGGTCAAAAACCCACTTTTCCACTGAAAAATTGTTGAAATGGAACATTTTCAACCTGCCCCAACTGGGAGACTTCACTCCCTCTTGCTAGCTCAGTGAGGAAATACCTGCCACGTTGTCCATCTATTCCTGAACAACTTCACTTGGAAGAAGCAGGTCTGATGGAGGGGTTTGAAAGAGGAAAGGGTAGAGGATTGGCTGAGTAGCTTGGGGAGGGCATTCCATGCAGGTGGGGTGGCATGGAAGGAAGTGCAAAGCTGGCTGATAGAGAAGCAAACAGGATATTGAGGCTGGCATCATTAAGTAATGCTCAGGGGTTAAAGTAAGGGGGAATGCACCGGAACACAGTTCCGGGGCCCACAAATTTGAGGGGCCAGAGTTCCAGGGCCCCTCAAAATAGAAAAATCAGGCAGAATGCATGTTCCGCCCTGCCCTGGCTGCTGCCAGGTCCTACATCCCACGGTTGTTAATCACAATACTTATTGTGTTATGCAGTTTGCTAGTTTGTGACAATAATTGCTATAGACATATATGCAATATAAAATTATAAATATTTTTATGGAGCGTTAACTGATGCATGTGGTACTGAGAAGTGGTTGTAAATTCCTATCTGGGCTGAGGCCCGCAAATGCATGAAAGGGGGCCCCGACAATACGGGAAGGGGGCCCAAAGATTAGGAGGATTCCATCAAATTATACTTTAACCACTGGTAATGCAGTATGATAGAACATCAGGTACACAGAGAAGGCTAGGCTAGAGTCACAGAGTTCTGGATGATGAGGATAAAAAACTTGAGTATGACAGAAAAAAAGGAGAAAATCATTCTATTGTGTATATGCAAACTTTGTTACTTCTTAGCTCTGTGTTCTTGGAACCAGAACAGTATCATGCCTCTGTGACTCACCCCCTTTCCCCTCCCCACCAGCCTCTGCTTGAACCAGAAACTAAAACCAATGGAAAGGCAGTGGGAGACACACCTAACCCCTTTGGGACAAGGGTGATGGAATTAGAGTTAGCCTAGCCTCATCTACAGTGAAGACGTGAGCCATTAGCACACTGAATTGACAGCAGAAACTTCATTTGCATCAAGCATGGAACCAGAATTAGCATGCTGAATGGAGAACCAAGCTCCAAGGCAGGAGTTGCACTGAACTCTGGGATTGGCAAAGCAGGGAAGCACTGCATGATGGGGGATCTCTGCTCCTGAGACAAATGAACTCATGACTGTACACAGCCAGCTTAGCAGTTATCAGACCAATTCTAGTCAATAGATCTTTTATTGATATCCAACATATTGAATCTGCCTGGCTGCATTGTGAGCTGCCTCAGAGGAATGCCCCCATAGCCAGGAATAATCGGCTCCTATTGTCCGCCTAAACAAAACAACTCTGGTCTACTCCCTCAAGTTATTATTTGCCCCCAAACAACCCTAGTGTTCTGCCTTGAACCACTGTTTCTTCCCTACACAAAGCCCTATCCAAGTTAGTTCTAAATGCTGAACAGCCTGGTTCCTGGGTACCTTTGAGCTTCACTGAGTGGTGACACCCCCGCCCCCTCTTTTTCTCTCTTTTTCCTCTTAGTCCAAATATAACAGCCTGCTCAAACGCGTGCTCAAGTCTAGACCAGTGCAGTGCCTGGGGAACATAAGGGTGGCAGCAGAGAAGTGCTGTGTAACCCAGCCTGCTGAGTTCAGGGACATATAGCTGAGAGTGCTGATAGACCCGCTCTGCTCAGACACACTTAGAAATTCAGTCCTGGGAAATTGAGGTCCTGCAAGGGTAGCTCCATTGGGAGGGGATTTGCAGAAGGGAGCAGTAAGCTCCATATAGAAATACAAGTGACACAAGCAGCACATTAATAGGATTACACCTCCCCCCACTCCCCAGGAAAGTAACCCCAATAAATGAGCACACCCCAAGGTTATGGGAAAATTTGGTAACAACTTGCTTACTCCACTTTTAAAATACTGAGCCAATGTGACTTCCCACTTAGGTGGAAATGCCCCTCTCAAAAGGATGCAAAAACCCAGGTTTATTCTGTAATTTCAGATGTATCAAAGCACAAAATTTCTGACCGGAAACCTGTTAATTCACATTTAAATGACTCAAAAATGGCTGAACTGATTTCAAACTTTCCAGAAGAATTCCCTTTGGGGTTGAGACTCAGGCTGGAAAATTTCAGACCGAAAGGAATTTCGCAACTAAAAGGGTGGGGGATAGAACGGAAGCTGGAATTCACCCCCAGTTACAGGATAGCACATTCATGCGACTTGCCATAGAACCTTAAACAGGGACGGTACAGCTGATTCAGGAAACACTGGCTGAGTGGCCTTCGCTCACTGGGCACGAACTCTGAGGTTACACTAGATGGCTATGAGCTTCTGTTTCTCAGATGAAACATGCTGATCACTTGTGGTAATTAATGCTCACATTCAAGGAGGTTAACTTCAGTGTCCTGACCCACTTCCTGCATCATGCGTAGTCCTTCGCATAGAATGATTGTGGAATATGAATACGAATGATTGTAGCCTCTCCCACCTCGTGCTCCTTACAATTGCTGGAAATCCAGAAGAGGAGTCTTGAGGTCCAAGAGCTACAGCACAGCTGAGGGAATCTGGAGACCTGAGCTTTAGGCTGAATGACTTATCGGGTGACCTTGAAGATCAACCACTTCCCCACTCTGACTGGGCTCCATCTTCCTCATCTGTAAATGGGGCTAAAGATACTGACTCAGACTTGCAGGGGGCTTTGCAAGGGGCTGAAGAAGAGCTAAGTCTTGTCATTAGTAGAAAAATGGCAATGAAGGGAGGGGAGTGTAACTGCAAAGGGAACCTGCAAACCCCAGTGACGACTGAATAGTTTGCCCCCTTCCTTCAATAACTGCCTCTGTTCCTGGGAAACAGACCATCACTAACAACCCTGGCACGTTCCCTTGGCTTATAGGAAACTGAGGGAAGGGGAGAAAACCCCGGGTAGATGGGAGCAGTTGCTGACAAAGTATTTTATCCATCAGCGGCTTGTAACAACAGCAGTCTCACGTTAATCCTTCTCTGTGGTAAGCTAAAATGTGCCATAACGACGTCATTCCTGACAGAGAAGGGCTAATCAGTGAATTAGGGTTCCGTGTGCCCGGCCCCATTCAATACAGCTTGTGCACACAGAGCCTGAACTTTCTCATCTCCCATGCGTAACGGCCAAAGAGAGGTCAAATCCCATGTATTTAGAAATAAAAACTACCTGTAGAACCAGAGCTTCTCAGGAGCCCTCTCTCTACCAATTTCTGCACCATGAGACCAAAATGTCTTTTAAGAGATACAAGTCAACACGGAGAAGTAGGACTTCCAATGACAAATTTCAACGGGTGCCCAATTTCAAAGACTTCCTTTGAGGAACTCGTGAAGAGAAACCAAACGGAAACTACATAGAAAATTCAAGAGATATAAAAAAACCCTCATCCTTTGTGAAAATTCACATCAATCGGCCACCTACCTTTAGAGACAAACCAAGCATTTATGTCCCATTTAAAGGCCCAGTTAGAACACAGCTCTGGGGTCACTACAAGACGCTTCCATGCAACCAGCGTTGGGCAAATTTTTTCAGACAAATGCAGTTTTGGCCAAGCTGGAAGGATTTGTGAATTTGGCAGAATTGTTTTTGCCATTCACAAACAGCTGACAGACGTGGCGGTACTCTTTGCCTGGTTGGGTGGGACTCTTGCCCAGGGGACCGGTGGGAGAATTCTCACTCGAGAACAGACATGTCAAGTCAGTCAAAATTCTGAAACAATTCATATTTGGTTCAACCCTCAATTTCCCCCACCCCAACTTTTCAGACCAGCCACCAAAGCAGAAACATCAGCTACTCACAAGCTCTACATAATACGCATGCATGTGTGTGTATCTGTATTTTACACCAATGCATTTAATGGTTCCTCTGCACTTAGCAAGCTAGAGGGCAATTTAAAAGTTTTGTTTTGGAATCTCTTTTGTTTTTAAATAAGCTGAATTACTGTGATGCCAGGCTCCTGCTGTTTCACATGAATAGCTTTGTGCATTAGCTTCCAAGAGTTTGAGTGTCATTTCAACCCTGGTGTTCAAAGCTTTTCCCAGAACAGCTATAATTTTTTTAGCAGTTCCTTGGCTCCTACCAGTTTCTTTCCCAGGTGCTTTACTCCTATTCCACCCTCCTTCTGCAGTGGGGAGTCCTGCTCCTTTGGACTTTAGCAGGTCTGCTAGGCTATGTCTACACTTGGTCAAATAAGTCGACTTAGCATGTCCACACTCAAAAATTAAGTCGACTTAAAGGGGACCTTGCCAAATTGACTTAGAGTGTCACACTGGACACCTAAGTCGACTTCTAGGGGCTAGGTGGACCTGGGACTGGTCCACGGTGGTGGGAGGGCACCCCTTGCCAAGTGCCAGGGGGCTCAGCCTTTGCCCCATTGTACCTAGGTACAATGGGGGCTGAGCAGGACAGAGACACTAGCAGGGCATAGGAGCAGGGTGGGCAGGGCTGTGTCCTGCCCTGTGGGGGGGGGGCATGCCAGGATCTGGCTGTGCCAGCCACCCTGGCAGGGAGGGCAGTGGGGGAGCCTTGGAGCCCTTTAAGTCGACTTTATGTCGATTTAGGGCTAATCTGCGTCCACACTGGCTAAGTCAACTTTATAAAGCCAGTAAAGTCGACTTTAAATGAGGTTTTATAAAGTCGACTTTAAATTTTCTTAAGTTGACTTAAGCAGCAGTTTAAGTCAATTTAAGGAAATTGTAGTGTAGATGCAGATTAAATTAAGTCGGTTTAAGCTTGCTTAATTTGTAAGTGTAGACGCACCCCTAGATACTTGACTATCAGATCTAGGATGTTATTTAACTGTCACATTACCCTTCTCCTTCCCACACCCTTCTCCCCCTCCACTGACTCACCCTGCTCTGGCCCTCCAGCTCCAGGATGCAGGCAAGCACTTAAAATTTCACGTGCTAATTGCTTAGTAATTAAAACTTTAATCACTGGGCAATTAAAACTTTAAGCAACTGTGGAGATCTGTTCCATGTCAACAAGGATGCATCCACCCCTTTCTACCCCAAATGCCCTTTTTTGAAACCCCTCCCTCTGTCCAGTGGTGCCGAAATCTGGCTATGCATGTACGTGAGATTTGGAGTTCTTCAGTATTTCCTGTGCTGAGCAAGCATTGGCCAGAGAATGATCAGTCACTGCTGTAAAATTTTAAACCCATCTAATTTTGCATTAAGCAGTCTATGAAAGGCTTGGGCTTTTTAAAATCTCCTACTTTCCACGTTCCCAAGATTAAGATTCTCTTAATCACTTATTCGAACCACATCCATTTGAGAACAAATTGCTTTTCATTCAAAATGTGAAGGAGGCTTATGATGAAAGTCTGGCCACAACCTTCCGTATGCAACACTCCAGCGGCTCCCTCAAACAGTCTATGCTTTCTGGCTTTATGGTCCAGATTTGCAAGAGAGCTCAACTTCCAATGAGGCTCCCAAATAAATGGCTTGATCACCAGGAGAGAGCCAGCACATTGGGTGCAGAATTCTGGCGTATACCCACCTGTGAGTTGTCACAGAGAGAGCTGCCGGGTGCTGAGAATGGCTGGAGATCAGGTTCTTATTTGGGGACCTAAATGTGAGCCAATCTCTTTGGAAAATCAGGGAAAAAACTCAAGTGTGGATGCCAACCTCTTGGAAATCCAGCCCCTCGTGTCTGTTGGATCCCACGCGCCCGCACAAACCTGCTCTATGTAACTTTACTTGCTGGTTTTTGGTTCAGGTGAGGACATTGTCAGTGTCTATACCTACATCAGATGCTGACAAATGTTACGCCAGTTTCCATTCAAACAATAACTATCCCTGTGTTCTCTTTTCCCATGGCAGTTTCAAAGAGCAAAGAGATGCCTTAGTTCCAGGAGGAAAATCTCACACTTTGCAGGTGTGTAGGGGGTGGTGGTGGGGAGAGAGGGGATGGGGGGGGGGCAAGGGAGGGGACTCTCAGATGCTGCAGACTAGCTTCACCTGCTGGAAGGTGTGGGGAATACATCTGCCTCTAGGTCGCAAAGCTTTCCCCGCCCCCTCCTCCGTCCCTCCATCAGAGTGGCACCAGAGTCTGGAAAGCGTCAGTGATTCCTCTTTGTCAAGTCAGATCGTCTCCTTCCCAATCCGCTCATGCCTGAGGAGATGTCGCGGTGACTAGACTGTGGGGTTAGCAGTTCAGTCAAGCAAAACTCAAATGTCCTCAAGGGCGGGCAGAGAGTGCGGAGCCTGGGGCTTTAAGGCAGCTTCCGCCCTCACCTTCCAGATTCAAACGGATCTACGTCCAACAAAGGGGGCAAACGTGGCCTGGAGAACCCCGCCCGGCAAAGATGGCCAGAACCAGCTGGCAAACATTGCTAATGTCTCCCAGCACTGCCCTGCCAGCGCCATCAGCAAACACCACTGGGGCTGTCCGTCAGCTGCTACCAGAGTCATCCGGCACCGTACTGTCCAGCCAACGCCGTCCGACATAATCCAGCCACCGCATCCTGGCAAACACCACCCGGCAAACGCCGCAATGCATCCTGGCAGCACCACGCCGTCAACTTCTCAATAAATTCCCGTCTTGTGTATTTAAAATCTCCAGCTGTGGTTCCCACACAGCTATCACTCGCCACGCAGATGTTCTGCCGCCTGCACAGTGGGCTTCACCGCCCCGTTATTAACAAGTCACGAAATCCCGAGTTCAGGATTCGCCAGGAATGCTAATTCAGCCGTGTTGCACATCCTGTATATTTCATGTCCAACAACGCACCCCGAGGCCCAGCCCTGCGATCTGCTGAGCACTGGGTGCCTCAGAGCAATTACTTCTCCTACCACATGAACCCTCACAGAGAGATTTTAGTTGACACAGCACAGTTTACACTTGTCCAGAAAGACAATGTCTTGACTTTATCCATCCATAAGTACCCCTCTCCCCTTTCTCCAGCTCTACTGCCAGGTTATACACCTTGCCCCCTCCCCAGGGAACGAAGATGATGTTGATTTGATATTTGGGCTGTGGCAATGACTAGAAGCCATGGTTGAGGTTGAGGGCCCATTGTGCTATGTGCTATACACGTATAAATAAATATGGGCCCTGCCCCCACCGCTTCAAATTCACAATCTAAGTGTAAGACAGGACACAGCAATTGGGTGGTGCAACACACAGATCAGGGAGGGCACACGGCATCCGTGAGACGGTTCTGATTAGCATAAGGAGCAATAAGGCACACCAGCTGCCTAGCCACCGTCCAGGGTTTGTCGGTTTCACGGCACAGGCAGATGGACGCTGCTGTTGTATGGGGTTTTCTCCTTCACAAAAAGCAAAACAGATGACTATTTTTAAAGACAAAGAACCAAGAAAGAAAGAACCAATATAAAGTCTCAGCACGAGCGAGTGAACTCTGTCACCGCACACCATTCACGGCTCCTGTAGACTCTATGGCTGTGCGAGAGAAAGGGGGTGCAAAATGTTCAAATGGCAAAAAAGTTGGTTGCCCCTATCCTCACTCTTTCCAGACTCAAACAGCTGACCTGATTTTGCTTGAACTCAGAACAAACAGGATCCATTCTCAGGCTGTGACCAACCTGGGAAATTTCAGCCTGAATAGGAAAACTGTGAGGAAGATGTAACTTGCAACAGAGAACCATCCGTGCAGAATGGGAAAGCACAGCATTACAGGCTGTCCCCAGCGCCCAAGTGTTTTATAAAAAGCAATCTTTTTCCATTGAGATGTCTGGAATAAATGCTTGATGAGCTCTTGGTGCTGGTTCAGGATTCAGCTGTTGTCACTGCCCTGAGGAGGCCACTCTCCGGCCTGGCCTGGTCAAGGGAGCCCGTTTGATCTTCATATGCAGCCTCTGGGTCTTCACGTGGAAAATGGTCACTAGTTGAGCTTCTGATTGTTTGAATTCCCTTTCATTTCAGCTTCCTTTATCTTCCGAGTCACTGATATCTGGTCTTGATCCTCCCACCTGACCCACACCTTGATCCCGAGCCCCACTCTCTTCTTTCCCAGCTTGTCCTTTCCCTCCCATGTATGGTTACCTTCCCATTTCTTTCCTTCCCATCCATAAGTCAGGCATCTTTTGTTCCTCCTCCATGCCTGGCCTGAGCCCCTCCCTCACATCCCTGATGCAAGAGACCAAGTAAGACATCCCATTAATCCCAGGGACTGGGACGAGATTGATGCCATCAGCATATTGACCAGGGCTTTGTCCAGTCCAGTGTTAAATGGGCCAAGGGAGGGGTCCTCCCATTGCTCCTTCCCACCTTAAACTGCTCCTAGCCAACTCGCTCTCATTTCTTCGTTGCCATGGCATCCTCCTCCTCCTTTTGTAGGTTGCCATGGCTCCCCCTGGCCGGGACAGCAGCAGCATCTTCATCACAGGGAAGGCACCATTCTCCCTTTTAGCGCCACAAGATGATGGTGTCACCAAGGAAAGGTAACTGAGTTTAGTCTCTCACAGACACGGCAAGTCAGCCAGGATGCATGCAGGCCTGAAAGCTTGGTGCTGGGTTAAGATCAGAACCCCCACAGTGAGAATTATGGGGAAGAGAGACCCCCCCACCCTGATTCCCGCCATGCTACTTCCCTCAAGTGAGCTTGGCAGTGTTTCTGGGGGGGCCTGGGCATTCACATCCTCTGGTGCACACTGGAAAAGACTCAGGAGGGTTTGGTAGCTGAGAGAGGGGGAGGGAGAGGGTGTCCTAGGGTCTCACTGAGTGTGCACAGGGCAGGAGTGTGTGCGTCTTGGGCAGGGGAGGTTGGTAAGTAAGGATGGACAAGCAGGGTGTGGGATGGGGGGATTGGCTCAGATTCCCGGCACAGCTGGCCAAGGAGCAGAGCACCGTGAAGCGGCACAGTAGGGTGACCAGCTGCCCTGATTTATAAGGACAATCCCAATACTTGGGGCTTTGTCTTCTATAGGCACCTATTGTCCACTGCTCCACCCCAATTCTTCACTCTTGCTATCTGGCCACCCCATGGCCCAGGGGGGTCTGGCATCATCTGACAAAGTGACTTAGTTACATTTCTCTACTGCTCAGCGAATGTTGGAGCAGGGTTGGTTCAAGAAAACCCCTGGAAAGGAACCCACTGATATAAAATAACATACACCTGTGCCTACTCATATGCCAACGAACACCCACTCTCACTTGCACACGCACAATCACCTGGGCACCACCTCGCTCACGCAGACCAGCCAGGAGACCTTTCAGCCTCCAAGGAACCTTTCCAAGGATGTCCTGAGTAGCAAAGAGGAGACACTAGCGCGGAGCCACCCCCCCAGAGAATGACAGGTGCAATCGTGAAATGCGGCTAGTTTATCCATTACGGGGCCCACACAACTCAATAGACAAGACGTCTGCATTTGTCACTTTCTTCAGTGCGGCATTGTCTAGTCCGTATAAGGGATGACATCTTGCTGTGGGACTCACTCCATGCCTGGCCGACAGCTCCAGAGGCTCTCAAGCACTTTAACGCTGGCACTTCTGATGGGAATAGTGGAATGGTGAGGGTTATCGCTTTCCTCCCGCACACTGTGCAACCTGCTTGAAGGGCTCTTGGCTAACAGCACTGAATCAATGCAATCGGCAGGAGAAAAGTCAGCCAGGAATAAACAGGCAAACAAAATAATATGTGGGAGGATAAACAACTACAGGAAGTGCCCTAGGGAGGGGCACGTTCCCAGCTAGGCTCATCAGGCTGGGCCATGGCCCAGCCCACCCTTCCCCAGGGGCTGCAGGCAAGTCAAATATGGGCCATCCCATCATCATCCAACTGCAAGAATTCCTATTTTTAAAGGGCCAGTGCCTTTGATTGCCTCACATCTTCCCACACAGTGTCTGATGTTTGTGTCCAGGGCTGGGATGATCATGGGATTGATTATCTCATGAGGCAGGGATAATTCTAAGCGAACATCCAAGAATCCAGTTGGCCTGGCCCTCACTGCACAAACACGCGGCTCAGCCGGCACCAGCTCAGGTTTCTGGAAACGGCTGCTTCCCGCTGTGCCTGCTCGGGGTTTAAAAATATATATAATCCTTTCCAATCATTAGCATGGTTCTGCCGCATTAGGGACATCCTCCTGGCCACTTTGTGGGTCCTTGGAGCAACGGTTCTCAATTGCTGTGTCGCCGAATCCTCGAGCTGAGATGGGAAGCGTTGGCAGATGGGGCTTTAGGCAGGGGCTGCAGCGGTTTGTGAGGCTTCTGAAACTTGGGGCGTCAGCTTTTTTATTCCGTGGAAGGGGCATCCTGTGTCACAACAGGTCAGGTTGAAACCCCCTGCCTCGGCGAATAGTGGCCCAAATACTTTTACAGTGGACACTTCATAGAGCTGCGCATGAAATAAGCCACACCCCATACACTTTACAGAGCTCTGCAATAAATACAGGTATGAGCCACTTCCCTTATGCCAACAAGTAGCCCTCTTCTTTTCCTCTGCCCTGGCACATGTCCAGTTGCCTGGAGCTGGCTGGATTTAATACTGTGTCTGGAACACAGGCCAACAAAACATCTGCCCAGACCTGCCTAATGAGGAAGTTCTGGTAGAAGAGGAGGAGGATGTGGAGCATAGACAAGACCTCTTCGGGAACTGAGCTCAGAGAAATGACCTGCTGAGGAGGGGAAAGAGGACTCCGGCTGGTGTAATTTACTGCTCCCATAAATGCACACCTTGCTGTGAACTCTTTTCAAAGCCTCCAACACCTCACCCCCTCCTCCCCTGTTCAAACTGGCAGCCAAAGGCATGCGGGCGGGGAACAAAGGAATTCCTGTTTTAAAGTAGCTGGTTTATTTTAAAAGCAAGCAGAGCACTCGTCCTAGACGGCCAGGGTTCTATCTATCCAGGTCCTTCCCTGAAAAGCTGGGCCTGGGAGAGTAACATATGCACTGACAGTAACAGGAGAAAAACAACACAGTGCTTGGAGCAGCCCCCGAAGCGTTTCAAAGTGTATGTTGTAACAGAATCCTTCTCTGTCTGTTTTTTTGCAGGCAGAAAAATAATTCTAATCCAATCAAAACAAGTGCAATGCAAAGCATTCAGACTCGGAAAGGAAATCCACCCGAACGCACACCTGAGCATTCCAACCAAGCAGATCCAAAATACAAAAGTGCGACTGGGCAATCAGGCACCCTGAGTCTGCAAAAACGGCCTTGTCAACATAGGGGGCTGCCTGTTTTTTGGTTTCACACAAACAATCTTTTGGTTTCCCCACCTGAAAGGCCAAGTCCAGAACAAATGACTTGCAGGATGTGTTTAGCTTCAGCAAAGCAGGTTGCAATGTTGCTGGCTCCTGGGACTTGGCTTGGATGGGCTCACAGGCTATGTCCACACTTGTAAATTTAAGTCAACTTCAGCTAAATTGACTTAGCATGTCCACACTTAAATTTAAAGTCGACTTAGGGGGGAACTTACAAAGTCGACCTAGAGCGTCCAGACTGGGCAGGTCCATGGTGGCAGGGGGGGCACCCCTTGCCCAGTGCCAGGGGGCTCAGCCTTTGCCCCATTGTACCTGGGTACAATGGGGCAAAGGGGGACAGGGACCCTGGCAGGGCATAGGGGCAGGGTGGACAGGGCTCTGCCTTGCCCTTTGGGGGGGCATGCCAGGCTTCCCCTGGCTACTCCAGGTCTACACTGTCTTAAGTCAACTTTAGGAAGTCGACTTAAGCCTGAAGTCGAATTAAAAAGAGGTTTAATAAAGTTGACTTAATTTTCCTTAAGTCGACTTTATTTTCCTTAAGTCGACTTAAACAGCTTGCTTAAGTTGACTTAAGGAAAGTGTAGTGTAGATGCGGATTAAATTAAGTCGACTTAAGCAAGCTTAAGTCGACTTAATTTCTAAGTGTAGATGCACCCACAGAGACTAGCCAGAGACCACAGCTCTTCTCCGGTTCTGGCAATCAACATTTAGTTTTTTCCTCTGACACAATTTCTCTGAAGTTCTCAGGCAACTATTGTTCAATCTGTGCCTGCACATTGCTGGGAAGAGCAGCCTTCTTTCTCCCCTTGTGGTACAACCCCTTCCCCCAAGATGCTGCAGTGAGTTCCGGTGATCCCGGCGTTATGAAGAGCATGATAGCATGTGGGCCTTGGCAACCTCAAGCCAGCTTGAAGAGCTGCCTTCTCTGGGCTGTTGGCACCTTCAGGAGCTTTTAGCCGCCAGGATCACCCCCTGCCAGTAATAAGTTTAGCTGTGTTTACTATGCTATCCCTCACCTGGATCTCCAAGCCTGGTCTCCCACCACTCAGAGAGGCAACGGGGTTTGAAAAGCGCCCCATTGTGGTGCTACTGCTTGGTTCTGAAGCCAGCTGGAGGAGTGTGTTCCTGCCCATTTTCTCATGAAAATTTACATGCAGAAAATTTTCAGGAGTTTATCTTTGGAAGGCCACTGGCCCCTTAAAACTCACAGTAGCTGGGTGTTTACTGTTGACCTCATCTGGGGGATCCTGGAGGACCAGCCTTCCACACCCACTGAAAGACCAAGCAGCATAAGGAGAAAGAGAAACGCACAAGGAAAGTCACAGCCTTGCAACTGCTTCTGAGTTCCTTGTCCACAGCCTGTGGGACCAGCGAATGGATGGACACCTGCTGGAGGAGGGAAGGTAGGAGGCCCAAACGGTGCATTGACTGGTACATCAAGCAGGTCCTCAGCCAACAAACTTAGGAGTGCCAAAGTATTATGAAGCAGAATGTCCAGGCCTGAACCTCAGCAGCTTGGACAATTCCTTCTTCCTGGGATCAGGCACAGGCCTTCCCTCTCTTCAATCACCAGAGCTCCTTCCACTCAGCCCCTGTGGACAATAAGGAGAGCTGCTATGAATACTCACGGACACCAGGGTGGCCAGTGCTTTGCACGCTCTTGTCTGGTCATGTGCCTGTCGCTTTCTCAAGTCCTGTCTCAGCAGCACAGTGCCTCACTGGTTCCTGTCAATCGCTCCTGGGTCACAAGCAGCAAAGAGTCTTTCCACTTCTCCCTCCACCCTGCTGGTAATGGCTCCCCGTTGGCCTGACACATATTATATAAAATGCATCATGCAGCAATAACAACCAGAAAGTTTGACTCACTGAGATCCAGCCGAGCCAGGAGATGTCTCCGCTTTAATCTGCCCAAGACACACTCCGCGGTCATCCTGCATCCACTAACATACCAGTTGACTCTTTCCTGGCTCTTGTGCAGGGATCCCGCATCCTCTCTGCCCCTCCCCTGTTAATGGCAGTGAAATGTCCATGCTCAACCACCAACACTTGCACGAGGAGTCTCCCTCTCTGTTTATGTGCTGAGATAGAAGGGGGGCATGTTGAACTGGGATGTGGGTCCTATCTAGCACCTACACTATTTGGGAAGCCCATTTCATTGAATCACCTATTATTTTCTGCACAGTGGTCCCACGCCCGTTTGCACACTTGGACAACGATCACCAGAGACTTTCCAACGCCGAGCCTATTGCCCACTAAGCAATAGCAATCCAGGGATTGCAACGTCACAGAAAACGAGTTCCCCATTTGTCTGCTGTCAAAGCAGCTCTCCTGTTGGCATCTGCGTTGGAGGGCCGGGATGGGGTTGGGGGAGCCCGGCAGAACGAAGCTTTCTGCCTCCGAAAGTTTTGCAGCCACCGCCGAGCATCCCTGATTTGCATCACAATCTGCTCACTCGGTGCTGGTTTCACAGGTCCAGGAGGACAGCTCCCCCGTGTGCAGCTTGTCAGTGCCAGCTGGTGAGCGTCCATCATTTGTGGTCTGCATTCCCTCTCCTCCTCCGTTTTTCTCGTTACCACTGCAGACTGACCAGCCACTGTGGCCGTTATCTTTCTGCAAGCGCAGAAGAATCTGTCGCCCCGGCTCTATCACAGACAAGGCATCTGTCTGTGCTGATCTCTTCAGCAACGGCGTTTCTGCCTGCAAGATGAAGAGACTGAGAGCTGGCACGAGGCGGAGCAGATTCTGGGATGGAACAGAGACGATGGTGGGAGCTGTACAAACCAGCATGGAAAAGAGAAAATTATAGGATGACACCGAGGGAATTGTGGGAGTTAGGGGTCAAGTCCCTGAGAGAAGCACCCGTATCCCACAATGCATTGCAGAAATTCCCAGAAGGCACTGCACCAGACAGCAGCATGTGGCACTAGGATGACTATCCAATGCTACCCTGGCCAGGGCAGCCAGACCAGAACATACTCCAGAGCTGCGGCAAGGGAGACAGCTGTGTGCCGGCAGAAACGTTACCGGACAAACTTCCTAGTGCCGACGTGGCCTCAGCAAAGAAGGGGCCATGAGCCCCTGTCTGGGTAAAGCAACTCCCCTATGTATCACCAGCCAGCAGGTTCTTTCTCCCCAGATCAGAGTGAGAGACTGGCACCTGCCTGCTGTACTGAATGCAGCTCTGTGCTGAGACGCCACCGCCATCTGCTCTGCTGGTGCACAACGGGCCTGCCCCTCTTCAGCGTAAGGGAGATTTTGGAAGCTCATTGCTGAAGCAAGACCTTCATCTTCAACTCTCTAATGCTGGTTAACGTGAAGGGTCCAGGTAGAGTCGCTTCCACTTGCTCACGTGGAGAAAAAGATGCCAGGGTATCCATGGCGTGCCCGGGGCTGCACAGCCGTTCTGAGCTGCCATGGCTGGCTCAGGATCCTGCCCCTCCACGTAGGAACTGGGAGCAGCCAGCTTGGTTGGTTGGATTTTTTCTTTCCCCCCCCAAGATGAAGAATTTAATTTTAGTTTTTACGGCTCCTCCTAGATGGATAAATCCCTTCCTGGCGGGCCCGAGCCCTGGAAAATCTTGTGAATCCAGCACTGGCCCTTCTGGCAGCTGCTGCAGAGATTCCTGTTTCTCTCCAGCCACACTCTGTAAAGTTTTATAGTTTCCTGGTTCTTGCTGGAAAGCCCCAGAAATGCCGATGGGGTGGCAGGGGGGAGCGCAAGCCTCCAGGAAACTTGAGGCCAGGGAGGTGGAGCGGGGAATGGCACCCGGCTGGTGCGGACCATTGGCTCCGTGACCCCTGAGTCCAGGGAATGGCCAGATGCTATTGTGGATTTCTCCAGCCTGATCAGGCCAGGAGTTGCCTGTGGGTCCCCTGTCCCAGAAGGAAGCCGAGGTTCACTCCAAGTGCAATGGGAGCTTGTGCACCCAGCTGAGTGTATCCCTGACAGCTCTATGAGCCTGGAATGTGGGTGCAGCCTTTGCGTGCAGGGTGCAGGATGGTGCTACTCAGCAAGGCTATGTCTACACTTGTTAATTTAATTCGACTTAGCATGTCCACACTTAAATTTTAAGTCGACTTTCAGAGGACCCTACAAAGTCGACCTAGAGAGTCCACATTGGACGCCTAGGTCGACTTCTAGGGGCTAGGTGGACCTGGGACATGTCCATGGTGGCGGGGGGGCACCCCTTGCCAAGTGCCAGGGGGCTCAGCATTTGCCCCATTGTACCTGGGTACAATGGGGCAAAGGGGGATAGGGACCCTGGCAGGGCATAGGGGCAGGGTGGGCAGGGCTCTGCCCTGCCCTGTGGGGGGTCATGCCAGGCTCTCCCTGTGCCAGCCACCCTGGCAGGGAGGGCAGTGGGGAAGTCCTGGAGAGCCCTAGACTTAGAGTCGACTTAGGGCTACTCCACATCTACACTGGCTTAAGTCGACTTTAGAAAGTCGACTTAAGCAGAAAGCTGCTTAAGTCAACTTAAGGAAAGTGTAGTGTAGACGCAGAGTAAATTAAGTCGACTTAAGCAAGCTTAAGTCGACTTAATTTACAAGTGTAGATGCACCCCAAGAGACCTGGGTGGGAGGTAAGTGTAGTAATGGTGTAGTAAAGGGGTCCCAACCCTCACCCTGCCTAACCCCCCTTTGCTGCACGTCCCCGTGTATAGGACTCCTTGGCTGGGCCGCGGTTGGTACTGTAGAGCTAGAGTGAAAGGGCGTGTAGCACTCAGGTCGTTCTCTCCTTGTGAGACTGTTCCCACTGGCCTAATTTACAGCAGCTTTAAGTTACACCAGGAGCTGTTACAACTCTGCAAGTCCTAGGATGAGGTTTATCTACTTTAGATACTTACATGGCTCATGATCTAGCCTCCTGACCTGCCTGTGAGGTAGGACAATTAAATAGAGCCAGCAACAGCAGCAAAACCTGTCATTGGCCAATTCTTCACCCTCCTCATTTGCTTGTGTGATGTGGCCTCGTCCCCTATCTGGGCGGTGGTTTTTGTCTCTTAGATTGTCAACCCTTCAGAAGGGCAGAGACCATCTGTCGTCTAGGCGTGTACAGTGCCTGTCACGGTGGCGCCCGAGTACAAATGTCCACTACTCCCACCACCAACCAGTGCAGCCCCCTGTCCAGCTTAGACCACTTCCTGCTCCGACTGGAATTGCCACTCCCTCTTGCAGGGCAAGAAGCAAGCAGCGCCATGCTCCGGCTCAGAAAATGTTTGGACCGTGCCAAACATTACAATTTACGCATAGATTCTGCATCTCTAGATTGGTGGCTTCAACTCATTTAAAGCAATCTGCAATCCACTATCACGCCTACGACCTCTGACTGCAGAATGGTATCTGCCCCACCTTGTATTTAGCTGTGGTGTTCTAACTACCTCTTCCTGACCAAAGAGCTCTGCGTAAGCTCCAAAGCTTGTGACTTTCCCCAACAGAAATTGGGCCAATAAAAGATATCACCTCACCCACCTCTTCTCTCTAACCATGGGACCAACAAGCGACAACAATCCTGCACCCCTATGTGTGGGAATCCACCCAACCAAAAGTCAAGGAGAACTGATCCCTGCTGTAGATAGTCAGTGCTGGAGACATGGAAACTTCTGCTTAAGGCACCTCCACGCTCATAAAGAGTCCCCCATGACGCAAGAAAAGAGACGGAAAGTAAGACTGAAAATACAATAATGCCTTTATAATCATTACTGGCATTTCCTCTTCTGGAACACTGGGCTCATATAGGGTGTTCTGTCTCAGAAAGAATGTCGCAAAAAGATAGAAAGTCCCGAGACAGGCAGGAAAAGGTTTGGAGGTAAGGAGTGACTCCTGAAGGAGAAGAGATTGAAAAGATTACTGTGGAGGAGAGATTATAAAAGGGACCCTGACAGCGGAAAATAAAAGACTGTATAATAACAATACGTAACTCTTTGATAGTGCTTCCCAAAAGAAGCCAGTATCATCTCCCTGTTGGCTCTGCTTATTTAATTCTGATATAAAAAGGAGTGCCGCTTTTCACCCAATACGTATTTAAACTGTGGAACTCATTGTTATAAGGTATCACTGAGATTCAGAAAACAAGCAGACAGTTATATAGATAATGAAAACATCTACAGTTACATTAAAGGGGAAAAGAACATACAAGGAAAACAATTCTTCTGCTTCAGGGTCTATGGCCTGGGGTTAGTCGTAGTTAATAAATACTTGGGCCAGGCAGTTATTGAAGATATTTATATATATTTATTTGGGGTTGGTTCTACATTGAGCAGAGAGTTGGATGAGATGACCTTCTGAAGTCCTTGCCAATCCTCGTATTCTGTCTCCATATACCTAACTCCCAAGCCTAGCTACCTTTGAAGAGCTGGTCTTAAATGCTCGCTGTTCAGTCTAGTTACCAACCATCTGGGATTAGAAAGAAACTTCCCCATGGCCAGTTTATCACATAATTGTCTGCCCTGGAGGTTTTGTACCACCCTCAGAATCATCCATCACAGGCCACCATTAGCGACAGCAGGAGACAAATAGATGGCCCTACAGTCCTGTCTGGTCTGGCCATTTCCAGGATCTCAAACAATTTGCAAAGTATCACAAAAACACGAAATGTCAGCGGTGTGAAAATGGGCAAAAATCCCCCAAACACCCACAAAGTGTCACAAAGAAGGGGTCATGGCATGATCCCATGGCCTGAAGATCCCAGTAGGTCTAAGAAGGGAATTAGTGGATTCAGGGACAGCCGTCCTACCACAGGGGAAGCCAGACTGCGAATGCAACTTCTCATGAGGGAGGGACTGGCAGGAATGAAACCGTGGACCTCCAGTGAGCTGCTTGACTTCATATTAATAAGGAGCAGAGGTGGGGGTGTCCGTGTGGGCCAGCGCAGGAGCGTTAGACTTTGAAAAAATCAGTTTGGGGGAACTGAGAAATCTAGGGCCTGAGTCTATTCTGCATAGTTCCTTGTACTGCCCCCATCACCTTACTACGAGCGAGGCCATGGCCTGCAGCGGCCCTTCTCGCGGAATCCAGCACCACTCAGTGGGAGGGAAGGCAGCGGACCTTGATGAGCAAGTGTGAGGCCTTGGTTCCTTCACTCCAGGGATGTCAGCTTCGATCCACCATTTGTCCAGTAGGATGCCCATAGTGTGGATTGAGGCAGGGGTCTTAAGGGGCTTCCGTTTATGCTGGGTGGGGGAAATTAGCTCTTTACAGGGTCTGGACACATCCACAGTGGCAGGGTCTGTGCGTACACACGTACACTCCCATCCTTCTATGCAGACACCAGAGCACATCACACACAGCCACCCCCACAAGACATCCATACAGGAGCCCTCACACAAGATGCTGCATGGCCATATACACACCCATGATGCACACTCCTAGTCTCTCCCAGGCACACCCGTATTCAGCCATCCACAAACGCTTCCCCCCCCCCCGGCCACATACACAGCGTAGACCAGAAGCAAGCTATCATCCCCTCCGGCTCTGTCTCCACACAGGACACAATGGCAACATTTACACAGCGTGTGAGAACTCCCCACCCAGTGCAGCTGAGAGCTGTGTTGTTTGAGGGGGTTAGGGGTCACTGAGCAGGAGAAAGGCTCAGCTCCCCTTCGCACCCTTCCCAGAAACACCCGGCCCGGGGAGCAGAGAGGAGGGCTGTAAACTCTGCATTACCACTAATTAAGCACTTGGCTGTCACTAAAGCTCCCCAACACGCCTGTTTCTCTGACACTTTTACTGTTTGGGGAAATGGTGTCTCGGCCCTTTGATGAACTCGCTGTGAAGTTGCAAGGAGTTCGTGGCTCGGTGCCAGAGGCCTATACAATTCTCTGTCAGGACCGGGATGTGAGGGCCCATTTATAGAGCGGGGTAATAAATTAGACCGGGGAAACCTGAGCCACTCATGCAGCAGATAAAAGGCAGGATGGGCCGGCCAAGCGTCTCTGTGGCAAATACCTCAGGCTAGTGCTAGCCGGGAACTTCCCCGCCAGCGCCCAGCACCTGGGAGCTATGCACAGCCCCCTATCCCCTGCAGGGGCTGGGAAAGGGTTTCTGCTGAATCTGACACCACTAAGCTGGTGGCTCTCAGCTCTCACTCTGCTCCCTCAACAACACAGAGATGCCACCCGGTTCCCTAACAAGTGGCCAGATGAGTCAGTGAGGAGGGGAGCTGTGGGGCAGGATTGAGGGGCATCAGCAGAGCTGTGAGAGGAGCCCAGGCAGGGACAGTGGGAGGGGGCGGAGGGGGGGCCTGGCTGTGCTATTCCTCATGGAGGCAGGCAGTCCCATGCTGCCAGGGCAGCCCGCTAGAGTCACCCCCTCGCCCCTCTGCGAAGGCTCAGCCACCTGCAGGGAGGCAGGAAGGAGAAAGCCAGCCCAGCAGATGTTCCGCCTCCCTCCTCCAGCCCCAACGCTCCACCTGGGGACCTCACCTGCCCAAGGGGTGCAGATGAGACCCACCCACCCTGTCCCCTCCTTCTCACTGCGAAGGGCTGGGAGACCAGGACAAGGGCATTTGGAGCTATGGCGGGAGGCGAAGATCTGAGGTAAGGAGCCAGGCCTATGGGGGTGGATGAAGGGGCAATGGCTCCTGTGCCCATGTCAATGAATTGGGCTGGCAGACGTTGCAAACCTTTCCCATGCATACCTGGCTCCAGTTTTTCCAGTGAATTTACTGCAGCTGAGGATGTGCCCTCGTCCCTCCTGACCAGTCCTTCCCTGGCGGGCGTTCCCCCCCGCCCACCTGCTAGGTGTTCCCCCACTCTTCCCTGGCAAGTGTTTGCACCATAGATGTTTTTCCTAGGATGAATGTTCACAGAAACCAGATTTCAAAACTGCCTGGGAGAATATTCACAGAACACATGCTTACACACACCGCCAGGGCCAGATTTACTACACCTTATGCGCCCCTAGGGACAGCGTCTTCAGTCCTCCCAAGCCCGACCCCATCTATAGCTGACCTTCCTGTTTTCTGCATTGAGGGTGATGGGGGAGAAAGGGGCTAGGCAGGCCAGCTCTGCACCGGGGGAGGTGTGTGTGAGGGAGGGGGGTTGGGGAGATTGGCTCAGTCAGCTCAGGCTGGGGCGCAGGGAGGAATAGGCTCTGGCTTTTTGGCCCGGATAGGAGATGGGGCCTCAGGAGGAAAGAGGAGCAGGGAGCAGGGTCCTAGGAGAGAGCAGGGAGTGGAGCCAGAGTTATGGCACTATGCACGGCCCCCAAATTGGCCAGGGTCCCTGGGCATGGGTACTGTTGGCCCATAGCGGTAATCTGCCACTGCTCAGGTGCTCCTGGAATGCCAGCATCCCTAGGCACCTGCTGGCTGTGCTTAATTCGAAATCCGGCCCTGCACACAGCCAACCAGGGAACAGGAAAAACACGTGACCAATCACGAATACCTGGTGCAGCTGGGCTGGCCAATGGTGACTCTTCACTGAGATCTTGGTGACCCATCCAGAGAGCCGGACACTCCTGCAAAATCCATGGAGAACAGCTGATTAGCGAATATGCTGGACAGAGGAGACCATGATCTGCTTCTCCCAGAGGTTCCAGTAGGGTCCCCACTTTGGGTTGGACGGATTCCTGGAGGTGTCATCACATGACATAAATCTTTAATTAGAGTCACCTTGAATCCCTGGAGGTCTGGCAAATCTGTCTGCCTCTCCCATGTCCTAGTCGCTGTTCCTGGACAGTAGAGTAACTCTCATGGGAGAGGGCGATGTGGTTAAATGCGGCAGGGGACATTCTAGCATTGTTATTCCTGCAAAGGGCAACCCTATGCTCGGTTACAGCAGCAGGGTATGCTGACGCCAGCTGGGAGTGAGTGCTTTGGAAAAGATGAGGTGGGAGTGGGAATAAGTGGAATTTGGGAGCCTGGCAGCACAGTGAACGCGAGGAGAGATATCTGAGCATGCAGGAAACTAGGATATCCCTGTTGGCAATTACGGTGTTGCTATTCCCAGGAAATGATACTGTATCCTGTCTAATCCTAATCTGTGTGGGTCACAGTGGAAGGGCCTGTCTCTTCCCTTCACGTTAGCAACACTTGTCTAGAAAAACCCCTTTGAAATGAACTGCATTGTAGCTGGTGTGTTACAGGGAGCAGAAGTGGCCCTTAGTCTGTTTCAGAGCCGAACCAGTATAGGCCAGCGGGTGGGAGAGAGCGACATGGGTTTCCAGGAGTCCAAAGCTTGTGTCACTGTGATCATGTCAAAGGGATTTCAGGCTGTAAATCTGCAAGCTAAAAGCAGCAGCTTCAGGGCGTTAAAAAAAAAAACCTGCTTCAAGAAGAGCAGGTTAGCAGCAGGACCCAACTGTAAATGAGATCAGGCTGGCTCTCAGAGACAGTGTCCTAAAGATGACTGGAGATTAAAAAAATGAGAGTGGAGGACAGATGGAGTTGGAAGCTGAAATAACACAGGACCTGAGCATCTTAGATGTGCTCTGTATTAAATGAGATATTGAGGGGGTTGGTGCCAAATTAGCCAAGCGGCTCCCATCCACTTTGAAATCTGAAGGCCTGGCCAACCAAGGGAATTCTGAGAATATTAATTCCAGGATCCATCTAGGCCCTGATTCAGCACAGCACTGAAGCATGTGCTTCACACCATGGCTGTGACTTGTACCATTGACGTCTGTGAAAGCACTCATGTGCTTAAAGCTAAGCAGGTGCTTATGTGATAGGTCAGCGTGCAGATGCTGGTCCAAAATCCGGTCTCCTAGGCTGCGATTCCCATTACTTGAAGCTGGCGGTCAGAGCAGTGGATAGGTTGTGCTTCGAAGGAAACTTGCACTGAAAGACGTGTGCGGGGATATTTCTAGGAAGGTATTTCCTGGCAAAACAGTTCTGGCGGAGAGTCAGAAGACGGGAAACGAGGTCTGTGAAAGAGGTAGCTTGTGAGTCGCTAGCAACCTTCTAAAGTGATAAAACCACTGCTCATAATTCCTGAATGTAACAGATTTGAAGCTTGGGCAGTCGGCGAAGCACCTTCTCTAATCCTCTTGTGCACCACAAAATGTAATATGCCCCACCACAACAAGGCCGGTGATATATTTCACTACACAGGATTGGTAACCAGATCTCTTCGAGCTATGAGACTAGCTATCGCCGAGGATTTAGTGTGATGGAAAACGTCATGAAGATGTTAAAGCGCTTTGAGAGCACCTCATGCAAACAGCAGCCGCAACTGACACACCGAGATCAGAAACAGAAGCTCCCCCTTGCCTCAGAACAGCACAGAAACCCTTCACATCAGAGTCTTTCCCCTGGCACAAGCTGAGAAGAAAGAGAACAGAACGTAGCATGGGAGAATTCAGGCTTGAAGCCTTCAGAAAAACCTTTGTGAAGAGGAGTAATTGTAATGTTTAGCATCTCTCTCGAGCTTTATATAGGATGCTGTGCACACCCTAAATCCAGCCACCTGGCATCCCTAATGAAATAGGATTTATCCCCACTTTAAAGCTGGAGAAACTGAGGCAGACAGCGGCAAGCCTGTGAGGAAAATCAACATCCTCCCTGTGAAATGGGAGCTAAAAGGCCCTGGAGAATCTGCTGCAGGGAACAGGCCATTGATGGCAGCGTGAAGCGGGTGTGAACTGCTACTAGATCACCCTGGGCTTTACACACCTGCCTTTCAATGATGGCAGGAGCCTGCGGGACAGGGAGGAAATGGGTTGCCCGAAGAGGGGCGCAAGGCTCTGCTCAGCCACCTGGCTGCGGCCTGGGCATTTGTTTGTGGTCAGAGAGGAACTCCAGCCCCTGCTCCAGCGGTTTGCAAGTCAAAGGAGAGCCTCTGACTGGGGCTATTTGACTTGGAAATGTTTTCTCTCCAATCTGTGCATGGGAAGAGGGCTGCCGGTCGATTTCCAATGCAAAGATGCCCTGGGGGAGCTGGAGCAGTGCCAGTGATGGAGTGGGGAGAGGGCTGCAGCTCCGGCCTGGAAATTTACCTGCAGCCCTAATGTAGGTGTAGCAAGGCAGGCTGCTAGGGACAAAGGGAGTGAAGGGGGAGGGGGCAGGTTCTTTGCAACTGGCTGGTCTCAGTGTAGCCTCCAGCCAGGATGCAACAATTGCCCTGGTATGACAAAGGGAGGAGGAAGGGGGCGCCTAGAGCAGAGTCAGGTAACGGGGAAGTGGCAGGGGTGACCCTCGGTGGGCAAGGGAAGGTGGCATTACCGGGGCAGGAGGGAACTGGCAGGAAGGGAAGGAGGCAGTAGGAGAGAGAGGGACTTCCTGCACGTGGACACAGGAGGAAGGGGTTGCAGGGCACCTGGCCACAGTGAGGAAGGCCGAGCTGGGAGGGAGGAAGGGGTTAATGGCGCTCGGAGCTGAGTGTGAAGCTGCCGTGCTTCCGATGGCAGATTGGGTTTCAGGACCAGATGTGAACTGTGGGCTGGAGGTGGGCTCCTGGCTCTGCCCAGGCTCCAGCTCTGGCCGCAGAGAGAGGCTCAGGTGACGCCAGCTCTTTCCTAAATGTCACATTCAGACAATGCAAACCTTTTCCCCAGGACCCATGCAGCTGGCCAGCGCACCGGCGGGCGAGCGCTTGCAAAGGGCCACCGAGGCCAGACTCCTTGCAGCCTGCGGGGCCCAACCACATGGGGCCGGGCTCTGGGTGACTGCGTGCCAGGCTTACTGGAGTCACATCCCCCCACCAGGCCCTGCAGTGGGGACCCTGACCCCTCAGCCAGACTACAAGCTTGCAAAGCCCAGCTCCAGACAATGGGATTTGCACCTGCCTCGCCAGTGCTCAGCCAGAAGAAAGCAAACACGGGAGGCAAATCTGAGCAGCTCCATGCCAGGGCTGGGCCTGCAGGAAGCACCAGCCTGAGCCCAGCAAGCAAGTGAAGGGGAATGACCTGTGTCCAGTCCATCTGCCAACTGTGTGCGCGTGCACTGTGGGGAATCGATGGACTCCTGTCATGCTCAGCACACTAACGTATCACCTCCTTACTGAACTAAATGTCAGCTGGTTCCCTCTGTCTATTCCCCTGATGTGTGTCATCACTGCGAGGTTGCAATAGCAAAGAGCTGTGCAAAGCTGTAAAGTCTGTGGCTGCTCTTACTCCCATGGCAGTGAGTTCCAGAGCTGGCCGCTCTCTGCCTAAGAAGCTCTAGCTCTGCCAGTCTCCATTTTTCCTGAGAGCACAGCTGTTCACGACTGCAGGGCGAGAGGCATTCGGCGAGACAGCCTGGCCTCACTGCATTGGAGGCCTTGAAGATCAGGGAATTAAGTTTAAGGGAGCCAGTGCAACAGCTGGAAAACCTGGTGAGAGAGCAGGGATTCTTACTGCATCAAGGAGGCCACTACCTCCTGCATATCCAGGCCTCTCTTCATGTCAGCAGGGCGCTTAGTCAACAAGCTGCTCTCCCCTGCCCTGGCCTAATGATTAAAATGGAAACCAGCTGTAAAATTCAGCCACCTGCTTCACTGGCAGCTTTTCTCTAAGAGGACCATCGTGGAGGTTGAGGAGCAGTCGATATGTGGCATGACAAGAAAGCAGGCTCTCTGTGGGTGATCCTGTCTGCTGCTTCCTTGTGCGCTTTGTGTCCTGAGAAATGCGTCTGGCTCTCGTCCCACACACACGGCTTGTTTGCATTCCCAAATGCATCCTGCAGGAGCCACAACACAAAGGGGCCACCGCGACACATGGTGTCAGCGGTGGGATCTGAAAGCAGCGACGAATCCATCACCTTCTCTCCCATAAAACAACCACAGACCAGGCTACTTGCAGATGTTATGGAACCTCCCCTGGCTAGTGTGGGGCTCATGCTTTGGGACTGGGAGCTGGCTCCATTGGGTTCATAAAACACGGCTGGCTCAGGCAGTTGGGAGGGCGGACAGACTGTAGCAAGGGAGTGGGAGCAGGTTTGTGTCTCCAGTCCTGCAGGTGAGACAGGGGCTGTAAATTTCAGAGAGGAACAGGCAACATAGCTGGAGTGGGTGGAAAGCCCATTCAAAGGGAACAGGAAGCTCTGTGGAGTTTAGCCTCTCAGTCACACCATGGGTAACGATCACAGATGAAATCATCTTTCCTGAGAACCAGCGAACACACATGCTGGCATTCAGGCCTTTCTCTGGCACTGTGCTGTGTGCCTGGTTCTAAGGAGTGCCATTTATTTGATGATTTCAAAGGCCGGCACCTTTGTGAGTGCCGCTCGGCTGCAGGTAGATTACTGTAGCTTGTGGGAGTGCTAATTAGAGCCGATGAAAACTGGATGGACCTGTCTTGGAGCTGGAATGCTGATGTAAGAGGGAGCCTGTGCTTCTCTGCACCTCTGATAAGAGAAGCTCTTGATTTCCTGGATCCACATGCAGTGGCCGGAGTGAGTGAAGAGGAGTGTGCATGAGACTACCCTGACCCTTCAAACAGAATTCAGCACTTAACAAGTTTGATTGTGGCTGAGCTGTGCTTTGGCCACATAAAATGAGGTGTGATGAAATATCACTAATGAGTATTATTCATTTAATCTTGCAAAGAAATCCCTCGGTGCCTCACCCTGTGCATGGGGGATTGGAAGGAAGTGAGCACTCCAGGGCCAGAGATTCTCAGAGTTAAAGCATCTTCTAAAACTCTCCCTTACCCAGGAAAGAACAAAGGACTCTCATGTGCAGATGTAATGCTTATGCATAAGGCTGCTTCACCACCTCCTTCCAGAATATGAGCTGGGGGGAGTAGGGAAAACATCGGCCCGGGTGCTCAGACTGCAATGAGGGACTGAGATTCCCTGGCAGGTGGGCGAGGAGGCAGGTGGGAATGACTGGTGAGTTTAGCTTCTCCTCTCCCCTTCCACCTCTTATCCACATTCCTGAATAGGTGGCTCTGCATTCCCACAAAGGGCCCTTCTTAAAGGGTGTCAGCGGTGGGATCTGAGAGCAGTGACGAATCAATCACCTTGGCTATGTCTACACTTGTTAGTTTAAGTCGACTTAGCATGTCCACATTCAAAAATTAAGTCGATTTAGAGGGGATCCTGCCAAATCGACCTAGAGTGTCCACACTGGACATCTAGGTCAACTTGTAGGGGCTAGGTGGACCTGGGACAGGTCCACAGTGGCAGGGGGGCACCCCTTGCCAAGTGCCAGGGGACTCAGCCTTTGCCCCATTGTACCTTGGTACACAATGTACCTTGGTACAATGGGGCAAAGGGGGATAGGGATCCTGGCAGGGCATAGAAGCAGGATGGTCAGGGCTCTGTCCTGCCCTGTGTGGGGGCATGCCAGGCTCTCGCTGTGCCAGCCACCCTGGCAGGGAGGGCAGTAGGGAAGCCCTAAAGCCCCCTAAGTCGACTTAAAGTCGACTTGGGGCTACTCCACATCCACACTGGCTAAGTTGACTTTCTAAAATCGACTTAGCCATCAAAGTCGACTTAAAAGGAGGTTTAGTAAAGTCGACTTTAATTTTCCTTAAGTCGATTTAAGCAGCTGCTTAAGTTGACTTAAGGAAAATGTAGTGTGGATGCAGATTAAATTAAGTCGACTTAAGCAAGTTTAAGTCGACTTAATTTCTAAGTGTAGAATCACCCCTTCTATCCCTTCCAAGGGCCCTTCCATGGAGCAGAAGAGCCAGAAGGAAAGCACCTCCCGACACAAAGGAGATGAGGGCCCTTCTGCTCCTTGTCTGCTGGATCCCGCTGGCCCAGGGGAGCCCAGCCTTTAGCTGAGCTTGCAGCAGGGGAAAAAGGGGTGTCACATAAGGCTGGCAACTGCGGTTACAGCAAAAGCTACCCTGAGGAAGCTGCACAGAAAAGTGGCAAGCATTGGAGTTTGCATCCTGACTGTTTCTTCATCAGATGCACTGACCTGCTTTAAACAGCGGCCAAGATCGAATGCTTCAAATGCCCCATAATGCATTATACATGTATATAAAATCCAGCCCAGATCCGTGCACTAAGCATGCAAACCTCTGTCCCCGCACGAACACGTGCCCTTCGCTGGCTGGCTACAGAGAAGAGAGAACATACGGCTTGCCTATAGGTGAAGCTAACAGCAGCATTGTTTAGCTCTTGACTTCCCACTGAAAGAAAGCCTGGACCACCCGAGCAGGCTAAAGAGGGCAACCCATTAATACCACTCCTGCCAAAAGAAAACCCTCTTTATCCCCCAGGACCCTTGAATTTCACAGCCCAAAGAACTGACCCAGACAACCATCCAAGAGCAGAGAATTCCTCGTTTCAGCAAGTCCATCAACTTCCCTGCAACTTCCAGATAGGTGCAGTAGGGATCTAGCTGGATAGGCAGAAAGCGATTCTTTAGAAGAGGGAGCTGAAAATGTCACTCTATGGTCAGACAAAAGCTGTTTTTAAAGCCAGAGGAGACCTTCCGTCTTCCTGGATCCGCTGGTCTGTTAATTCAGTGTCAGACGCTCCCCCATGATCCCACTCCCTTCCCTGTGATTTCACAGCGATAGCAACACTCCTCTCATTTCCGAGTCCCACCACCACTCCGTCTGACGAAACTTTCTTCCCGTTTGCCTGAATGCTTTTTAACACTTTTTAAAAAAAAAATCTTCCTCTCACTCTGTTTCTCATTAATTATTCACATCTCATGAAATAGGAATGAAAACAGATTAAATGATGTTGGCCAGAGTCCTGCAGAAGTGAAATCTGCCCCATGATTTCCTGCCATGATGTTGACTGCCTACATCTGGAGCGAAACACTGAAGCAGAGATGGGGAGAGAAATTGGGAGTTGGGATTGCGTTTCTTCGGCACACCAGCCTCCAGGGATAAGTGCTGAAGTCACAGAGACCTTAGACATTTCAAATTCCAAAGGGGTAGCCGTGTTAGTCTATTGTAGAAAGACAACAGAGTCCTGTGGCACTTTTAAAGACTAACAGATTTATTTATCGCATGAGCTTTCGTGGGAGAAAATCCCACTTCGTCAGACGCTTTGAAGATAGGAAAGTAAGCATCTGACGAAGTGGGATTTTCTCCCACGAAAGCTCATGCGATAAATAAATCTGTTAGTCTTTAAAAGTGCCACAGGACTCTGTTGTCCTTAGACATTTCAGTTACACTGAGACATTCTGGGTCCATATTTAATACATTAAATAAGGTCAGAAAGCACTATTAGGATCGTCGAGTTTGATCTTCTGCTTAGCACATGTCCCAGAACCTCACCCGATAATTCCTGCATCAAGCGTACCTGTTGAGATAGAGAATATGTTTGAGGAAGATGATCCAGTCTTGATTTAAACACTGCAAGTGACAGAAAACCCACCACAGCTTGAGATAAATTGTTCCAGTAGTTAATTGCCCTCACATGTGCACCTTCTTTCTAGACTGAATTTATCTAGCTTCAGCTTCCAGCTCCTGGCTCTTGTTATGCCCTTCTCTGCTAGTTTAAAAAAATCTCTTCCCTGCGTAGGTACTTGAGTCACATCTTAACCTTCTCTGCGATGAACCAAATAAACATAGCTTCTTTACCTCACACACAGACCATTCTTGTAGCTGTTTTCTGAACCTCTTCCAGCTTTTCAACCTCTTTGTTGCAGGGTTGGCACCAGAACTAGCCTCATTAGCCAGAAATGGACTCACCAATGTCATTACAGGGGTAACACCGCCTCCTGCCTCCTACTAGCTATTTCCCAGGTTACACACTGAAGGATTTCCTGGACACAACCCCCATCCCATAAACATGACCTACAGTCTTTATTCCCATGTGCATGACCTTGGATTTGGGTGTTACGAGACATGGTTTCTAGGGAATGCCCCCCTGACACAGACACCCTCCTTGGATGCCTCAGTTTCTCCTTCATCTGCCCATGCAAGGAAATGCTGTCTCTCAGCAGCAGAGCCGAAATCTGTATCTGTATGAAGTTCCACAGTCTGCAGATGCATCTGGGGAGAACAGTTCCTCCCAAAGCAAATCAAGGGTACAATACGGTAGCTCTGTAAGCCCAGGTCCCCACCCCAGGTCACCCACCTAAGATTCATGAACCACTCTGCTCCAACTCCCTTAGCCCCTTTTCCAAGGCCCTGCTTGCCAGGCTTCTGACCTGAGAACCCCAAGTCCTTAGTCTCTCCCACAAGTCTCCTGCGGCCCCACACCAGACCTCTTACGAGAGGGCTCCCAGCAGTGAGAGGGCCCCCCCTCACCTAGGTACCCTGCCCCTGCCTAGGGGACACCTCCCTCCAGGCCCAACCCCTTGTTCTGGAGTTTCTTCCACAGCCCTCCACCCACATCTTCTCTCCGAGGGCTCCCTGCACTGTCACTTGATCCTCCGATGAGTGCAGGGGACGGGACTCGATGGCCTTTCATGATTCTATGACTCTGGAGTTTCTAGCCCATTCTTTATGGACCCTAACGTTTGCTTTGCTCTTTTGACTGCCACTGCACATTGGATGGAGTTCTTCACTCACCTGCCCACACCTAGGTCTGGTTTCTCGAGTGGGCACAATTAATTAAGAACCCAGTAATGCATATGAGTCATTCCAATTCTTCTCCTTATGGTGCATCGCCTTGCACTTGACGACCGTGAATTTCATCTGCTGGGGTGTGGCCCATTCACCCAGCTTTGTTAAGTGCCTCAATGTCATACAGGCTTCTTTTGTCTTGATTAATTTAAATAATTGTGTCACATTTTGCACCCCCACTTTTCATCCCCTTTTCCAGATCATTAATGAATATATTAAACAACACTGATCTTAATCATAGCCTGTCCCACTCTTAGCCTTTGGCCATGATGAAAATGACTCCTTGTTTCTGGTCTTCCAGCCAGTTTCTGCTCTACAATACACAACAACTATTTCTTTTCTTAACAGCCTCTTGTGAGGGACTTTGTTAAAGGCTTTCTAAAACCCCCAAAATTATGAGAACGGGTTCTTCTTTAGCTGCTATTTTGTTGATAAGCTCAAAGGATTCTAGGACAATTCCTTGATGCCCCCAAAATACCCACCCTGCTTCCTTTCTGTGTGCTATGTCTACACTGGGTAATTTAAGTCGACTTAGTGTGTCTACACTGAAAACTAAAGTTGACTTTGGGGGGAACTTAAAAAGTCAACCTAGAGTGTCCACACTGGATGCCTAGGTCGACTTCTAGGGGCCTAGGGGGACCTAGGGGAGGTCCACGGGGGCAGGGGGGGCACCCCTTGCCCAATGCCAGGGGGCTCAGCCTTTGCCCCATTGTACCTAGGTACAATGGGGTAAAGGGGGACAGGGACCCTGGCAGGGCATAGAGGCAGGGTGGGCAGGGCTCTGCCCTGCCCTGTGGGGGGCATGCCAGGCTCCCCCTGCATCCCCCCTGGCAGGGAGGGCATTGGTGCAGCCCTGGGGTAGCCCTAAGTCGACTTAGGGCTACCCCACGGTTACACTGGCTTAAGTCAACTCTAGGGAGTTGACTTAAGCCTTAGGTCTAATAGAAAGGAGGTTTAATAAAGTCGACTTAATTTTAATTGTCAACTTTATTTTCCTTAAGTCGACTTAAGCAAGCTGCTTAAGTCGATTTAAGCAAAGTGTAGTGTAGACGCAGGGTAAATTAAGTCGACTTAATTTACCAGTGTAGTTGCAGCCTGTGTGCTTAACACACTGTTGACCACTTTGTTCTGTGGATCTTCCTTAATGTTCCCTGCTTCGAAGCTTTCCCAGTCTGCTCTTCTGAAAGTGCTTGGTGGTGGCATTAGCCATTTTCAGGCTGATGCGTCTTTAACGCAGGAGAGGCTTCTGGATATTTTTGAGAGAAGTGGCTGAAGGTCTTCTTTTGGCAGCCCACAGGATGGTTTAACATTGCTGGAGGTCACCAATGGTGCTTTTCTAGATAGAGTGGCAAGTTCTCGTCATAATCAAAACTTTATTTATTCTCATTTTCTTTAGTCAGGCCTCTTTCCACCTCTTGGGCGATGTAAAGGGGCCTGAACATTGGAGTAAATTTCTTTTACTGAAAACCACTTTCAAGCTCCTTCACACTGCCTGAGTGGTGAAAAGGAGCCACTTTAGTGTAAACGAGACTCTGGATCTTGTGTTTTGGCCAGATATGCACAGAGGAAGCTGAAGGAAAAGATTCACCAGCCCCAATGTTACAACAAGGACACCGAACGGTCTGTCTCTTCCATGGAAACTCCAGATGCACTTACCAAACCACGCTCCATGATAACCTGTTGGGGCAGACAGATAATGGCAGGATGTTTACACCCAGTCACAGAAATTTGCCCCAATTGCAGGAAAATTAACCTGACTGGTTCAGATCTGTGTAGGAAGTCCTGCTCCAGACCAAGGCACAGTTTTCCTCACTGAGGGATATTTATTTCATCTCTGACCATACTGTAAATTTCACTGTCATAATCCACTGAGAATTCAAAAGGCACAGGCAATTAGTATATGCTGTGTACGGACTGTGCTGCATAACCACTCCCGAGACCAAGTCTATAAATATTTGTTATCCAGTTAATATTTGAATAATGTGGCTGGAAGTTAAACAGCAATGTTCTGAAATATGTGGTTTCAGCAAATTTGAAATCTATGTCAATAGTCAACCTGACAAATACCCTTATTTCTCCCGTTTCTTCTATGCTGGCTCTTGCATCACGTCCACCACAATGGCATGTAGAGGAGGGGAGCGTACCATTATTAGCTGTCACCAGATGGCGCTGTTACAGATGGTCTTGTGTTTAGGCCACTGTCTAGCGGTCAGAACTTGGAGAAATACTTATTTGTTAGTTGTGGTGCAGTTCTTTTTACATTCTTTCTGTGACTATTTCTGCAGCCTTAAGTCCTCCTCTGCCAGAGAATTTCTTTTATAGGTACAGCTGCTCCGCAGGTTACATCCGCCCAGGCAAACAAATCGTTCCGTGGTGAAAAAGCTTAAAGGGGATGGATGTCATTCTGAAAACCTGGGTTCAAATCCATGACAAATGGATGTGCCTTGGCAAAACTGTGTAAGATACAGGATGGTGATTTCCTAGTAGGCAATTAGCTCCCTCCAGCATGCCTTAGAGAGAATATAGTAGTAATAAATTCACATTCTGGAATCACTTTAATTACAGCCACAAGAAATCTTTCTTATATTAAATGTTGTTTATGCTCCAAGAAAAAGGGAAAGTGTCAGAGAGAGATCACCCTTAAGAGAGACAGACTCCTTTCTCCTCGGCTTTGGTGCGGGATGTCTGGCAGTCCTGACAGAAGCAGCCCTCAGTGACGTTTTTGACAGGTGCATCAGCAGAGCATTTGCTCTTGATAGACTCCAAGTGAGGCCCAGGGGGAGCTGCTGGCAGCCTGAGAGGGATTTCCTCATGAAAGACGCTGCATTCTTTTTCTCCACAAGATTTGATTAAATTACCGACACCTAGTAGAAATCAGAAGAGAAACTAATCCGGAACAATCCAGGCCTTCTGGCTGGGGCTCCCCGCTGCAATCCCAGCTCCACTCAATTCCTCGGCAGGGCTGTGTGGGCAAAGGAGCGAGCCACCAACTTCAGCGAGTGGAAGCTGCTCAAACATACCCAGGGCTAAACTGCAGCCTGCAGGCTCCAGCGATAAAATGGCATCTGTTTGCTCCACACACGGCACTTTCATTCCAACCCAATGCTCAGAAGGCAGACAGCGTCAGGTGGGAGTTACACTTAGGTATAGCAGTCTCAGGGAAAGCTATGGGGGAGAGGGGGAATTTTTCAGGCCCCTCCCTGGCCTTTCAATCCCTCCTTCTCCTTTCATTCTTTTTTCAGTCCCACTCCATCTCTGTCTTGCCTGAGGTGCCCATCACTGTGGTCTTTTCTCATTCCCTGTGTCTCTTCATGCACGCCCGGCTCCTCTCCCCACTCTTTGCCTTTCAGATGGAGGCAATTTCATTTGGGTTTTTTCTCCCAGTTTTGTTGGCTGGGGGTTTGTTTTGAAGATGCTCGAGGGGAGAAGACGAAAGGGCCAAGCAGTGAATCATGGAGCCCTGGCTGCATGTGTGGACCACAAGAAAGGCAGAGGGTCTGGAATAGGCACAAGAATTCTCCCTATTCTCTGAGACTTCCTCTGGAGAAGATTCTGAGTTGCCTCCTCTCAGATCACAAAACAGACTAAGCTGCCCCAGCGTCCATCTTTGTCTGCAGCTCCCCCTGCCCAGATGTTTCCAGCTGTGCAGCCCCCTCCTGCCAGATGCACAGGGCCAGAATCCAGTCCTAGGAGTCTTTGATGCTTTATTAAGCAAGTGTGTTTGTTCCCGTGACTCAGGAGTGCATCACAGGTTCCTCACTGAAGGCCAGCTTGTAGTGGCCAAGCTGAGATCTTCAGAAAGGTGAACTGCAGAGGACAAAGGATTGGGTCTGTGGCTTTTTTGGTTTCTTTGTGACGTGTGAAGGCCTGGAAGTGCTTTTTTTAAAAGCAAAACAAACCAAAAAGTTTTCCTACTTCTTTTTTTGTCTTAGAAATAGCAAGATGCCACATCCAGCCTCTGCTGGCTTTGCTGAATGTCTCCTTGGATGACTTGGAGCCGGGCACTGAGCGCTCTCTCCGACTTGAAGGGATGGGTGCTGAATCTTTAGTTTTTCTTGCAGGGCTTGAAGTTGAGAACGTGGGAACAGAAACAAACCTTGTTTAACTTGCATGGTTTTTCTAGTGTCACAAGCCAGCCTGTTCTGCAGTCATCACAGTGTTATTTCTTCCAGGGAAGATGGCTAGAGTCCCCACCACCACCACCCCCCGCAAGAGCGAGAAGACCTGAATTTACAATTTACAAAGCGAGCAAACCCAACTCTTTATTTTAAATATAAAGTAGTAACTCTCCCAAGACTTTCCATACCCCATAAAGACACACAACAGGACATAAATCTATTATTTTCTCTTTGTAGGCCACTTGTAATGGGGCCTCTGTTGGACAGCTTCCCAAATGGGGTTGTTGCTAGCATGTGGAAGCTAAAGTTTGTGGCCTAAAGGCAGCCACCATATATTAGAGAAAAGCTGCGCATAGACCTTGACAGGAGAATTGGACCAGACCGATCCTAGCTGACACAGTGGAGAAAGCTGGCCTTCGCACAGAATCCACAGTAACCCCCAGTTCTTGTCTCGTACATTTCAGTTGTTGATCTCAGTGGATAAAGAAGGCCAAAATCATTATCCTCATTTTACAGAGGGGAAGCAGAGATGTGGGCAAAACTGATTTTTTGACAGGGCCTGTGTTTGACACAGGTGGGCATAAGCCTGGTGTCCCAAGTGTGACAGAGGCTGAAAACAGCCCCACCCCATCAGCTTTTAATCAATTCATCCTGCATTTTTAACAAAGTGGGCTGGCCATGGCCCTCCCAGGCCCACCCACAGCTATGCCAGAGAGGCTGGGGCAGATCCATGACGTGAACCAGGCCTCCTGAGCGCCAGCTGAGTATGCAATTCATTCATCCACACTGGTTGGACCCAGAACATGTACAAGGCCTTGGCCACTGTTGAATGTCCTGTTATGAAGCACGACTCACCTTCAGGCTCAGACATGGATCTAACTTACCTGCTACTCAGCTCCCAAAAGGCTCGTTATGGGCTGGTGAGAACTGGAGATCTCTGTGACAGTGGGAGGCCAGTCACCTGCCACTTTGGAAGGCAAAATACCCAGATTTTTGACACGATTATCTAACAGGGCCGCATTTCCCCTGTGACGGTCTACACAGCCTGGGGGCTTCCCCATCAGCCAACGCCTCTGCTGCCAACTGAACCTGGTCAAGCCTTGCTGGAAAGGATCCTTTGCCCTGACCCTTTCCTTGCATGCCTGCGTCTGCCCACTCAATCTGTGATATTTTTCCCTACAGACTTCCGCCCCTGCAATAAGGCGAGTGGTGAGCAGAAAAGGGGAAGCGGCTGTGGGCATAATTCCCTGACTTGCGAGGGCTCCCCAGGGTCCTTGCTCAATAAAAACACAAGAGCAACTAGTGAAAACAGAAGGTCTGACATCAGGTGGTAATGGGGCCTCCCTGTGCCCCTCTGACTGGGGGGGGCCCTCCCTACACCACCACAACTGGCACGCAGGTTTTCGCACAGGTCCCCAAAGTCAGCAGCCATTGAGCACAAAGCCCCATAGGTAAATACAAACCCAGCCCACACAGATGCATTATGGGAGAAAGCGAAACCATTTTGTGCGTCAATGCCCATCTGTTAAGATGTGACCATGTGTAGCCCCCACCCTGCCGGCTCCCCATGGCAGCTCCTTGGCTGGAGAGGGTGAGAGAGATAGAGACACCTCCCTGGATCCCCGTTAAAGCTGCCCTCAGCCTACCCAGACACCCAGCACCCTCTGCAGCGCCCTGCACTGGCCCTCTGCCCGGTTGTAATGATTGGTTTCTATGCCAGTGGGTTGGTGGTCACATACTGTTCCGATGGCCAACGTTTACGGGAAAGGGCTAATTGCTCTGCCAGGGGTGTTGCCGAAGGGGATCTGGGACCAGACCACTGACGAGGGGCTAGTTCCAGCTCCGGGGCCGGCCCCCTGTCTTTGGAAAGGTTCCGCTCTGCCAGGAGTTAACCTCCGAGTGTTCCTGGCCTCCGTGAGAGGGATGGCGTCGTGCCCGGACAATAAGAGACATTGCTGGCCACGGGCAAGGGCTGAGTCCTACGACAGGGCACTCCAGCCAGCCCACCACACAACAAATACAGGCTTGGCTCTTGGATGCCTGCCGTCTCCACCCAGTGATCTGTTCCTGGGGGACTGCAATATGACGTGGGCTGGAGCTACCCCAATGGCATGCCGGAGGAAATGGGTCCGTGACCGCCCAGCATAGGTCAGGGCCCCTGAGAGACGATGCCTCAGAGCCACACACTGTGGTTCTGCATATGAGCCGGGTCACCGAGGCTTTGCATAGGTGTGTCCGGTCTGGGAAACTCCCCCAGGGCCTGAGCCAAATAAAGAACCCATGACCCTCCAGCTGATGCCATCCACAGGGACCATCCAGAAACACAGACAGGAGAGGGCCCATCCAGCACCCCAGAGTGGGGACAGTGCAATGGGCCTGCCTGGTGCCCACACAAAACGGGACCAGGGCTGCTTAACTCCCACAGGAGAGTGGAGAGGGACTAGCTGAAGAATGCGCACAGCGTGCAGATGGGCAGGGCGACGGCAATGCTGAAAGAGAGCCAGGGAGGGCTGTGCATAGATCCCATGGGGCGGAGAGAACAACACACACCGAACCCTCTATAGACAGCTGAGAGGAGACACTTTAGTTTCCATATTATGCCCTGCCTGTGTTCACTGCCTAGCTAAGGGGACCGTCACTCTAGCAATGGCTACAGCTAGAGGGCTTTGCAGTGTGCCGGAGAAATGAAAAATGGCCTGTATTGGTTTGGGGTTTCCATTATAGAGCAGGGAGGGGACACACCCCACTCCGACAGCTGTGGTGCAACACTAGCTGGCATGTTGCACTCACTTCCAGGGACCCTCATTGCCAGAAATTAACAAGGCAGACGGGGTGCTGGGAAAAGTGTCAGAGGCCAGCGGGATCAATTGAAGAGGACAGGTTAAAAGAATTAAAGTCATAAGGCATGGCTGGGGGAAGGGAGAGGGCCCTGCTTGAATGCCTGCTTACTCCTCTAGGAAAACCCGACCAGGAGGGCGGAGCATGGACCCAGAGGGGTAAGTAGTCAGAAGAGGGATGGAACAGGCTGAATCTCAGGAAAAAGTCCTTGACAACACAATGGATCCAGATGGAGAATGTATTCCTAGGGAAGGACTGGCAGCCCCATTGCTTTGTGACAGAGGATGGGTCCAGCTGGGGATCATCCCTCAGGGAAGGGCTGGGAACCCAATCACATAAGATATTTAATACTGGGCTGGACAAAGCCCCGGAGAACAGAGTGCGGAGAACAATCCTGGGCGGGTCCCCAGAGGGGGCTCCTTCTCAACTGCATCTAACAGGCTGGAGGGCTGCAAAGACTCTCCTTTCTATTTACATTAGGAGGAATGTATAAAATTGGGGGCGGGAGAGGGAGCATGGGCTGATTGTTCCCAGGATCCCTTGTCAGAATCCCTCCCTGCTCTGTTAGTGTCTCTTGATATATGGCTTGCATTAAGGGATGAAAGTGAGGCATAGCTCAGGGGTTTGGCACGACAAACCCCATTAAACTCTCGCTGGGAAAATGATTCCAAAAAGTATTTGGAGCTTGAGTCACTTCATATTCGAAATAAGCTACGAGTGGTTCAGACAGCACTCAGCCTGGGCAGGCGATGGGAGGGTGTGTCTGGGGGAGTGACTCCGGCACGGGGCTCAAGACACGTGAAGACCAGACTCACAGCAAAAATCTTGACACGTAGGCGAGAGTTGCTTTGCCCGTATCAGGGAGGCTCTCTGGGGGCAGATGTGTGGCCATCTTCCTAGAAGCTAGATCTGGGCACGTGCCAGAGTGGGCGGCTGACTCTAGAGGACAGGGTGTCCCATCTGCTAGGGTTAGGACCTGTGTTACTGAAGGAAGGGAGAGTGGTCCCAAGTGCCACAACAGCCTAGCTTTACCATCTCTGAAGGACGGCTCTTCTTCACTCCCCACTTCAGCAAGCGTTGTTAGCACCCATGGCCTCAGCAGCCCCCCTCTGTGCTACGAGACACAGGGGAACTCTTCCTGGAGGGAGCCACCTATGCGCCAGCCCTTCTTGTTCTAGGGAGGTGGCTGAGCAGGTTTGGGCCTCTGTGAGTCCACAAAAACATGGCTCCAGCCTTTCCCAGTTGAGCTGGAAAGCACCAAAAACGCAAGGGAAGTTCTCCCGGCCTACCCACAGTCCCGACAGAGATGGCCCAGGCCTGTACAGCATCATGGACCGGCTTGTGGAGTAACTGGTGCATGGCTCCTTTAGCCAGAAATGCAGAGCTGGGCTCTCCTGTACCAGGGTCTGCCCTTCGCACACGCTCGTAGTCCAAGGTACAGGGGCTAGTGTGAAATCCCAGCTGACACCGCGCTCAATTTCTGTATGTGTTGGCCCTGAACTGTAGAACAGATCAGGTAGAGGGCGTGAGCGGTACCTGGACTGGCCACGTGAGCCAGCGTCAGCTTGACATCGGCAAGGCGGCACACGGATTTGCCGCCTCTCCCACGGGGAAGTAGCAGGAATGTAAAGAGCTGGCGAGCACAGCTCTGCTTTCTGTTAAGCCCCCCTTCTTCCAGTGTGCTGAGAGTGGGGTCTGTGAAACCAGGAAACTGTGACTCCAGGTCACAAACATCTGGGATTTAAAAAAAAAAGTGGAAGAGATGCAAAAGCAACGTATGTTAATGTAAAGCCCCGCGGCCGGCCCTGCCTCACTGCACTCCACACTGTGCCCGAGATTGCCACCTCATTGGTCCAGGGCATAGCTGGATCTTATCCTGCTTGGTCCTGGCTGACCGGTCTGGGAGACACTGTGGGCTGCGCTGCTTAGCCCTGCTGATAAGACCTCATCCCACGTTGACGGCACTCACTCCTGGGAAGCTGCCTCCATTTCTTGTTCATTTCTGATCCCGTCTGAGCATGATTTGGCGTGGGTGTGACTCACCCGGCTGGGGGGAGGCGCGGGACAGGGCACCGTGGAGATGCCTCTGCGTGCGAGTTTGGGGGGAGCGGACTGGAGGTGCGCGGGGAACCTGAGACAGGGGTGCGGCATTCTCAAGCTGTTTGGGAGGGCTGTGAGCGGGGTTCCTGGGTGGGTGTATGGGGGGGGCTCTCTGGCCAGAGAGGTGGTGGAAACACGGGGTACCTCGACTCATGAAGCCTTGCCCGGCGTGACAGAGGCTGGGATTGTGTTTCCCTGCGCTCGCAGGTTTGTTTATTATAATCTGCTCTGTTTGTTTTATGAGTGTGGCTGGTGGAGCTGCCTGCCAGAGAGTGGGAGGGGAAGCAGGAGGGGCCTCTCCCCACCCCGAACATGGCTGGCTGGACCTGGGCTGCTGCCCGCCTTTGTTGTTCCTGGCAAACTCCCCTCCCCTCTTCGTCAGCTTCCTTGGGCCTGGCTCTAGAGCAGAGCTTGTGTTTAGTTTATATCCTGCCCCCCAGGCTACTGGCCCCTGCTGAACACACAAACAGAGTGAGACACGGTAAGGTGTGGCAGGAGCCTGGGGCACCTTCCCTCATCCCCTTCGATTGCTTTCTCTGGCACAAAGTTGCTTTGGAGTGGAGGCACTTGGCAGGAGGCCAGTTCTCGCCATGTGTTCCAGGATGAATCCCTAGAGCACAAGGGGGGAGCAGGCCGCTGGGTGCATGCCTAGGGATGGATCTGCTGTCTATCTAGGACCTAGAGGGCTCCATATCACTGCAGCATCCGAGCCCAAGAGCTCCGTCTCTCCAAACGTCCTGCCCTTTTGCCTTTTCTGCTTCCTGGTTGCTCTTAGCACTTGCTGTGCGGCTCCCAGGGTAAATCAAGCTGCTGGAGGCCCAGAGAGGCAGGACTAGGGAACAAACCCTCACCAGGACTGGGTCTGAGCCACGCTGGGCCAACTGTGTTTCTTCACGTAGGCCCTGAGGCAGGGAAGCACTTAAGCTTCCAGTTAAATCATAGGGACCCCGAGAGATCATCGAGTCCAGTCCCCTGCACTCATGGCAGGACCACGTACTTAAGCATCCACAGAGGGGACTTAATCCCATGCTTATGTGCTTTCCAGAATCAGGCCCATGTGGCGTAAGAGCTAGCGGGGCCTGGTCTGAAGAGTAGCAGTTTCCAGCACCTCGCGGCAGAAGCTGTCCGGCCAGGGCTGGCTCAATGGTTTTTGCAACCGGGGTCAATCTATGACTGTGGCATCCCCCCCCTCCACATTCGATATAGAGAAAAATGATAACATATTTTTAAATGGAGAAAAATCGACACTTCCATCTAATTTGGCGCCCCCTTAAAGCCTGGCGTTCTCGGCGACCGCCTCGTCCCTGTATATGGTCGGGCCGGCCCTGTGTCCGGCCTAGTAACGCTGTACATGGACGCCATGAAGATCAAGGCTGGGCTGGGTCCTGCCAGCACATGCAGGAGATTTGTTTCAACTGCAGTCATGCACCATAGCTATGAGCATCCCCAGCCCCTCTGCATGGGGTGAGCAATCCAGCAGTGACTGCAATTTATTCGGCCATGCAGGAGGCACTGTGGAGTGGGGATCACCTGATCGCTCCAGGTCCATCGGCCATGAAGCCTGGATTGCAGATGTTATGCTCCAGGGTGAACAGAGGGGCTGCTGCAGACATCACAACAGAGAGGCCCTCACGCTCTCCACCGCCTCGATTTAGACACTGTGATGGGTTTTGCGATGGCTGGTGAAGAAGATGAAGAGGAGTGTGACTCCCCAGGAAGACAACAGTGAAGGGTCTTGGCCCATCTGGTGGTTGAAAAGAGGCCTGCAGTGATGCTGCGTCAGGAGCAGGGAGTGGGAGGGCTGTGGGTTGGAGAAAGAGCTAGGCTTGGACCCAGCTTAACAGCCCCACCTTCCTTGGCTCACCTCTGTTTCTGCAAAATGGGGTGTTTTGGCTGACATTGATGCTTCTTGAGGGGCTTTTTTCTGTGTAGTTCTTGGACCTACTGTGCATCGTATCCATTGACGGTTGGGGCTGAAGGTACCAGGGGATGGAGCCAGCAGAAGGTGTGATGCGGCCGGGGATGGGGGACAACAGAGGAAAGTGAAGTTTGCAGGGAACATCGCAAAGGACTGGCTGGCAGTCAGATATGTTCAGCTGTGGAATCATCTCCGTGAACTAGCTGGCCTTTTCCCGATCTGATTCCTGGGATTCCCTGGATCGAGGATGGCAGACGGCACCTGCATCGGGCAGCACCCAGTGCTTTGCAGGCAACAGGGGAGCTGTACTGCTGCGGCATACCATGGCCATGCTACTCGATCCTGGCATTAGGGGTGCTTTGCTGTCTGGTGTACCAGCAAAGAGGAAGCTGGAATATTGGGGGTGGTACAGCTTGGGGTGGCCAGGATATAAATGACAGCAACACAGCATCACCTGAGCACTAAACCCAGAGCACCCGGAGGAAGGGTAGCAGAAATAATTCTCAGGTGCCATGGGGATGTGCTGTTTAGCCATGGAGGGCCCCAGCACTGGGAAATGATTGGAGCCCAGTCCTCCTTCAATTGCTCCCCTTCCAGTCGGTGCTCTTGTGTGGGCAGAGTCCTCGCCTGGCTCTTGTGCAGGGGGAGAACAGGCCTGGCTTGTTCCCCCTTTTAACCCTTTCTCTCTCCCCCTCATTCAGCAGCTACCACATTACAGAGGGGTTGTGCCACTTCCGCAGACGCATGGCCAGCGTTGTGAGCCACCCTGATCTTTCCCGTCTTCGCAGCCCACTCGGAATCAACCCTCACAAAGCCAAGTGCTGCTGGCTCCACTCGTGGGCTCTGGCTGATACAGGCCACGGAAGAGAACCCAGGGAGGAAGGGAAGCCAAACTGGGAGTTTCATTCAGTGGTGAAGGACAATGCTGCAGGCTTGCTCACCATCTCCTGTCACTGCTCAGCACGTGAGCACCCTGCCAGAAGTTCCTGTCCCAGCCAGCACATCAGAACTGTCACGGCGATAGCTCTCTAGGGACAGAAGGAACATGGATGGGGTGGGGAAGAAGCAGGGACACTCACCAGTGTAGATTAGAGAATGTTGCAGGAAGCAGGAGCCACTGGTGGGTACATGGGTCTCAGCTTCTGCAGTAGCTGGCGTGGTGTCCATCCGCTAACAGGTTGGAGAAACAAGGCGGGCAAGGTAATTGCTTTTATCGGACCAACATCTAAAGCTTTCCAGCTCTTATTCAGACCTGGGAAAGGTTCTCCAACTCCGAGCATCACAGGGAAATGCAAGGTGGCACAGAGTGTCTAGCGTAACTGCTTGGCACATGTTGTAAGGGACCATTCGAGGCAGTGTGGCCCATTAACACCTCTGCAGTCATAGAAAGAAAAGGGGGTTGGGGTTACAGATGGTTGTAATAAGCCACACATCCAGTGTCTCTGGTCAGCCCATGAGTTTTAGTGTCTAACGGAGTTATGGATTTAAGCGGAGAGTGGAGTGATTGTCTGGTTTCTCCCACACCAGTGTTACTGGGGCATTTAGTGCATTGGATGAAGTACGGCACATGCAGAGGATGCGTGCACATGGGCAGTACATAGCCTTTGCAAAATAAAAAAGGCTGGCCATGCAAGAGGTAAATGAGGGATGGAGTGTGGGTCACCGCACTTTGGAAGGGTGCAGTTTGCTCCAGCCGGTAGTGCCAGAAACTTCTTAAAAGTGGGGGGGCCACTGGTGGCCAGACCATGGCCCCCACCAGGCTCTGCTCTGAGGCCTCACTCCCCTCTGCTTCTTCTCTTCCCTCCTCCTGGTGTGAAACGCTGGCTTTGCTCACCCACAAACACATCTGCAGGCTGCCATGGCGCTGCACTTGGCCAGTGGGGCAGGATGCGGTGGGGCTGTCTCAGTGCAGCTGCTGGTGTAGCCCAGGGCCCTTTGCTCAGCTCCCCTTTGTGCTGACCCAAGGAGGTACCACTTCCCTGGCTTGGTTGGAGCCTGGCACCCCTGGATGGTGGGAACTGAATGAGCTGCGCCGGCTCTCCGCGCTGGAAGGGGAAATGGCGGCTATGGAGCTTCCGCCTAACTTGAGTTCCCCGGGCAGTTGCACCCCTGCGCTGCTGAGCCTTCCCAGGCTGCAGCACACCCCATTCCCTGCCCCTCTCAGGGCCTTATAGGGTGTGAGTGGGGGAAAGGAGGGGACTGCACCGAGTCTGGAGGAAGCCAGTGAGAAGCCCTGCAGCAGAGCTTAAAGCCAGGGCTGGGAAGTGGAGTGAGAGCAGGGCCATAGCCCAAAGAGGCCAGGCCTCGTGGGCGGAGCGCCAGCGACCCCACTTCTAAAGCGCTTCCCCAAAGGAAAGACTCATGCACCATCACCTCTGCCCAAGGATCTTGCTAGGTGCCTTGCGGGAGACACCTGATCATTGTAGCCGTGGCGATGTGCCTGCAGGTTTTGCATCCGTTGCTCTGGCAGGGCCTGATGCTGCTTTGAGTGGGGGTGTCCTGGTCTGTGGGGAGCTTGCTTCTGATGATGAGACTGGCGAGGTCGGGGGCTTGTTTGAAGGCCAGAAGTGGGACCGACACGGCTAAAACTACCTTCTGCACAACCGATTTGAGAGACGGGCAGAAGAGCGGTTGACCTCTGCTGCGGTTGGCCACCTTACTGGCAGCAGATACCGCCCCAGCACAAGACCATCTGCTCCTTCATTGCACGGGGGCAGGCCCCTTCCCCCAAATCACACTCTGGGAGGGTGAGAGGCACTGTACCACGCTTCCCAAGAGCTCATTTTCCTCTAGCCCTGCTGGGCTGGGGGTGGGGGGTAGGGGAGGTGAGAGGAACTGCTGAAAATGAAAAATGAGGCCCTGGCAAGACTCCAGCTCTGTTTTAATTAACCCGAGCAAGCCAGAGCTTCGGTTTCTAAGCCAAGCCGAACTCTTTCGGTTAGGAAAAGCCTGCAGTACCTGGCAGTAATTTAATAACTCTTAGTTCTTGCTCTCTAATAGCAGGGCTGTGGAATGGCTCCAAACCCTCTGGTATCCATGCCTTTCCGCAGTAAAGTTACCTTTATTGCTATAATGCAATATTAACAGAGATACCAGTGTTAATACCTTCCCTCAAACGCAGCTGGCAGGAAAGGGCCTGTCAAAGCTGAGGGAAGAAACCCAACTGTGCGCACCTCTCTGAGCTCTGGTTGGGCCCCAGAGCACCAGCTGTGTGCTCCAGTGCCCTGCGGACCACCTGTACCCCAGATTCCTCATGGCTGTCCCCACGCTCCAGTCACTCACTCCTCTCTGCCTCCGGCACACACCCTCGCTCCTCCAGCTCTGAGCAAAAGCCCGTGGCTAACACTGTCCCTTTGTCACGGCCCCGTGACTCCCGGCGGTCTGTGCGTGGCTGAGAGAGACACGTACACGCGGCTTTGGATGGGAAAACAGTGACGGCGCTGAGGGAGGTGGCGGGAATGATCTGCGAGCTAGCCCAAGGTGTGGAAAGTCACGCCTGCCATCACTCTGGGAACAACCGCCATTCAGGGAACATATTTGCCATTGTTAGTGGAGCGAGGGCTCTGTCACTAGCCAGACGGCTTCAAAGGATCCCCTTTCTCTCAGCAGCTCGGGTCGCCCAGGGAGCCAAGAACAGCAGGGATTTGTAGCGCTGGCCTCTGAGCCCTCCTGCTCCAGCCAGCTCTAAGCTCTGAACAGCACTTCCTCAGGCAGGCGCTCAAATTACCTGAAACTCACTTCAGGGATTCCCTGCTTCCCATTGCTCCAGCAGCTTTCCCTGCCTGGCTCCATGGCTACAATTAGCTTGAGTACACAAACCCAGAGAGTGGCTGGAGTGCCCCTCTTACAGCTCCAAGGAAGCGCGAAATCCAGGGCGGAAGGTTGGAGCGTCTGACATTGGTCCTTCAGAGTTTGCACGGCCGGGAGAACCTGCGCTGGATCCCAGAGGCACAGCCACCAGGAGGGACAGCCTTCCTCACAGATCCTCTTTGCCATGTCCCCCTCTTGCAGCAGCATCTCCATTGCTGTCCAAACACCTGAGGCGTACTTAAAGACACTTGCGGCACCTTAATTAAAGCTCCCTGGTTTACAATTCTGGGGCTCTTTCCTTTGTCCCACATTTAAGCCTCCACAAGCTGGAAGGCTGGACCACAGAAACTGGACCACAGCAAAAAAACTCGTTATCCCAGTGACCAGTAACAGATGGCTAGTATTTAACATGGGCTCGTATAAAATGCCTCCCAAACCCCACTGGCCTGTGATAAATCCCTTGTCCACAGGGGCATGTGGACACTGGGCAAGAACAGGGGAGCCGAAACGGGAAGACAAATGAACAAACAAAATGATCTCTCATCACCAAGCAGGGAGACAGCGGCGTGGGGCAAACGGACTCCATGCCACTGAGCTGACCTTTGCTGGAAACGCTTCTGCCGCCTTCCTGAAAAATACACCCCGGCTACTGACAGCTGGGGCAGAGTTCAGCTCAAGCCGGCAGGGGGGTCGCCTTCCTCGGGAAGTGCTTTGACAATTTTTGCCCACTGGTGCACTCTGGTTCACCCCAAAGGCAAACTGCTCAATAAAAACAGAAAGGAGATGTCACCTCAGGCAGGTTGGAGTTAGCAACACCCACAGGGGCTGACTGACCTGGACCATCATAGAAGCTATGGCCAGAAGGAACCATTTTGACCCTCTAGTCCAACCTCCTGCTCAGCCTGGGTCCGAGAACCTCACTCAGCCATTCCTGCACCGAGCCCCATCTGCCCAGCCTCCTACTCTGTTTGGTGGTAGGAGTTAATGAGCGACCCCAGAAGCCCCCAACCTATTTTCCTGCACCTGACCCGAGGGAGAGAGATTAGAGCATATGCCTTCCGCAGAACCAGACTTCAGTTTGGTGCCCTGGTTTTATGAATGGGAAGTCGGATGCTTCTGGGCTGGTCCCAGCAATTTCTTTATGGAAACCAGTTAGCCAGGAGGGTGGGCCACAGACAACAATAACCGTGTAAGAGAGGGAAAGCTGGAGACCATGTGCTGTGGGCACCAGAATCGAAGGCACAGACTGTCTCTGAACACACCGAGCAGTGTCCTGATCTTTGTTGAGGCCTCTAGTATTCATTTACATCACAGGAGCAGCTAATCATTGGTTCGTGGCTATTGAATGGCTATCACCCAGCAGAAGATGCTAAGAGTGTCAGGAACAGCACGGGGCAGTCTGCCTGGGCCCTGTGCTAATGACAGGAGAGCAGAGCGACATGCCAGCGCCCTGAGTGTAAATCCTGGAGGTGGGAGGAGGACTCACTGGAGCTAGGATGCATTTATGATCCACTGCACTCTGTGCAGTCTTTAGGCCTGGGCGTTGAGAGGGATTCGTGACACATCTGAGGAAAGAGGAAGAGTGGCAAAGAGAACCAGCTGACAAGTGGCACCTCAGATCTTGAAATAATTGCAGCTCTGTGAAAGCGGCAGAGCTCTGAGTGTGGAGAGAGCAGAAGCTGCATGGGCCCTTCATGTGCTGCTCTGTGGCAGTCGTGTTAGAGTTAGAGTCTCAGGGGACAGCAGGCTGAAATTAATTGTTTAAAAGCCACTGGCCTTTCCCAACAGCCAGCAAATGGAACCTACAAAAGCGGCACTGTTCTCCTTGGCTGGATTGAAAACAGATGGCTGCTGCAAGGGGAGCCCCTGACACTGTCTGTGTGGGACGGGACAGGGCTGTGAGATGCAGGGAGGGAAAATGCTGACACACAGCACGCCAGACCCTACTGGAGAACCCTATTGCAGAACATTTCCTATTGGTTCCAGTTGGAAATTAGGATTGGGAACTGACTACTAGGCGACTGATTTCTGGGGTCAGTAATGAAGTCTACTGACACTTTCTCCACCAGGATACACCATTCTCCAAGCCTTTCATAGAATCACTATGTCCACGCTGGCAAATTAGTTCGAATTAAGGGCTTCCTTAATTCGAACTAATAAGTTCGAATAGGGTATTCGAACTAAGGGGTTAATTCGAACTAACTAGTTCAAATTAACCAATGTGGCCATTTTAATTCAAACTAATTTCTTAGTTCGAACTAACTGGCCCATTGAAATCAATGGAGATCGCTAATTCGAACTAAGCGAGTGCCATGAATGGCACGTGCTTAGTTCGAACTAATTTTTCCTAGTTCGAATTAAGCTAATTCGAGCTAACTAAAATTAGTTCAAATTAGTTAGTTCGAACTAACTAATTCGAACTAATTTTAGTAAGTGTAAACATAATAGAATCTTAGGGCTGGAAGGGACCTCACGAGGTCATCAAGTCCAACCCCCTGCTAAAAAGCAGGACCACTCCCACTAAATCACCCCAGCCCGGGTATTGTCTAACCAGGCTGTAAATGTTTCCAAAGATGGAGATTCCACTATCTCCCCAGGTAACCCATTCCAATGCTTCACCAACCTCCTAGTGAGAAAGTTTCTCCTAATATCTAACCTTGACCTCCCCATAGGATCCATTATGGCCACACCCATGCCTTCTGCAGCTTGCTTGCTCCATTTAAAGCCAGGAAGGGAAGGAGGAGTAAGTCAACACTGGGAACTTGCTGCCGCATCATTCACAGGCACCTGTGAGCACCCTGCCTGCACTCAGTGAAAGGGTGAGGTAGGCAGCAGTTTGATAAACAGAGCCCCCCCAGTGCAGTTTGGGCTGATGAGCAAGGCAAAGAGAAAAGACAGAGATGGCTGTTGTATTTGCCCCCTTGATTCGCTGAAGCATCATAAAGGCAGGAGGGATCCTTTGGCAAATGGATCAGCACTGGTACATCCTAGAGAACGGCCCCTTCTGCAGCAGGACAGGTGATGGGGTAGTTTAACTTGTCCCTGGGCGGTAGCATAGGGCCCAGTACAACAGATTGGAGCAAGTCCAGTGAGACCTGGCAGAGAGCCCCCTCTACACTAGAGTTGGCAGCATCACTCTGCCCTGGCACAGTGCTGTTGGCAGAGTAAAAGTGCCGGCTGGCACAGGCTCCAATAGTGTAGAATTGGAACAGGGCTGGCATTCGATGGCACAGTGCCCTTCATGCAGGAAGATCTAACCAGATCTACTTCGACTGCCTGGGTGATGCTGCTGGTTCGGTAGGAGAAGTCAGTGCACCCTGCCATGGTGTCCTCTGGTCCAGTAGAACATCCTACCATGGTGTCCCCATTCCGGTACAATGAACAGCAACTCTTCAATGTCTCCAAGCCGGCTTCATGCAGCATGGAGAGTTTCAACCACTTGGGTTGCTGTGAGGTACCACTCGTCAGCTCTCTCCAGTTATTCTCCAGCTTCTTTTCCTGATGGAAGGAGTCCAGAGGCTTCATTTGCTCCATTTGTTTTCTTCTGGCCCCGTGGAATAAGGCTCTGAGGCACAAGGGTGCTGGGGAAAGAGTGGACTTTATCTCTAACCAGGTGGCAATGAGATCTAGTAGCTAGTGCACTGGACTGGGAGTCAGGAGACCATGGTCCTGTTCCTGCCTCCATAATGCTGACTACCCCTTCTGGCTGTTTAGACTGGCAGCTTGAATTCCTTGGCCCTGATCACCCAAGCTGGGTCAGGGCGACGAACGTCAGTGACCCATCTCATGACAGGTCAGCCTGCACTGGCTATAGTGGCCACTGGTTTGCCTGGAAACAGATACCGGATGGTAGCTCCTTGACTTAATAATATTTTCATTTAATTATTCTGTCTTATAGTCACTTCAAATCTTCTTGTAGTCAGTAGCTTATTTGTTTAAGCAATGCATGTGGATTGGGTGTGTGCAGAGACCTCATTTGGAGTGAGAGAGCTGGGGCACATCGATTTCTTTGACAAATGTAAATGAGATTGCAAGTACAAGACTGTAGTTCCCAGGATTGCATCTGGGACTGGCCATGTTTGCTGGGGGTCTATCCCCTGAGGGTCTGATCAGAGCGCTCCTCCTCTCGGTGTGGCACTGATTACACGCAGGAGGCTGGGTATGAACTGACCCAGGAGTGGGGGATTTACCCAGCAAGCAGGGTAAGTCGGGGCCCAGGAGAGGCGAATTGGAGTGACACAGTGGCACACCAGTTCAGATTGCAAGAGGGGAATGTCACACCCAGAACCACTTCCTCTCTCACAGCATCTTCCTCTGCTATTCCCTTGCCCCAAGTCTGCTCCAAAACTCCTGGCCCCTTCTGGCCTTAAAGGGCCCGCACACCCCATTACACCCTCCATGAGCCAAAACGGGAGAACAGAACCCTCCTGCCATCCCCTGAATGGAGCATCTACTCCAGGTCGGAACATATGTAAAGTGTTAGTTAATAAAGTGCCAGTCGATGGTGCCAGGCCCAGCTGGGTAACTCCTACAAACTGCCACCACTCCTGTGAGCAAAGGCGCTAGTAGCCGTGTGGCTGTGATCTGGCACAAGTGCTGCCTAGAGCTGGGTTTTAAAGGTAGTGTGAAATACAGCTCCTGTCTGGAAGCCACAAAGCACTGGGTCACAATGGGGAGGTTAGCCTAAAGTGACGCAGCGAGGTGCCCACCCATGAGGAAAGGCTGCAACCTGCCGATCCTTCGGAGATGGAAAGCCACTTCTAAAAGAGGTTTCCACTTACAGCTCCTAGTTCAGAGTGAGGCTCCAGCTGGGATCCCTTCTCAGCTCACTCAGGGCGAAGCCTCGCAGTAGATATGGCAGCCGCTTTCCAGGCAAGGTCCTGCAGCTGTTTCCTTCCCTGGCAATGACTGCAGTGGGAGTCGAGGGCACTCAGCATCTCTTTGGATGATCAAGCCCAATTATTGCAGCCTCAGCCAGGCCCCCAGCAGTGCTGAGACGGTCTCCATGGTCAGGATTGGCAAGCGAGTTGGACTGCAGGAACACACAGGTGACTCCTCACATCAGGCCTGGCCAGTTCTGTGTGGCTTCATGTACACACACGGAGCAAGCAGTGGTGTGGCCAGACTCCCTGGGTACGTCCACACTGGAGCTTTAGGTCGACTTAAGGATGGTTAAGTTGACCTACAGACCGCTGCGTCCACGTTGGGCGCTTATTAAGTCAACTTAAGCGCTTCCTTAAGTCGACTTCATAACACCACCTCTGAAGGTCGACTTAACGCTTAAGTTGACCTTATTAAGTCTACTTAATCTACTTAAAGTCAACCTTGTTAAGGCGACTTAACAGAGCCTCCAGTGTAGACATACCCCACGAGACTCCCGTCTACAAGGGTAACTGAGCAATTTAGTCTATTTGCTCCTTTCTCTCCTAGAACTTCTCCAGAGGAGCCAGGCTATTGCCTGTCTCCCCCACCCCACTGCCCATATGTCGGGGTGAGCATGAGGGTGATTGTGGAGATGATCGGTGCCATCTGTGGTTGAGGTAAGGTAGTCCTGCCCTGATGCTTACACCGCCTGAGTGCTACAGGCTGTTGACTCCTGGTCTGGGTGATCAGGCCCCATCCAGAAGGTCTGCCAAGTGCACCCCCTCTCCCCTGCTCTGAGCAGCTTATCTGAATGAAAGGTGTGAAGGTTGCTTTGTGGCAGCATGCAGGGGCAGCCCAGAAGGCCATGTTGCGGCGGGGTTTGGAATGCAGCTTCTCGGTCAAGGAAGCCGCAAAAGAGCACTGATATAGAATTGCCGCTTATCAGCTCCATTCCATCTCATAAAACCGTGCAGCAACGTTTCCTGGAATTTATTGATTTCTTCTTCACCCCACCTCCTCCCGTATCACAACTGCCGTCCCAACAAGTTCTGATGGCTGCAGCCAGGGCCTCTCACCATTACTGAGATGTGCGTGGAGGGGAAAAATTCACTGGTGACATTGCAGGGCAGGCCAAGGTGGGGTTGTGTGACAAAGACAGACAATGCCCATGGGGCAGAGCATCTTGAAAGCCCATGTTCTCTTGTACAATCAGCAGAAGCAATGCTTAACCTCCGGCTTCATTCTCAGTATGCCCCATCCCCAGTCTATGACCCATCTGACCTTTTACACATTTCACTCCTAGCTTCCTTATAGATAGCATCTCGTCAGCATCTCCTCTCTTCCCAAGAAAACAAGCCCAGCACGCTACTTTTCTCCATAATTTGGATCTATCAGACCAGGTACCATCTATACTGTCCTCAAAAGTTTCCCGGCACTGTGCTCAGTGTCCCAGGCAGGTCTTGGCCCTACACACCGCAGCACCCTCCCTCAGTAGGTGGCTCTCTTCCCTTAGCAAGCAACGAAGGAGCCTGCGCAGAACCAGCATTATGGGGTGCTGTGCTGCTGGGGATACCATCAAATAAGAGTTAATACTGAGGTCCCGACTGCTAGGGCACATTAATGAGCTGATGGCATTTTTCTGGGTGTCCTACCCAAATTCCAGCTTGCACAAATCCATTCTGCCTCCCTAAATTCCCCCTGCTATTCCCATTGGCTATGGGCTTCTTCTTCACTTCTTATGCTAAGCTCTTGCCCAGTGCTGCTGCGTTCTACCCCAGAAGTGGGTGCATTCCAGTGGTGCACAAAGAAGGGATCTTTACCGGCAGTATTACACAGGAGAGTTGTGTTGCTTAATTAGTTAACGTTTGTACCGAATGCTGGATCCTGGGATAAAAGAAGTTAGAGAAGTGCTAAATGTCATTCGGTGTTCGCTCTTGCTGCCAAGACCTTCTTTGCTTTCTTAGTACAGCTGTGCTGGGCTGACGGTCTCAATGTTTTTTCTGCAATAAATTCCAGATCCTTTCCTTGGTTTCCATCCTCTTCCAGAACTCTCTCTGAACCATTTGTCTTTCATGTGGAACATTTTGAAACTCTTAAATATAGCACCGTCCCTTGAATTCGCCTTATCTAGCAAAGCAGTAATCGCCTCAAAGAATTCCAGCAGGCTAGTTAAACACCTGACCTCTCATGCTCGAATCCATATTGGCTATTCTTCAACCTGGCTTTCCATGTGTTCCTCTGCAGAGAGTATCTACGATTCACGTGATCCAGCCTTCATGCTTTCCTGCTGGTATCTAGGAGCTGCTGTCAATCTTATTTTACAGATCAGAGACTGAAAAGGGCAGCAAAGAACCAATTTTTAAAAGATGCCTGAACACCAACTCTAATTTTACACCAGCAAGTGATTGCAAGTTCAAATAATAGTATTTAGACATCATAATAACTGATTTGCAGATGCAGCCAGACAACCACGTCTAAATACTGTCATTTGCAACGCCAGCTGATTGCGTCTGCAATTGATCATGGGGGCAAACTCTCAAGCTGTTCTTAAATCTGTCCCCAAAACGTCGACAGCTGAACACACCAAATACAGGGTCATATTAAAGTCAGATGCTGTTCTCAGTACAATTAAACCAGATGTAGAGTGACAAGAGCAATTTAAATGACTCTCCTACCTGGAATTCTGTGCAAACCCAGCTCATTACAACTAAAAATTAACGAAACGTTGCGAGGCTGCTTCCTGGGATATGGGTGGAGAACCACTGAAAGGTTCCAAAGTATGTTAAGTCAGCCAACGTACCGAATGGATGGAACACTCCGCCGCTCTTGCACTTACAGGGACTGAAAGGTACAATGGTCTGAGGGATGGCACTATTCATAATTCAGTCCTGGATCAGTGTCAAAAAAGCACGGCTGGCCCAAAAGATCTAAGGCAATACTATAACTCCATCATTAAAGCCATTTGACAGCTGGCTTCTCCAGGCTTCCCTAGTTGCATCTCAGGAGTGTCGATGTTCCTTGCATGGGAGCTTTGTGGCTCCCACACTTTACAAGCTCCATTGGGGTGTTTGTAGAACATTGTTCCTTGATGCAGTGTTCTGCGCACTCTGCAGAGTGCAGATCCAGGGGCTATGCCAGCGGACTTTATACACGCCATGTGACCTGTGAAAAGGTTTACAATATCCAGCAAGTCCGGCCACAACTCTCAGAGGCATGAGTCTTTGTGGCAAATAAATCCAAACTTTTCCAAACATCAGTGGGGGAGGGGGAAAATAATTCAAGCCATAGTGCCCATTAAAGGACCAGTGAAGAAAACAGGCCTGGAATTTCTGGATCAAGCATTTCTGAAACATGACTGCAAAAAAGAAGGTAAGATTACTTCAAAGTGAAACCACCTCTTTGCACGAAAGCCCACATTCAAAAAATGTCTTGTCTAGTTAACCTCAAACTTTCCGCCCCAAATTCTCCTCTAACGATAAAGCACATATGGAACATTTTGTACTAAAAGAGCTTTCTCCAGAAAGTTTGGAGGAAAGAGTGGGTTGACCTTGTATGGAAAAGGTTTTTATAGCCTTAATTATGGAGTCACGACCTAGGATCCAGTAACCGTGGAGGTTCCAAGAGAGATGGTGCAGAATCTAAGATGCCCAAGCCGATGGACAAAGGGAAGATGCCAAGGAATGGAGTTTAGGGGACAGGGAAATCACAGATGGCATGGAGCAGGGTGTTTGAGGGGATGGAAGTGGCCATTTAAATGGAGAACCACCTTTGCAGAAATGTGGACAGCTACCGTGTCCCATTCTGCCTTGACAATACAGTCCAACTGTTCCTACACTACAAGACGTTTCTGGCCAGCTGAGAGTTCTGCTTCCTGCGCAGAAGTTTCTAGTCTTGTCTCGAGGGCCCCGCCCACAGGCCTGCTGCCCTGTCCCCTCTCACATTTCAGGTCAGGAGGATTAACTGAGAATCCAGGTCCCTTCTACGAGACCATCTGCTGCAGACTGGCTGTAGGTCCACTGCAGAGCGTATAGAGCAGCTCAGGACACAGATTGGTTCTCAAGTGGCATGGAGGCAAAACGCAAACATTGAGAAAACAGGAAAAGCCCTGAGGGCCTTAGGGCCCAGTCAAGCAAAGCCTAGAAGGGTGAGCTTTAAAGAGAAGCAGAGGAGGCTCATCAAGGCCACATTAACACAAGAACAGCAGAGTGCAAATTAATGTGAAAGACTTCCAGCTACTCCCCGTCGTATGGGAGAGAGCTGCATGCCATTTAATCAACTCAAAAGGCAATTTGTTCTCTCTCTGTTTATAACCTTGACAAGCTAGCGGGTTATTTTTAAGCACATCACCAAGCGCAAAAGCTCTCTCCTCCCGAGACAATTCCCTGGCTGTGTCGGAGGGGAGCTCATCCCTCACTCAGAGCACAAATCACATCGAACCAGGTAACCAGCCACTTGGAAACCCACAGACCGGAAACGCTGGCTAAATATCCAAGAAGCTGATGTCTTTCCTTCAGCAAGCAACAAAAAAATCACCCGGCGGTTTAGCGGCTTAACTCCCAAGAGAGAGATGGAGTGGTTGGTGGAGAGAAGCCAGCTCAGGAGAAAGCAAAGATCAGGGAACAATGCAGAGGTCAGAGGTGCAGTTACACTGAAACCTGGAGAAGGGACCAGGATACACAAGGAGGGAGAAGACTGAAGGAACAGGGCAAACACCAAGGCTCAGGGTAAATACTGGAGGCCAGCTCATGTTCTCAAGTAACAAGTCAAAAGAAAAATGCCCATTAACTTTGGTGGGAGCAGGATTTGTTCTTAAGACAGAGTGCTGATAATAGCTACAGCATGAGCTGAACTAAATCTGGACAAGAAAGCACAGGGCAGAATGAATGCAAATAGACACCAGAGAATGGGAACCTCTCCCCAGCTCTTGTTCTTGGGCGTAACTCTTGGGCCATGTCTTCCATGTGTGCTAGGTGAGGCCTCAGGCCAGAGTTATGCAGAAAGTCAGACTCAATGCTCGGGCCTTCAAATATATGACTCTATGAATGCACAGCGCATTCTCTTAATAGGAGAAAAACACCATGCACAATGATCCCTCCAGGGGTGGGTGGTTAATGGGGAGGAACCGTATTGGATTGACATTGGTCTCTCTGTTTAATTCCCTAATTCTAGAAAGCATGGTGGTGGGCACAATTGATGACCCCCAACTGGACTAGGAACAGAATGCTCTCCGCAGTAATGTGCAAGGACAACAGAGACCTTTCCTGCCCTGCTGGCTTTCTGTTGAAGTGATTAGTCTAGCAGCCTGTCATAGGTTCTTATCAGTATAATTTCTGATTCCTTCTCAATCCTCAATGAATGCAGCCTCCCAAAACTCCCCATGGGGAGCAATGAGAAACTAATGGACTTGTTCAAGGTCACAGAGGATGTCCCTGCAGCTCTTGAGTCCCAGGCTGGTTCCCTAACCACTAGACCATCCTGCCCTTCCAAGACTCACCCCTTACTTTGCAGGCTACCTGTGCCAGCCCCAAGCCTTTTGCAGCCCCGGAAGCATCAGCAGTCAGGCTGAATGGGAAAGTTCTGTGGCTAATCCCCAGCCGTCTGCGCCCTGTGCAGAGACGCGCCGCGGATCTGATAAGTTTTACCTCTCAGAGTCTCATTAACAAAGTGAGAAAGGGGGAAACTGAAACAATATGGCTGGAAAACTGTGACCTGGAAACCTGAGACAAAGAGCAGCTGTCTCTAAAGCACTTTCTGTCTTTAGGGTCCCAGGGTAATGTTTGCTTTGGCCCGTTGCTACCCGGAGCGCCAAGAACAGCTGTTCAGCTTTGCTGATGATATCACAATTAGCAGCAAATTGTTTAATACTTTCCCAGAGAGTAACATTTAAACCAGGGTTACACTCAGGCGCCTCTTCGCCCCATCCTGGCCACCTCGTCTGCCCCATACCAAGTCTGAAGTCATTTAGAGCACAACCCAAAGGGAGGTCCATGCTAGGAGAGTAGATCCAAGAGGCTGAGATCTCCGTTCTCCATGCTCTAACATACCTGTGCTCTGACTGTCAAGAGAGGCTGGGGTGCCTCTCACCATGTCCCGCTAGCCCCAAAGTTTTCAAAAGTGATCTCTACTCTTGGATTCCCAGCTAGAGATGCCAGGGTTACTGGGCCACTATGGCTCCCGCTGATGTCAGCTGTATTGCAGGTACTCTGAAAATGAAGCCCAAGGTGCCTCAGGCTGGGAATCCAAAAACTGAGTCACCCAACCTCAGAGACCACAATTTGAAGATGGTTGCTTTTGTCTTTTCATCTCGGAAAGAATTGGCCAGATGTCTGGTTGACAACATAAAAACTGACTGCTCTTAGGGGCAGGTCAAAGCAAGGACTGGTGTTTAGACTAGAGGGAAGGGATGGGGGTTTCCAGTGAAACGTCAGGGCAGAAACAGGTCAAGCACAGTTCTCGGCACATGCATACCTGGCACGCCCCTCTATCCCACCGACAGGGAAAACTGCCCTTTTACCTGTCTCGCAACGCCTCCCCATCCAACCAGCCCACCCAACCCCCATCAGTCTCTTGCACCATCCCAACCTCCCCACCCTGTATCCGACCTCACATCATCACCTGTTCTGTATAGTCTTCTACCTTCCCTGCCATCCTGGCTTCTGGCACCCAACACCTACCACCATTCCTGACCCTCTCCCCCCCACATTCATTCTCCTTCCCTGTCCGTCCACATTCCCTTGCTCCATTACTAGAACAAGAGACTTCCCGAGCTACACCATCTTAGTGAAGGGAGGAAAAAAAAGAACAATGGAAGCCAATGGAATACGGAAGCCATTTTTAGTAAGGGCAAAAAAATAATCCATGTCTTCCAACCCTGCCCTCCAACATCATAAGCCATTTAAATGTGCAGCTGAGGGAAGGGCATACAAGCAGCAGCCATCAATGGGGGCAGGGTGGGGATGCAAAGCCTGGCAGAGAGTCCCAATGCACAGACATCACCAGGAAGGGAGGGGGCCTGGTGGGCCCTATAGAGGGGCACACAGCAAAAAGGGCAACATGCAGAATCAGTTTCTAGGAGATAATAACTGGCCAGCTTAGGCCTACGGCAGGGGTCCTGCGAACAGCCCCAGTAACTAACACTGTGTGAATCATGCACATTCCATGCTCTGGGCTGATCACAGGGCTAACTGGTTACAAACCCCATCCTGTGGGCCGCATGCACTCCAGCCCTCCAAGGTATAGACTGGGTAGGGCATAGGAACCCCGGACCACCCCCAATCTTACTGGCACACAATACGCTGCCTCCCTGGGCTGGGTTCTACACAGAGGTGCTGTTGATCCACAGACCTGAACTCTGTGATCTTCTGGACCTCTGCTTTTATTTGGGAGACTGGACAAGAGGGAGGGGAAGGGAAGTTCCAGACATGTCTATCTGGGTAAGTGTCTTCTAAGGAACTCCTGGGCAAGGCAGATCTGCCATTGACTTGTTATAGGCTGGACCTTCCACCGCAAATGCTGTTACCTTTAATGTGACAGCGATGGACAGGACCCAAGGGATTGAACCACAAATACAGCATATGACCCCATCTTGGAGGGGTCATCCCCACCCTTGATGGACACCTGAAGGGGCTGTTGTTTTTCTACATGCTGGCAACATTTGTCTAGCTTCTCATACGTGCAAAGTCTCACCTGAGCCAAACTGTAACTCTTAGCTACTGCTGATGAGGAAACTCGTCTTCAAATAGAATCCAAGAGCTGCGAAAGGGACCAATGCAGGTAACCAGAGCCCATTCTCCTTTTGTTGAATATTTCATCCTTTTTGGCCCCCGGCTTTCTTTTCTCTTCCTGCGTGCGCAGGCCTGGCTCTCGCCACCTGCCTGGGTTTTACATTTGTGTTTAAAAAAGCAAAAGTGACAGTTTAGAAAGTTCCTGACAACCAAGATCTTTGTATTGCTAAATGCAACCCCCCCTGCTCTCATTTCTGGTAGGAATGGGATTCAGCTTCTCCACCCGTGGGACTTCCAGGCACCCCCTCCCACTCCTGCAGCAGTGGGATCTACAGTGTACATATGTATAGAGGCACATAGCTACATTAAACAGAATCTGATTTGTATTGTTTGGTTGCAAAGACAAGCACTCAAAAATTAGGGAATGCCAGAATGAAGACAGCCCCGGCCCTGCAGATTTATTTGCCCTTCCATTCAGCTTCCTGGTGTTTAATTTGCCCCCTTAAAAGTCTCCTTTGCTGTTACGCTTATAAAAAGCTAGACAAGAGCTAGAGTGCTTGTGTTCTGAGACCCCTGCCTATCAAGCTGGCCAGTATTGTCTCACTGTTTTCTTTTACTCCCCCAGTGCCTCGTCTTTGATTGTGAGGGCATGTCTAGACGAACAGTGTGGCAAGCTGGGGTGTGACTTTACGGTGCTCCAGCGCAAGCCAGGTAGCAACTGTCTGTGTAGATGCTGCTATCATCCACTAGATTCCTAGGGTGCGTCTACACTTGTAAATTAAGTCGACTTAAGCTTAATTAAGTCTACTTAAGGTACAATGGGGCAAAGGCGTAGCCCCCTGGCACTTTGCAAGGGGTGCCCCCCCTGCCACCGTGGACCTGTCCCAGGTCCACCTAGCCCCTAGAAGTCGACCTAGGTGTCCAGTGTGGACGCTCTAGGTCGACTTTGTAGGGTCCCCCCTAGGTTGACTTAAAATTTAAGTGTGGACATGCTAAGTCGACTTAGCTAAATCGACCTAAATTAACAAGTGTAGACATAGCTCTAGTGAGCTTTGAGCTGCTCCACTTTGAAATGAGCGCACGTCATTGCAGAGGAGGGAACTTTTAGCACGTGGCCGTGGGATCACATGGAGGGTTAGCAATGTCAGCCTAGAGCACTTTAGCTTTACAGCTTGCACCCATGGTCTAGACAAGCCCTAACCTCTATGGAGCAGGGACCATCTTTTATTCTGTTTATGCGTCACCTAGCACAATGGCGTGTTGGTCCATAGATACTCATGTAACACCAGTAAGTATTAATAATAAGAATCCATGTTAATGATCTACTCACATGCTCCTTTCTCCACAGGAACCCACCTCATTCAGCATGGCTGAACATTTGGCTTTGACCATGCGCTCTTCGATATGCCTGAGGTGCGATGGGGCAGGCAAGCCGCAGGATACTGTTTCTGCTGCCCGACTGGATTACGAGCATTGTGAACAGGAGCTTGGTGAATAACAAATGCTCCAGTTCATGCACGGATCCTCCGCTCATCAGATGTGCACATGGCTCTTCGTGCAGAATGGCCTTTCCCCAAACAGCTGCACCACCGAAAACCTGTTAGTCCTTTTGTGAGAAAGGGGCACAGCCGTGACTGGTCCAAGCAAGGGTTAGGAGTCTGAATGCAGTGGTCATAAATACAGCTCTGTGGGCTTTCACCTGGCCTACCAACTGGATGTGCGAGGTCCCCCAGAGATGGTGCAAGATGATTAGGGAGATCTGTTCTTCTTCTGGTGAGGACTCCCCACCATGTTGGGACTGCCTTGTGCTGGCTGAGTTCATTTCTTGCCCTGGGATGGTGCAGCACAGATGGTTCCCTCCTGTTGTCTCACAGCGATCCTGACACAGAGCTCAGTGTAATGTAGGATCTGGAATAGCCATGAACCCTTCAGGTCAGTGATAGGTTGAGAAGAACTCTACCACCCCTATTCTGTATACTCACTAGAACTTAACACCTGGGGTAGACTGCAGTGATGGTAGCGGGAAGAAAAAGGCCCATGGAGGAAAAAGTCAGACTGTTGACCTTGCTTTTTATCAGGGTGTCTGCCGTTTGGTCCTCAAGGAGGTCTGAAACCGTAGGGGGCTAATGAGCTTTGCGCTAGTTATATGGGACGCGGGTTTTCGGCAGTGTCCAGCTCCGGCCATGCTTAATTTGTAAGGAAAAAGGGGCCAGGGCTCAAGCAATGTTTTTCTTTTTTACCTTCATAGCTGATACAGAAAGCCCAGAGGGTCCCGGGGCAACGAACTGCCAAGCCTAAAGGTGCTGGAGCTCAGCCCTGGCGCAAATTAATCACTGAGCTCTGTTCTCCCCCAGCTCTTGCTGAAGCCAATAGGAATTTTTACCATTGACTTCAAGGAGAACTGCGTTAGGGCCAATGTGACAACACGCTGAATGGCCAGAAACAACATCTTCTACCTGGGTTGTGGACATAGCCTTCCATGCTCTTCCCACCTCACGAATGGATCGGTACAAGGGGCTCCATCTTGGCCTCACACACACAGCCCCCTGCAAACTACCAGTTGTTTGAGCTTCATCGACCTGCCTGCTAAGTGGAGTGATTAGCATGAGAGCCCCCTATTATCCTGCCCTCTTTATCAGACACCAGCCTGCTCCCACAGAGAGTCTGAGCACCTAATACTTGCCTTCACAGCCCTGGGGAGGCTGGGACTGAGCTGTCTCATAGCCAACCTTGATCTCCACTCTCCTGCATGGCAGTTGCCTGCTACAGGGACACTACAGCTGCAGAGCTCACTTGCAAACTCTATGGGTGCGTCTACACTTACAAGTTAGGTCGATTTAAAGAGGCTTAAGTCGACCTAAACGACTCCGATCCACATTGGGATTTCCTTAAATCGACGTATGGAAAAGTTAAGTTGCCCTAATAACACCTCGTTTAAGGCTACTTAACACTAAAGTCGACCTTATTAGGTTGACTTAAGCCAGTGTGGATGGGAATTAGCGCCTAAATCAACCTTGTTAAGTTGACTTAAAGTGTTAAGTCGACTTAATAAGGTCGAAAAGGAGCTATGTCTACACTAGAAAAGTTAAGTCGACTTTTGTTAAGTTGACTTAATAAGGTCGACTTTAAGTCGACTTAATAAAGTCCACTTAACTTTTCTAGTGTAGACAGAGCCTATGGCAGGTGTGTCCTACCAGAGATGAAGCTGAGTCCAGGTCATGTGGCCTTCCCACTATGATATCAAAGCCAGGCTTGCAGCGGACATTTCTCAGGCTGCAAAACAGCTTTGCACAACCAGACCCAGCTAACAAGCAGAGGGTTGAAACAGGAGGGGCAACTGGACCCTTGGCTTGATGGATCACTGACATGTGCTTTAACCTGTATCAGGATGCCTTGATTCCATGGCGATCGGTACCTTCAAATGTGTCAATAGTCATCAACAATGCATTCACACCAAGGAGACTCTCTCATTTGCTGGCTGCCGCTTTCGAGGCATCATTTCCCTGCTTCAGAAAGAGAATCTGCTTCCTCTGTCTGGCCAAGGTTCTTCCCACAGAGACCAGGAATCTGTCATAATCTTAGCAAATTGGCAAGGAGAGCCCAGGCAGTTTTAGCTGTGGAAACTGCACCGTGGTACAGCACACACAGTTTGCTTTCACTCTCACCGCCAGCGCGACATGTGTAAACACACACACAGAGACACACGTAGGGTCCTACACACACAGACAGACACTCACTGATCAGCCAGACATAAAAACAAACACACGGGCAATCACACAGACTCTCACGTCATATGTACACACATACATAAGGAAACACACACAGGCACCTTTATGCTCTATACAACGGCACACGTGTCCAGCGGACAGTGGCATCCTCCCCATTGTACACACCTGACACACACATGTGCACTGGATGTCATGGTTCCTGGCTTGCATGCCATGAATAAAATCTCATGTAACCCACCCCATAAACAACAGACGTGCCACAAATTGCATTCAACCTGTAAGTAAGCAGGGCCAGCCCAAGAGTTTTTGGTTCCCTAGGCGAACTATGACTTTGGTACCCCCATCAGAGGGTAATACTTTCACTTGTAAGAAATAACATATAAATATATTTTTAAAATAGAGAAAAATCTTCACTTCCATTGCCCCTTAAAACCTGCCTCGTACACCAATACAGTCAGGCCAGCCCTGCCTGTACGGCTGTGTGTAGAATGCAGCAAAAAGCTCACAACGGTTGTGCAAGTGGGAGCAGAGACCATGTGAGCAAGTGAGCCCTCGTGGTCCTGCTCCTCTCTGAGATGCAGGATAAATAAGGGGCAGGGGATGGGTGTCCAGTAGGAGACGCAAGGGTAAGCCAGTCTCATTGGGTGCGTCTACACTTACAAGTTAGGTCGACTTAAGGAGGCTTAAGTCGACTTAAATTACTCCGCGTCCACACTGGGCTTTCCTTAAGTCAACTTAAGGACAAGTTAAATGGAATTAATAACACCTCATTTTAGCGCAACTTAACGCTTAAAGCTACCTTATTAGGTCGACTTAAGCCAGTGTGGACGGGGATAAGTGCCTAAGTCCACCTTATTAAGTCGACTTAAAGCATTAAGTCGACTTAATAAGGTTGAAAAGGGGCTATGTCTACACTAGAAAAGTTAAGTCGACCTTATTAAGTCAACTTAATAAAGTCGATAATAAAGTCAACTTAACTTTTCTAGTGTAGACAGAGCCATTGTGCCAATGAGGTTTTTAGCTCCTCATTCCTTTCGCAGGCCTCACTCTTGCTCCCAGGTAACTTTGCAGCCATTCAGCAGGGCCTTCTTAATACAGATTCTGGCTCTCTGGCCATCGCTTTTTGTCTGGTGCTATTGTGTGCCACGCCACATCCATTACATGCAATGGGATAGACATACAGTGCAACAGCATCTGTAAAGAGCAGCCCCGGGGAGATTGGAATTCGCTCACGTGTGTGTGTGTGTGTGAGGGACACAACCTGTAGCACATATATGTGAACTTTACAATAACATACACCCAGGTAGTACACACGTAACAGCCACACTAGAGAATCTGAGCGCTGTTGTACCAATGGGACAGATGTGCACGTAACCAGGCTCTGCTCTTAATTACACCATTGTAAAAACAGAGCAGCATTGCTGTTTTCAATGGAGTTACGCTAATTTACACCAGCTGAGGTTCTGGCCCACAGTGGGATCATGGAACAGAATTTAGCCCGCTGTGTATAAAGGCCCACATCCACACAGACAATGGCATTCACACACTATGCCCAAGGTTGCCTTATACTTACTAACACGCACACACACATTTCTCTCTCCTCCTAATTCTGAATGAATGAACCTTCTCCCAGAATAAATCACAATCCAATGGAAGTTATTTTAGGGCTGGTCTCAGACCTTGGAGTTTCCGCGCCTGCTGACGGCGGCCACATTCTTTTCTTTGCTTTTCTTGGCAAAGCCCCAATTCAGGGTTCAGAAGTTATTACTATAAAAGTCAGATTGCTTTGAGTGGAAAAGATTGGGGGCAGGGCAGAGAAATGGGATTCTTGGAACTTCTCCAGCCTGGAATAACTGTGAGCTGCGCAAAGTTTGATCCGTCTCCTGCTGCCCCCTTGGGAGCATTTCGTTTGACTCCCCGCCAGCCGGGAATGGTAGGATCCGATGTGGAGAAGAAGGACTTGCTTGTTACAGAATTGATGATTCATAGAAAGCAGAGTGCCGCCGAGGGTCTGGCGCACTGCACGGGAGTTTGTCTGAGAGCCTCCGACTCAGACAAAAGCAAAGAGGGCTGAGGGATGCTTTGCTGAGTGGGCAAGCAGGTGGGTTTTGTGGCTAGAACTGCGTGGGGGAGGCCAGCCATGTGGAAAGCAGAAAACGGGCCATGGGAAGAGGGACTAAGCTGCTCTCTAGACAGGTTGCCCAATGTAAATGGCTCCTCATTGTCTTCGTAACCATGTACAGCTCCACGTCTCAGAACTGGTCTCCACAGGACCAGTGATGCAGCCTCCATTCCTCGTTTATTTCCTTCTCCCCTTCTGGTCTCCATGCTGCCCCCCATGTCCATCTCTGCTTCCCCCCCAGCCCCTCCACTGTTTTCCATGCTCTTAGTTATTTCCTGAGGGGCAGACTGTACCTGAGTGTGTGAGAGGGTACGGGGACCAGGGCATCTCTGCTTCTTAGGATCCAGTTCAGGTTGGGGCCAGTTGGAGACCTTAGAGAATACAAGAATTGCCGCCACTAATCTCTGCAAGGGGAATGGGGAGAAACTGACCCCCAAACGCTGCACTGGCCAACTGTGGAAGGGAGCATCCACACTGCATTCTCTTTACAAGTCGTGCAGAAAGCCATAAGCCCCATAAAACAATGCCGCCATATGGAGTGCATCGCTCAAGGACCAGAGGACATATTTCCCCTACACACACAACTGCTTTGGTGTATTCGAGTTTGCTTCCCTCTTGCTTCTCCATTTCCAGCAGAGATTAGTTCCTTCTGGTCCTAGAGCCAGCCCGTGGTAAAACTGGCCCGGCTGCCTTTTATTTCTTCCAAGGCACTGGAGCCTGCTGTGCCTTCGTTAGGACTCTCCCTCCTTTTCCCACACTTCAGCACTTCCTCCCACTGCACCTCATTACATTTCTGCCTTTCCCCACATTTGCTGGTTGGAAATGTAAAATGCTGGTGTTCAGAGAATCAGAGAAGTTTGGGAGGGAGATCCATTTAACTCCCACACAGCCCTTCTCCCGGGGCCAACAAAGGACTGCTCCCTACTAAAGTGCTCGGCAATCTGATTTGAAAAGTCCTGAATGATGGGACTCCTTCCCTTGGGACGCTATTCCACAGCCCAAGACCGCTCACTGCGAGGAAGTTACCGCCCCCCCCGCCAGCCTACATTTTCCCCCACCTTAATTGAATCCTAGTTATTACTCTATAGACACCCGACCGCAAAGTCATTCCTCTCCTTCCTTGGCATTAGAGATTGGCTTAAACCCCAAAGCATGAGGTTTCATCTCCCTCCTCAAACTTTTTATTTTAGTATTTCTTATTATATCTCAGGCTGGCTACTGGTGATCTCAGTCGCTCACAGCCACTCTGCCTCACCTTCCGGACCATTCATTCAAGAGGATGTTCACTGGTACTCAGCCCTCCGAAGCCAAATTAATGATCAACATTACTCAAAAGAGCCACTGTAGTTTAAATTCATTGTTTCACTTCCTACAGTACTATATAGTCATACTGAAAGAGTATGACAGCAGGGCAAATATTTAGCTTATATATTATTCTCACAGCAAAATGCCTGATCTAGTATTATTATTTTATCAACTGCAACTGGATAATAACACAGTAAAAGCCTCCTCATTGGTTAATAGCTTAGATTGTGGTGCTGCAAAGAGTCACAGGAGACACATGAAAAAGCCACTTGCGGCTTCTGAGCATCAGTCTGAGTATCACTGTGTTAAAAAAAAGCATTGATCCCTTAGTGCCCTACCGAGTGCCGGCCCAGACCCCTCCTCCTGTTCAAAACACTGCCGTTGTCATTACCCAGTTTATGGGTCTTTTGCCAACTTTCAGCACTGCCAGTTTTCCAATTAAAGTTTTGCTAGACTTTGTACCAGCGCTTCACATAAGCCCAAACACATGGCATCTGCTGCACTCCGCTCTGCCACTTTGTTCTTGTCTATCAAATGAAAAGAGGAGAAAAAAAAAAGCAATCGAGTTTTCATTTGGCAAAACGTATCCTTTCTAAACCCTGAAGCTGCTGACTGGGCAAGCCACTGTTCCTCCGGAGATGCAGAGTGATTATTTTTTTCTTAATCACTCTTGATATTAGCTTCAAAGGTGAGTAACGATCAGATTCAATGTCTCTTTCCCACTACTGTTCCAGTTCCTCTCCTGCTCACCAGGACTTAGAGAAAAGTGCTACCATATGCTATGTCCCCATTCCTTGCCATGGTGAATTCAAGAAGCTTTCCCACTATTCTCCCACTGTCCATCAGAGCCTTTCCAGCAGCGACAAGTCATTCCAGGCAGGCCTTTACTATGGCTGGAGTCTCTCCTTTCTGCAGACAGCTTCCTCTCTGGAACTTAGGAATCTCTTTGATTACACACGGTTGGCTGTATCAGTTACTGAACAGATGGCTGTGTTGTTAAGAGACCACAGGAGCACAGCATCCTGGAAAACCAGTCTAGGAATATTTCATCCTTGCTCTCCTCCAGTCTTGGGATCTGCAGCAGGTGCTGATGACATTTTTGCCTGCACTTTTAATTCCTCACATCATACTCTTCGTCATGGTGCTTTGCTTTCATGCTCTTCACAGTCATATTGTATCTCATAACTGCTTTAGTGCAAGAGACTCTGATGGGATCAGTTGTATATTTCCTCCCCTGCATTACTGTGTAGTGGCTAAGTCCCAAAGAGGGAGCTGTGTTAGTCTATTGCAGAAAAACAGAGTCCTGTAGCGCTTTTAAAGACTAACAGATTTATTTATCGTGGGAGAAAATCCCCCTTCGCTGGATGATACAAAGTGGGATTTTCTCCCACAGAAGCTCATGCGATAAATGAATCTGTTAGTCTTTAAAAGTGCCACAGGACTCCTTTTGTGCAGTGGCTGGCGCTGTGCCATTAAAGAGAGGTCACATAACGGGGTGCGGTTTATAAGAGGCACGAGGAGGCATTGCCTCCCCTGATTGGCCGCTCTCTGCCTCCCCACTGAGGGAGGAGCAGGCTCTGGCTGGGGACCTGGGCCTGCCGTTGGATTGGGCTGGGCGGCATGGGGGGTGGGGTGGGGGGCTGGATATTTGGTGCTGCCTTCCCGAGGGCAAGCTCCAAAATCCACCCATGCTTACAGAGGTGGCTGCACTTCAGTGGGGAGTGAAGCGACACCTAATCCTGTGGTTTGCAAAGCATTTGGAGATCCTTCGGGCTGCTGGACGAATGTAAGAGTCTCGTTTACAGCACAGCCCCTTTCCACAATTCGGGAAGGGCACAGTACCTTGCCCATGACGGCCCCTTCTGCTGCCAGATGCATACAGAGCAGCCTCCGATTGAATACTCAACTTGCTGGTCATAGTAACAACATCCAGGGGAGAATGGCGAGGTGACCGCATAGATTATTTCCATCTCTGGAAGCAAAACAATGGGATGGACGGAGGCCACCAATACCAGATCCCAGCAAGTGCAAAAAATCAGCCCAACACCTTTGTGACTACACTGCTTATCACTTTCCAGTGCTCTAGAAGAAAAGAAAGTTTCTTAAAAGGTCCCTGGTAATGTGCCCTGAGGAAAGCCAGTCTGTCCTTGACTATTTTAACCCAATACATGAGCAGGGAACAGCATCATTATGCATCAAGCTCTATTTTATAGCCCAACATATTGCTGGTCTCCTAGTGATTGTCTAGTTTCCGCTTGAATCCCAGAGAGATGGGTTATGCCAAGGCCTTCTGGGAAAAAAACCCCAAACAATGGTTGCAAGGTAAAAGCCTCCCGGTGTATTTTAAAATGTAAGGTACTTTTATGGCCTCCGCTGCCATATCTCTCTCTTCTTTCTTTCTTTAACCTATGATTCGTATATTTTTAATTTCCAGGAAATTATATAAGCTTCCCTGCTACTTTCTTTTAATAGCTTAATTAAAATCCACTGTCGCCTCATTTTTCCTCCAGAATGCATTGGTATTAATTATTATTATTATTTAATATTTGTTTCACAGTAGAGTCCGGAGTCCTCAGTGAGAACAGTGGGATGGATGCCTCACAAATACATGATCTCTGCCCTGAATAGTTGACAATCATTTCAAAGCCACCACAATATATATTAATCTGGGAGGGGCTGCAAACACCACCGAGGAAGAGATCAGTGTGAAGAAACTTAGAGTGGCCAGGAACAGAGACAGGAGGTAATAAAATGAGGTTCTGTTTTAGTAGATACAGCTCATATGACTAGAGCAAAATAATCTGAAACATTGGTTCTGAGTGCGAGAAACTATAGGATACTGCTGGGGAACAGTACCAGAGGAAGACTTAAGGATGACAGTGCATAGCAAACAGATATTATTTTGCAATGTCACATGGCAGCAAGAATGATCCAGGCAATTTTGAGCTGCACAGTGGCACTAAACGACAACCTTTCTGTGGAAATTAATAGAGGAGAATCATAGAATCATAGAATAATAGGGTTGGAAGGGACCTCACGAGATCATCTAGTCCAACCCCCTGCTAAAAAGCAGGACCACACCCACTAAATCATCCCAGCCAGGGTATTGTCTAACCGGGCCTTAAAAACCTCCAAAGATGGAGATTCTGCCACCTCCCTAGATAGCCCATTCCAATGATTCACCACCCTCCTAGTGAGAAAGTTTTTCCTAATATCCAACCTCAACCTCCCCAGCTGTAATTTAAAACCATTGTTCCTTGTTCTGTCCTCTGTTACCCTCGAGAACAGCCTAGCTCCCTCCTCTTTGGAGCGCCCCTTCAAGTAGTTGAAGGTTGCTATCAAATCTCCTCTCAGTCTTCTCTTCTGTAGATTAAATAAGCCTAGCTCCTTCAGTCTTTCTCCGTAAATCATGTGCCCCAGCCCCCTAATCATTTTTGTTGCCCTCCGCTGGACTCTTTCTAATTTGTCCACATCCTTTCTGTAGTGGGGAGCCCAAAACTGGAGCTATCTCAATGCTCCTCCTGCTTGACCTCTCTTCAGATTTTGCCATGGTAAACCACAGGGAGCTGCTATCCTGCTTACACAACAAAGCTCGCGTACACGGCACAGCACTGCAATGGCTTCAGTCTCCAACAGGATACAGTGAATAGGGATAGGCCACTACTTTTCTTCCCCCCACCCCCAACCTTTCTTGGTGTAGACTCCAGGAATCTACTCTGCTCCCTTTCCCACGTCCATATCTACATGAGACCACTGGGGAGACACACTGGGCTCTATTGCCAGATGTATGACATTAATTTAACACTTATCTCGCACTAATGCAACCAGCTCCATCGCAAAAGTGTCTCCATCCCCGGAGACTGGTACATGTACAAACAGTGGGGTCGAATGCGTTCCAGGCAAAACTGAGATGATGCTGGTCAGTAGGGGAAGTACTGAAGAACGAGCTGAGACACTGTCCTCCACGCCCCCTTCTCCAAACTGGTGCAAAGCCTAAAGGTTCTGTCTGATTCATCGTTAACCATAAATGACCAGGTAGCATCAGCGTCGACAAGCTTTTTTTGATCTCCAGCTGGCTAAGAAGCCTCACTTCTTCCTCCAGGACAGAGATCTGGCCATAGTTATCCATGCATTCATCCTACTATTGCTTACTCTACGTGGGCCCAAGAAAGAAGCAATGAGAAGAAGATCGCCAGGGCAAACAGCCCTTCCATTGTGACGAGAGCCCTGTAGTTTTTGATGACCACAGACGCTCAGGACCTCACATTTACATCTCACTGGAAAGAGAACAACTCCGGAAACACAGCTGCCTCTCCCACCACACTGCGGCGTTGGCTCAGTACAAACCTAAAAGAAGAAAGGCATCTACTGAATCAGAAGCATCAACTGGGTTTTCCTTGGATGCCTCCTACCCAAGTACCGATCCAATCCAGTCATGCTTCGCTGGTGGGGGATTATGAACGGTTTGGCTAGAGGTTCCTACCCTGTGTTCACTGGTGTGCGTGCACTTAGATTGTGAGCTCTATGGTGGCATAGACCATCTTTTGTTCTGCGTTTGTACAGCACCTGGCACGATGAAGTCTCGGGCCATGACTGGGCCTCTTGGAAACTATCATCATACAAATGAATATGCAAATAATATTACTAAATAATACCAGACCCACGTGAGGAAGCCTCCACTATTTTCCTTGAGGACGGTTCCCACCGTCAGATAGACTCCTCACTGCCAAGAATTTCATAATGATATTTAGCCTGATCGCCCTTTGAATTTCTGCTCTTGCCTCCTAGTCACATCCCTCCGTACCACTCTAAACAACCCCGTGGGTTTAACATACATCCTTCAACTACTGATCATAAGCTTAATAATGGATCTGACAGATGCTCTTTCCTTTGAACTTTGCTCCAGTCTCTGGGGTAGGTTCCGTTTTATCGGAGCCTCTGTTTTCCTCAATGGGCTGCTGCAAACCAAGAAACCTGCCAGGGTAATAAACATGTGATGCAAAGTCCAAACGGCTTTCCTTGCTCCTTTCCTCTGGTACTTGCCTAAGGAGTTCCCGATCGGCTGGAGACTCTAGGATGCTTCCCCTATACCTTCAGGACATAGACAAGGAAAACATTTTAAGCTGCAGAAAAGAGATGGATGTGGGAAGGAAATAGTTTATAATCTGATTCCCGTTACCCTAAGTAAATAACATGACAAGAGTAAGTGCCCATTGGGTATTGGCCTCTAGGGCCATGTTAGCCCATCATCATTACAATTAATTTACTAAGTAAATGTCTCAGCATGAGACCCCCTCCGGGTAGACCCCAGACTATGTGTGGTAACTGAAAGCAAGGGATGCACATTGTCTTATTTTCTAATTTAAAACCAATTGTATCTCAGTATTGAATGACTTTAGGCTGAGAGCCGCTCCCTGTGGACTAGCGGAAGAGAGAGGAAGCAAATGAGGGAGGAAGGAGGGTGTGGGTGGGAAGGGGAGGCACAATTTGAAAGAGAGGTAGCAGAAATTAACCTTGGAAAGCAGTCAAATTAAGCTGTGTAATAAGAGAACCACTTCTCTGGGCAAATTTGTTAGGATTAGGTCTAACTGAGCTGTTGAGGAGAATTCAGTGTGGCTCCCAGCCAAGGCAAAATGAGACTCCTGGTTTCACCCACTTCAGGAGAGCCCAGGCTAATGGCTTCAGTTCAAACTTTGATGGGAAAAAAAAAATCCAGGAACAAAGACACTAATTCTTCCAAAAGCCCCAGAATCTCAGTTTATACATTTCTGTTTATGTTCATTCATAATGGATACACACAGCTGTTCTTATCATTCATATTCAAATTCCATACGCATCTTTATTATTTATAACTCCAGCTTCAGAAAACATTTGGAAACTTTGCCCAGCAATAGACTGGACAGGTTGTCTCGCCGGAACTGCGTCCTGGGCGCCGCGTCAAGGTCAAGCCTGACATGCACTCGTTCCTGGCTTCCTGAAGCCTTGCTAAAACTTCAGCTTTGTGGGGCGGAGTTACTACCCTCTTCTCGTGCCACTTGTTCGATGGATTGCAGCGTGGATGCTTCCTTTTCCTATGGACCCATACAGGGCTCTTCCTCTCCCGTCACTTCTTATGCTGATTACTATGAATCTGTCCCTTCAAGGCCCTGTTGGGCTCATGGTATCTGTTCCTGTCTGCACTCCCTTCGCTATTGCCATCCACCATCTTTGTACTTGACATGAAGGCTGCCATTGTAATTGGACAGCACCAGTAGCATGCTAGGCCTTTTCCAGATAGGAATGAAGACAAAGTCCCTGCCCCAGATAGATAGATAGATAGATAGATAGATAGATAGATAGATAGATAGATAGATAGATAGTGGGGTGTATGAGGATAGATAGATAGATAGATAGATAGATAGATAGATAGATAGATAGATAGATAGATAGATAGATA
>ML685816.1:13542891-13553683 GCA_007922175.1 Pelusios castaneus | reverse complement strand
GATAGATAGATAGATAGATAGATAGATAGATAGATAGATAGATAGATAGATGGGGTGTATGGGGATAGATAGATAGATAGATAGATAGATAGATAGATAGATAGATAGATAGATGGTGTGTATGGAGATAGATAGATAGATAGATAGATAGATAGATAGATAGATAGATAGATAGATAGATATTTAATACTGAAGAGGATGCTGTCTTCTCAATGGGTCGTGTCCACGCCTAACCCCAGCCAGATCCAGCCGTTCGGAGGCATGTAGGACATGCCCGGATCAATGAATGTACCTCTGAGATAGCAGGCATGGCGTAGCCAGCCTAATGATTCAACACCTCAGACGGGAGCAGCTGAAATCACCGCTGAGGCGGGAGAACGCTGGGCCTTTGGCAGCGAGGAGTGGAAGTTCAAAGGGAAGCCCTGCAGTTCCTTCTCTGGGAAGGTTCAGAGCTCTCAACAAAAAACACGGTCTTGCTTTTGTGGCTGGCAGTTATTTACACTGCGCTGCGAGCCACATGGAACCTCTCAGCACTTAGAAGAGAGCCAGCCTACACCAGAGCCATGGAGAGAGCGTGAAGTTACACCAGGGTGTAAAGCAGGTAGAGGCTGCCCCAGCAACGGTAACTCCCTGGGAGCGCTGCAAGGTGTAGACGGCTGGGAAAGTGAAAGCACAAGGGAAAACTTGGATTCTCTGCCAACTGCAATTACAACTTTCCCCCAAACACTTAAGGGCCGTAATAAGCTGAAAAATAACGACAGGTTTGAAGTTTGGGAATGTTGTAAGAGTCTAGCGGAGTGGTGAGGTAACCCTTGGAGGGGTGAACGACACTCAGATCGGTGGGAGGGGGTCTGGAACGCATTCAGGGGCTCAGGGTACAATCACTGGCAAAGAGGCAATAAAGCATCACCTTACAGGAGCCAAGGAGAGCCAGCAGAGCCCCTGGGTGAGGCCCACGCTATTGAATAACGCTGAACTCACTGCCGCTCACAAAGGGAAGTGTGTTGGGAAGGAATGCACGGCGCCTGTGAGGAGAATTAACTGGAAGGGCCAGGAGCTCCCTCGGCCCCCTGGGCCTGGCATAAATAGTTCAGGTGGGCTGTGAACCTGGCCAGAGTAGCTCCTTTAGAAACAGGCCTCAGAGAGATCATCTGATGAAAGATGGATGGAGGTTCCTCACAAACAGAGCTCAGGTTGGGTCTCCGTCCATGGCTCAGCTCTCCTCCTCCAACCCCCAAACTCCCCTTCCTTGCTGTCCCACCTCACCCCTCTTCTGCTCACATGACCGCTGCCCCCCACACTTCTTTTCCCACCTCTCTTCTCGTGCTTACAAATCTGATCAGCACCATATTTCCTTCATGTGCCTACACCATCAGGTAGGTGGTTGGGATGCACCACACTGGAAAACTGGTGTGGGAACTGAGCACTGGGATGCTGATTAAAAGTCATGAGGGATGCTGATGGAACAGAGAAAACTGCTGACCTTTATATGACACCAAGGAAGGGTTCATCTCTGTGGAGGCTGACTTCCAAGGTGAGATGTCCATGCAGAGACCGATAGACTTCTTGATGGTCGTTGACAGCACTCATCTGTAGAACTCCTAGGAATCTGAGGGAAAATTTTCCAAATTCCTTCCCCCTTCCCAGAGCCTGTTAGCTGATTTGTGCGATTAGGGTTTTTTAAAAAAGATAATTCAACCACAAACCCTGTGAAAAGACCAACCAATGGTTTCATGAATTGTTGGGATCTTCAAGAGGTTTTACATTGTTTTTTAAAAAATTGAGTTTTTATTTCATCTGCCCTTTTTCTTTTTAAAAGGTTCCCCCCCCTCATATCTTTCAGACTCCCCCTCGTATCTTTCAGTCCCCCCCTCATGATCTTTCCCTATGCCTTTAGAAGGATTTCTTCTCTTCCCCTCAGCCTTGTACTCCCATGCTAACGAACAACCAATCAATATCAAATTGGTTATCGGATGGAAAGTTTGCATCTTTTAGCAGTTGCAGGCATAGGCCAAGAAGTCAACCTGCCTAGACCGAGACAATCAGATATAGCTGCTCAACTGGTCACCAGCGTTAGCCTTGATGAGAATGAGAATCGGTTCACATCTAAGTTGGAGCTCTTGTTGCAGGCAATGGACCCTAGAACACAGTGCTACATCAGGACTAGAAACGTGTGGGTTTATTTTTCCGGGAAAGCAAAGCTTATACTTAGCAGGAAACACTGCAATTTACAGAGATACCCCAACTCCATACGAAAGTGCTCCAGTTCAGCACCGTGCCTGTGTAATGACAGCTCTATCCTCAGCTGAGGGCAGCATCGCTGACGGAGATCTCAGGTGATTTGACGGGCACTCGTTCTTCCTCCTCAGCTGTTGAGTTCCAGCAGAGTCAATTAAGTTTCCTTACGTTGCTCAGAGCACGCAATGCCACAGGGGTCGGTTTTTACTTCCATTGCTCTGGGCACTTTCACAATCAATTCAAATGTGCATGCTCGGCAATAAAAATAAACATCGACAGTAAAATGCACAGGTTTGCCCTGCATCAACCAGTTGCTACAATATGAACCAGAGCAAGTCTCATTTTTCCCTCCTCTTGCAAGTGCTCAGACAAAAGGTAGACTTTGAGACACGTCTAAAGGGTTAACCTATTTCTGCGATGCTTTGGAAGCCCATTTTTCTCCTCTCTCCTGCTCCTTTTCTTTCTTCCCTCCTCCCCACTTTCTGGCATGTGCTGTAACCTGGAGGACAAGAATTACCGCTCATGCTGAATGGGGAAGGAGAACTCACTGAAGCCTTTTTATCAGAGGGTGCAGGGCCACCGCTGGAGTAGTGTGTCCACTTATTTGAGCTGCCCACTACAGAAAGGATGTGGCAAATTGGAGAGAGTCCAGAAGAGGGTGACAAAAATTATAAGGAGGCTGGAGTACATGACTTATGAGGAGAAACTGGGCTTGTTTAATTTGCAGAAGAGGCATGAAGGGAGATTTGATAGCAGCCTTCAGCCACCTGAAGGGGGTTTCCAGGAAGGAGGGACCTAGGCTGTTCTCAGTGGTAGCAGATGACAGAACAAGGAGCAATGGTCTCAAGTTGCAGTAGGGGAGGTGTAGATTGGATAGTAGGAAAAACTTTTTCCCTAGGAGGACAGTGAAGCTCTGGAATGGGTTATCTAGGGAGGTGGTGGAATCTCCATCCTTAGAGGTTTTTAAGACCCATCTTTACAAAGCCCTGGCTGGGATGGTTTAGTTGGGGTTGGTCCTGCTTAGAGAAGGGGGTTGGACTAGATACCTCCTGAGATCCCTTCCAACCCTCATGTTCTATGATTCCCCTGAATTCTTGCAGGAGCCGGGTTGGGATAAATCCGCTATCCTGGGTGGACTGACTCACTCCATATTTACATACCACTGTAAATTGAATTCTCCTCTCCTCTCCTCTCACACGGCTGGCATCCTCCTATCTCCATCCCCTCCTGCTGTGCATTCCTGCAGCCGCCCGCAGCGGCTCCATATGTTTGGAATATTCTCTAATCGTTGGCTCATGTCTCCCAGCTACAGCCCAGAGCCAGAAGGAAAGCATCAGTCGGGATGAGGGGAGATGATTATACTGCGTCCAGCCGAGGGGCATCCTGGGATTGCCGTGCTGCTCTGTCTGTCAGTCATTCGCTCTTTTGGTGGCTCTGTTGGCCCCTCTGGCTGGGATCATTGCTCTGTGTATGTAGCTCAGATGTCCCAGGCCGGGCTCAGAGGGGAAGATGAAGTTGCTAGCCCAGGTGGCCATTCAGATGAGAGATGAAAACTCTTTCTTTGGACAAGAGCTCACTAGTCTCTGGCCTGTGTGGCCTCGGAGGGTGGCTGAGGAGACATTAGAGCAAGGAAGGCAGAACAAAGGTTGTGGGGGAAAGCAGAGAGTCTGCCTCCATGCTCCCAAAGGCCTCTGCCTCCATCCTCCCCAGTGTGCCTTTCTGCCTCCGCCCCGCCCATGTCTCAGCACCCTGCAACTGTGGTGTCTGGGGCCCAGACCCTCAAAGGCAGTTAGCCCACCATCTCCCATAAAAATGAATGGGAGTGAGGCACCTACATACTTGGAGGGGTGACTGGAGGAGGAGGAGAACTAGCCAGACTGGGACCTTGGGACATCAACTTCAGGCCTGAGAGTTTTACACACACAAAACAGGGGGAGGTTAACCAGAGCAACCAGCGGGTGCCAACAGGAATGCTAACCCAGTGACGGCCACATAAGAAGCCAGCTACCCTCTTTGTCTCCCTCCAACAGCCAGCCGCGGGTGGACCTGGGTGTTGCTAGGCTCAGAGGCTGGCCCGTCTGGGGGGGATTTTACTAGGTGGTAGGAAGGTCAGTTTGAAGGTGAGAGGTGTCACAGCAGGTTTGTGCTGGTATTGGTGGTGCAGGCAGTGAGAGACTCTTATTTCTGCTCCATCTTGCACTTCCTACCCCCACCCGGCTCCATTTCTATCCTCCTCCTCTGAGCCTTCTTCCCAGGGTGCCCCTTTCACAAAGGTGGAAGCAGAGCTCGATGGGTCCTTGTGAACCTCCAGCTGCACAGCCTCCACCATTTCCACCAGCATTTTCCACTCCGGATAGGAGCTCTGTGAGGAAAGAAGGCCAGGCCGGTGGCTCTGGAGTGAGGGAGGTTGGGATTCATGGTGTGTCCCACCAGCTGCTGATGCCTGGGCCCCCTATCCTCATTCTGGGGCACCAGCACAGGCCAGGTATGGGGAAGGAACTGTGGGAAGAAGACGACGGAGCCCAGAGAGGCTCCATCACATCTGGGGTGCATGAGACTGTTGGGCTGCCAGACAGAAGGGCTCTTCCAATGCTCAGATGGGCCATGGGACATGATGCAGCAGCTCTTGGGGTCAGGGGCAGAGGGAGAAGAGAGGATTCCATCTCGGGACCTATCTTCTTTAGTGCTCTATGGGTGAAGCAACCCCCCAGGGGCACTCACTGAGACAGTGTCAGAACACAGGAGCTCCTTGCTCCCAGACGCCCCCCCGACTCCACCTGTCTCCGATACCCTGTGTCCATCAACAAGATGATTAATTGTTGAACCTATGAATTTGGGGAGTTTCCATACAAAGCCAAGACCACCATCCCTCCTTCCCTTACCTAACCCACTGTTAGCACTGGAGCTTCTCTGTGAAGCAAAGGGCAACAGAGGCTGCTCAGGGACACGCCAAGGGAGGCTGGAGACATGGAAATATGGCTAACCCAGACGTCTTTCACGTAATTAACCAACCCACAAAGTCCTGGAAGCAATAAATCCAGAAATCAGATTCTAAAGCCAAACATGGCAACAGCTCTCCCTTAGAGCATCTCTTGGTCGGCGGTTCAGAGGAGGAGCCAGGCAGCTGGGACGAGGAATGCAGACACCATTCCCCCTCCTTTCTGCAACTCTTAAGGGCGGTTCCCTTAGATGGGAATGCTCCTGTTAGCAATTAGAATGTTCCCATTAAGTTGCTTAGGAGAAATGGAGTTCCCATTAAGGTGCTTAGGAGAAAAATGCAGCCTCACTCAAAAAGGCTTGTGACAGGGTGGTCAGCTCACTGCTAGGTATGGTACCTCCTCCTGGCCGTTCTGGGGAATAGCTCACCAGGTTGACACTCTTTCCCATGGTTGCATGCCATCAGTGACGGGCTGCGAACCCTCTCTTGCTTCACAAGCTGCTGCTGCCTCTTTGTGACTCAGTCCTCTGGCAAGGTCCCTCCATGTGTTTCCTCCTTTTGGGGTACCAGAATCTTCCTTCAACAGTTACTGTCTCAGGGTGCTCCTTCCTCCATGGCTGGCAGAGGAATCCAGGCCTGCTCTCTACTCTGGGATCCGGCTCAGGCACCTCCTGGCCAGCAGTCAAGGTCTTCTCCCTTCTACCCCTACTGCCTTCCCTGAGTCCTGTCCAACCTTCTAGGCCTCCTGGTTTGCCAACCCAACCCCACCTCCCTTCTCCCAGGCAATGACTGCTGACTTTCCCAGCAACCCGCTGTCTCCTGCCAATTTCCAATAATATAATCCAAGCCCAGCTCCTTCCTCCTCAGTTGGGCTCCCTCACTCAGCCCAGCGCAAATAGTTTTCAAGTTTGCTCTGCCACTCCCAGTCATTCTGGCTTCAAGGTTGTCTCCCTCCCACTGAGTACAAAGCAGGGCTTGCCTGTTAGTGCTAGGTGCTTTCTGAGATGCCCAGCTGTTTGGCTTGGACAAGCAGGGAGGGGGCTGAGTGTTCACGATGCACAGAGAGGGGATGGAACGGAAGGTGGGGGCCCAGAAATACTCACTGGGATCTAGCAGTTCTTGCAGAGGCTCCGAGATAGATGGCTTTGAACCAAGGCCTTTCTAGGTAACCCAGTCCCTTCCCAGGCAGCAATGCATGGTGGGGAGAAGACCCTCCCCTCTCCCCCAACTGGCCCCAGCTCCTCAGAGGAAAACAGCGGGTGGACTGGGAGCAGCGAGATCACAGTTATCCTTCCACTTGCTGAAGGCACCAGTTCGTTGCAGTCACACCTGCAAATGAGTCAATCAACCAGGGCACTTCTCCTCACCTGTCTTGGCAGTAAATCATCTCTTCAAAGGAAGCGCTAAGATATGATCTAGGCAGCTAGATATGGTTCAGAGCAAGAGCTTAACAGGAATCGATGGTAGCAGATAAGTGAATATGTGAACTCTGAGGTTTAAATTAACTAATCACTTCTGATAAGTCTGCAGGGGACATGGAGGAGTGATATATGAGGAAAGATTAAACAAACTAATTGGGCCAGCCTCTGCATTTAGGAGGTTAGAAAGAAGCGTGGAGAGAGACTGCAAATCCCACAGTGGCCCCTGGAGGAAGGGTTTAGGTACCTGATTTTTAGTAATCACGTGCGAGCACACGTTTGCGCTTACTTGACACATGCGCACGCAAAGAGGTGATCTGGCGTGGATGAGTGGTTAGATTAGTGCAAATCCGAGAGCTGTGCATGCACATGTAGTAGTGCAAATGCCCACCTGAGGCCTACCTTTGCACAGGCACAGATGTTTGTGAACTTGGGCATTGAAAACGAGGCCTTAAGTGACCCAGTAACTCTTTTTAATTTCTGCTTGTTAATGTGTACAGTTAGTTACAGTCTATGTGGCAGTCCAGTTCTGCAAATGAGGCAGTCTCGAGTTACAGCCTCCCAGAAGGCCTTGGCTGAATTTAACCCTTAACTCAGGTTTGTTGTTTAGCATGATTGGATCTATTCACCATCTCTCTTATTCACTACCCTGGAAACCTGCTGCTTTGGGTCCACAGGACACCGTGGGAGATACAGAGATGATGCAGTTTAGGAAAGAGAATCCTTTGACTCTGTCACTCTCTTGGGCCATGCCTCATCTTTCAGTAGTCAGGTCATACGTCCTTATGTCTGCTCAGGGCGATCTGTCCTCTGGCTTCTCAGGACTCCTCCAGCAATCCCCTCTGGACTGTGAGGCTGTGAGCGTAGGACTCTCTGGCTGGTGCATCCCTGTGTAGTGGGGTATGGCAGAGGAGGCTCCCCTCTTCAGCTTTCCCTGCTGACAGTCATTCAGGGCTCTGCCCTCCAGGTGGGTGTCACAGATTCCCATGTCTTGTGGAATACCAATAGGCCGACCTGTTATAGTGCATCAATTCCCCTCGGTCTGAGATGGGACTTTCTCATTCCTGATGTCAGGGGTTTCCGTAGTCCTTATACCTTGTTGGGGCCTCCTATCTTCCTTGGTGCGGGAACCCAGGCCCTCCCCCTCCACTGGCTTCCATCCCAAGAACCCTTGAATGGGCAGTCAAGGCCAGGCTAAAGGGACCCTTGACTGCCTCCCTGGACACTTCCGGTCATTGGCCTTTGCCTCAGCGTCTTCCCGGGTTCCCAGCGTATGAGCGCACTCTCCTTCCTGGCTGCTTTGGGCTCCATGGACCTGCTTTCCTTCCGGGAGGCCCTGCCTGCCAAAGACCCCCTCAGCTCCCTGAGCCCAGCTGCACTTTTCTCACTGAGAAAGAGCCAGGGATCTGCTCTCCTTCCAGAGCAGGGCCTGACCGCGTCAACACCTCCCTCCAGGCTTGACATCTACTGCAGGTGTAGCAGGCTGAGGCTGACGGGGCCCACAGGCTCTCATTAACTCACTCAGGCCCAGCAATGCGGGGGATAGTTGTGTACATAAGAGAAAGCCCCTCCTATCAGGATGTTTGGTGGCCCTATCGTGCACCCATGGCTTCTTTTTCCTGCATGGTTTCGATACTTCATGACTACGTCACTGGCTCACGGAGAAAATGGTTGCCAGCTGCCCTTAAAAGTATAAGAGAGACCTGCTGCCTGGGGTCTCCCTGACCAAGGCTCCCTCCTGCAAACCTACTCACCCCATGAGACCTGCGATTCCCACCCACACTTCCATGCTACACCACCTCCCTTCTCAACACTTCATCTCCACCGGCCCAACAGCCAAACAAACCAAACTCCTGGGACAGGGGCGGGGTCCCTCACCATTCACACCACCATCAGCCCCACGACAGCTTCTGATCACAGTGAGCAAGCTGAAAAAGGCTTGGTTTGGCTTGGCCTCGAAAGCTGAGGTTCCCTCTCTCCGTTTCCATAGCTTGCTCCAGCTCCATGCCTTTCAAAGAGCTTCCCATGGCTCCTTCTTTCTTCTTCTCCCATGGTGGCCCTCCCACACCCTGCTTGCCGCGCTTCCATTTGCAGCCTCTCTCTCCATGTCTGGGGCCTCCCCTGCGTCTCTCCCTGAGCTGTGAGAAGGGGCTGAGCGCCTGCTTGTTACAGTGACAGCTTTATTGCTGCTGTGAATTATGAGCTGGAGCTGTGTGGAAGTTTAAATGCTTCTTGTCTTGTAGATGCTTTTCCTATTAGCAGATAATTTTTATTGTTCTCAGACAATGGTCTGTTGTTGTGAGAATGTAAATCACGGGCACACGCTGTGCTTTGTTCTGCCTTGGGTCTGCTCGCTTGCAGTCACTCACTTTCACGATCATGTGTCAGTGCATATTCATTCCACCCTAAGCGGAAGTGCACCTTAACTTTCTGCTGCTCCAGTAAACTCTGCAGTGACTGCGGAGTGGCTGTCTGTTCCATGGGCTGGACTAGCATCAAATTAACCCCTGTGCTGCGCTGACTTCAGATGTAATCAACTGCAGCAGCCTTAGTTAGTGGAGGCTTTTATCATGTCATGGGGAATGCACTTGTGGGTTTCCTCTCCTGGGACCACTGGAGGTTGCCCGTGGGCCTCTGCAGGGCTTCAAAGCACTGACGGTTGCTTCTTGGATTGAGAACAAAGCTCTATTGAGCAGTGGCCAGCAGTTGCTGTCCCCGTCCCTTGATGTGCCTCAGGCATCTGATCCCTGGTGCACAAAGACATCGCAGAGGGATCCACTCGTAGACAGTTGCGAACTGCCTTTCTCACAGATGTTCTCTCTCTGCTCTCGGTGAAGCAGCTCAGCCTCCCCTGCTCTGAACGGGAAAGAAAAGAGAGGCTCCCTGTTCTGTCCTTTCTGTCTGGCACGGAGTCACAGGCTTGTCTCGCCCCTGCTCTCAGCTGTGCAAGGTGCCTCTTGGACAGGAGTTGATTTAGACAGCGCTGGCACCGTGGTTGTTCCCCTCCATTTAGTGCATAAACTGACAAATTGCTCTATTGATCAAGATCAGATCAAGAGACTTTGAAGCTGATCTTTGACAGAAGCCCTGGAGCTGCTGGTCCAACACCAAGGATTAATTGAACCCTGGCCTTGATAGCCTGAAGGGTAGCTTAATTTCTAGCACCACCATGCATCACCTCTTATCTACGGGCCTGATACGGTACGGGGTAATGTGATTTTCAACAGGGATTGTGGGCCTGATTGTGTAAATAACACAGTTAGAGCCACCATGAAACCAATTGCTTTCATGTGAAAATGGATATTTAAGCAGAGGTTGCAGCGGCTGTTAACATGTGCAATACCCCCGAGGTGGACACACAAGGGCAAATTTAATTGGGAGGTGTTAAACAAACAAACAAACTTTTAGAATGAGGCATTGTCCAGGCTTTGGGCAAGGAGAGCAACATTTGGAAATTGAGATTGCCCCCCTGATAGTCTACATACCAGGAAGATGCAAAAATTTGGAGTCTTGATCTTCATTACCCTCCTCATTCCCACAAGAGAAGGATGACTCATCGGGGATGTTTCCCTGATCCCTCCGAAGAACAGAAGTCACTGTTTTGTGCAGGGTACCTGGGATTGTCTCAGCACTGTGGATGGTGGGAAATGCCGGGAGAAATTCCAGGTTTAGCCAGAGAGGCACCTCTCGTGGGAGCTGATGCGTTGATATTTTTCCAGTGACAAGGCTGGCAGAGAAGCAGAACTTCCCGGTACGGATAGTCAAGCCTAACGTTGGTCAGTCACTCCCTTGAAACCAGCACTAACAAAGCTGTGTACCAGTGCAGAAGTTAACCTACCAGGAGCCTCTGTCTATCCCTCAGATTTTTGTCAGGACACTGTGCAGAAACCAGCACTGCGTGTGGATAAGACGCAGGACATTGTGTAGATCTTCAGGCTCAGGTGTCAGAAGACAGCCTGCCCAGCCTGGTGCATTTGGCTTCTGATAAGTGATTTGCAATAAAGCTGGGTGATTATTTTGGTTATCGTTTGTGTTTGGGGTCCTCACATAATGTGCTTAGTACTGTCTGCGCATGGCTAGGCACATTCCCTACCCAAGCGACTGGCTACGATGATGAGTCACATACCACGAACAGGAGACGTGGCCAATGTCACCTGTGTGTGTGTGTGTGTGTGTGTGTGTGTGTGTGTGTGTGTGT
>ML685816.1:13449252-13542881 GCA_007922175.1 Pelusios castaneus | reverse complement strand
TGTGTGTGTGTGTGTGTGTGTGTGTGTGTGTGTGTGTGTGTGTATTTTAAAATGAAACTAAGGCTACCTGACCATCAATCTAGAGATTATTACTCATTTCTGGTAGGCTTCAGAGCAGAAACGGGTCTTCAGCATCAATTTGAAAGCCAGATCAGACCAACCCCTCCTGGAATTCTCCCTTGATGGTGAGGAGGCAGCTGCCTGTTTAGGAATTTCAGACTAAGAGACTCACTACTGTACTGTGCCATCCTGCTTCCCTTTATTTTTCAAAGGGGTAGCCGTGTTAGTCTCCTGTAGAAAGACGGACTCTGTTCCCTTTATTTTTGTTCATCTTGTGATTTCTATGGCTCCAAGAGTCTAGCAGTTAGCTCTTTAGTGCTGCCTATTTGTCTAAGACCCCTCTTTTCAGCAGGCTGAAGCCAGCCGACTTGGAATTTGTGCAAAGGCCATGATGCAGCCAGAGACAGCTGGGGAAGTCTGGGTCATGTTGTTGGGTCAGTTCAAGCATGGAAGAGGGATTCCCAGAGGTCTGCGCAGGAGATCTTGTGGAAAATGTCTTCGCTTTTGCCTTTGACTCAGAGAGAAAGACACATGGCCATCACGCAGCTTCTTCATCCTTCAGGCTTCAGTTTGGGGACCAAGCTCCACAAGATTTTCAGACAGAGTGGTTGGTGCACGAGGACCTCTCCCCACAATCTCTTCTCTCCTTCCCCTGGGCCCTGCGCTTCTTTACTCACAGTCTGTGCTGGCCTGTCCTTCTCTGAAGCCCTTCCAGGCCTCCTAGGTCTGAGTGGGAAATACAAGTGTTTCTGAAAAGAAATGACAGAGGCCTGACCCCAGGGCTGCCTGGCCTCTAACACGCTGCAGTGATGGGGTGTGAGCATGTTCCCGGCTGCCCCAGTGGGGCCAGGAGTCAGGCCCCACAGACCAGGCCCCAGCTGGTGCTTTACAAATCCTGGCTGGAGCAATGGGAAAGTTTGTTCACCTTTGGAAGCTGGAACTGCTCTTTGCTTTTCTACCTGCACTCCCAGTCCATGCTCTGGGGCTCTGCAATCGGTTTCCTAGGTAACATTTGTGTGGAGTCAGGAGCAGAGATGCTCACGTGGGAAGTTGGAGGAAAGAGTTCTGTAACTTACTGGAAGTCGGTTCAAGCAGCCCAAAACACCCCCCCCCCCCCCACCAAGGGGGAGCGGATACTGCTAGCGCTCTGTGCGGGAAAGTCTGATGTGGTGGAGGCAGAACAGCGGCTCTGAATGGAGGCTGAGGCACAGGACTGTGGAGTAACCACAGGGCTGACTTGTGTGGCTGAGCACATTTGTAAAGAATTCCTGAGGGAGATGGAGGATGAAGGAGCCCCAGCAGGGGCAGGTGTTCTCCGTAGCCCATCAATCCCTCCTCTGTTCCCATGCTACCTTCTGGAGACTAATTTGCTGGCAGAGCCCTGCCTGTGGGGCTGTCTGGAAAGTTGCTGATGCGCCGATTTACAGAGGAGTCACTTCAGCAGTGAAACATCCCAACTTCCGCCAAAGAAAAGGGGGATTAGCCTTGAAAGGGACAAGTCGGTGTGTGGAGAGGGGGAGCTCCTGGGGGGGGCTAAACCCCTTTTGTATGCAGACACTGCTGTTCCTAATTGAGGCCTAAACATTCCTCTTTTGAGCAGAGTTTCCACAAACCTTCATTCATTACCACTGCCTTTTATGGAGCAGGGAACCATGGGACTTAGTGAAGCGGGAGATGCCAGCGCCTGATACGCTGCACAGCAAGGCGCTTCATGCCCCAGAAACCTATTGCTGACAGGAGCGAGCAGTGGGATGGCCACTGGAGATGACAGGAGAAAGAGCTGGGGAGCTGGGGTAGAGATGGGGGGAAGAGCAGTTAACCATTAGTTCCCCCAGGGATCAGATCCTTGGCACGCACGACACCAAGTAGCGCTGGCTTCCCTAGCCTGACGGCTATCCGTGGTGCGTGACCGTAACCGGACGACGAGGCAGGGCTTCTAGACCTGACTGAGATTTTATGAAAGGGGCAAAAGAGAAATGCTTTTCCTGTGTGTGTGTGACGGACAGAGCCAGGGAAGGGAGTAACTGGGTAACAGCTCTATGTATCCACCTCGCTGTCCGTTGTGTTCCTGTGCCTGAACGCCTCACCTGCCACGCACCAGCTAGTTCTGGCTACAAACGCCTCGGATGCCGCACGCTGGCTGTCTCTGCACCAAACACCTCATGCACCAGCTGCCCCAATGCTGAATTCCTCTCTCACCATCTGCCAGCATGCCAACCAGTCCTGGGGCCTCAGGACCACACCTTCCAGGTGCCAGTCAGCCCTGCTGTCGAATGCCTCACACGCCACCCAGCCTTAGCACTGAAGACCTCACAGGCGGCACGCCAGCCCATCCCACCACCGAACATCTCACACAAAGCCCTGGTGCGCTAACCAGCCACAGACACTGAATGCCAACCAGTCTCCGGCGCCTCTCAGGCTGTGCCCCAGCACCGGACCAGCCAAAGCTGGTGCCTTACACCACAGAGGCTGAGAGACAGCCAGCCCCGGTGCCTCCGGCTTTTTGCGCTGGGCACCTCTTGCTTTGCTTCATGAGCTGGGCGCCAGCCAGTGCTTCAAGCGTTGCAGCCAGTTTCAGGGTGTCACACCACCACCGAAGTGGAGAACCAGCCTGCCTCTGGTCCCTCACATCTCCTACGCTGAGCACCCAGCCAGTCCAAGTGGTGAATTGCACCGCATGCCTACCAGCCCCAGTGCCAAACAGACTCAGGCACCCGCCAGGCCTGGCACTGAATGCCTCTTGCCAACTAGACTGGGCACCTCACACACTGTGTGCCAAGCAGCCCTGGTACTCAACGTCTCATCTGGGTGATGGACACCAGCCAGCCCTAACTCTCACGCACTGTCTGCCAGCACCAAATGACTCAGGCACCAGGCGCTAGCCAGACACAGCACCTCACGTGCTAGCTAGCCCCGGCACCGAACACCTCAGGACTCACCCTGTTCACGATGCACCGCTTGTTTCCTGCTAGGAATGAGGCAGGCGTGAAAGGCTAGTTAGCTGTAAATGTAGCATATTGGCCAAGTTAAGGCCAGATGCCGTTCTGCTGAGGTCGGCCAAGTTACCAGAGTTGGTCAAACAACTGAAAAAGTTATTCACAAGCAGTTCCAAAGACCTCCCTCCTCACAGATGGGAACATATCTACTCTTGGACTCTTTACACCATACTACTGACACAATACGGGACAACCCACTTTTATTAACATATGTATTTCCATTCCATCGCACTTTGTATACCCTCCACAACAGCTATAAAGGCAGTGTTCCCGAATTTCTTAACTCTCGTACTTCAATCCCATAGTCTTTGGACTTTCTCTATCCAGGACGTTGTAGGTCAAGTAACTGGCTGTACTTGCAGTCTATGCAGTAATGCATTCCTTCTCAATGACCTGTACTCTGAACCTGGATGGCCAGTCATTCCATATGTTTAACCCTATGATGGTCTGTTCCTTTATAATATTTTCTTAATAGAGAATTTTAAATCCGATCCAAGCCCCTTCACGCTGGAGGCTGTGCAAATACACAGAGGCAGGCACGGAGATCATCCCAAAGATCTAACAATCTAATTATCAACGAGCAAGGCAGTCCTTAACTATACACAAAGCTTAGACGCTGTGACAGCTTATGGAAGAATGGTGTGTGACCTGGGCCAAAAAAGTAACAGAGGGGAACATTTTTCTGAAGCCAGAAACTGTGCTCTCCTCTGACACTCACCACTACGGCGCCTCCTTCTGGTTGCTCTGGGGATTAGCCCTTTCAGGTCTGATGCCCCCTTCTGCTGCTCACTGCATGCCCTGCTGCATCTCTCTCTCTGAGGCTCCGGGTGCTCTCCCTTTGTGGCCTGGCCCTCCAGCCAAACTCACTATGTGTTTTCCCCCTTCCACGGTATCAGAAACTTTTCCTTACAAATGGTCTCAAGCTGTCTTCCCTTTCACTGCCCAGCCAGGGGTGCCACTTCCCCAGTGACTGGTAGGGGAACCCAGGGTCTCTACTCTAAGATCCAATTCTGGGACTCGCTAATCAGCAACCACAGCCTGCATCTTCTTAAACCTTGCTGCCACTTCCCTGAGTCTTTTCCTACGCTCTCTCCCCTAAATTTCCTTCCCTCCCTCTCTAATGTACTGAGATTGGCTGCTGGCTCCTTCTCTGCAGCCCACTTTCTGCTGCCAACTTCCTGGCTTCATACCAGCCCGCCTGGTGCTTCTCAGCTGGGCTTCATCATATATCAGCCCACGCGCAGCCTATCAGATTAACTAACCTAACTGAACCGGCTCTGCCTTGTATGGGATGGATCCCTCCATCACACACCCACAGGCTGTGTTTGTACATCCATTATGGTTTGATTAATTCGGTGAAGCCAGATAAATTCACATTACAAATTAAGTACAAATGTTTAACAGTGAGGTTGATTAGCCATTGGAAAAAAATTCACAAGGGAAGGGGTGGATTCCCCACCTCTTGCTATCTTTAAATCCAGACTGGCTGCCTTCTTGGAAAAAATGCCGAAGCCAAACACAAGCAGTTGGACCCAATGCAGGGGTGACAAGGTAGACTTTAGTGATCTGGCACTATACAGCTTGTGAATCTATGAAACCCTGCTACTGTAGGATGCAAAAAACCAACCGAGGGATAATGTGGTCAGCTTATTACTCCACTCCCTCCAGATCAATGGTATTAACATACAAGGTCTGATTCATAAATAAAGAACCAGCAAAATGAGCCTACATTTAGGAGTTAAATCAGTAATGAGCCAAATTCAACTCACTGGAAGCCTGTGGACGAATCTGGCCTGCTGTCGGTGATGTGCTTTGGACGTGAAATGTGCTATGTAAGCGATAAGTTTTTTGCTCTATGAGACGCGCCTTTCAACTTCCAAATAAACCAGCAGAATACGGAAGTAATACAGGGATAAAAGCGTCTCCTAAAGAGACTGCTACAGGACATGATTCTTTTTTTAATTTAAACAAACAACAACAGACATATTAGAAAAGAGCAGCAGTAAGCAACAAACAACCATCTTTCTGAACCAGATTATTCTCCCCAAAGAAAATGCAAGCTTTTCAAACAAACCAATAGAGCAGCTGGACACAGGCAGAGTACTAATAAATACTACTGAAAGACAAAATCCCCAGGTGCTGACAGTTATCTGACGGACAGTACTCAGAACACTTAATATAAGGCAGTAAACCAAGCTGACAGATGCCTTTTGACATGCAATAGTAGAGCCATAGAAGATTACCGTTGGAAGGGACCTCAGGAGGTATCTAGTCCAACCCTCTGCTTAAAGCAGGACTAACACCATTAAATCATCACAGTCAGGCCTTAAAAAACCTCCAAGGATGGAGATTCCGCCACGTCCCTATGTAATCTATTCCAGTGCTTCCCCACCCCCCTCATGAAAAAGTTTTTCCTAAGTATTGCACTTCAGCAAACTGTTAGACGCCTCGGCCTCCTTCAGGTCTGTCTTCTGAGTCAAGCGTCATGTGAACAATTCTAGGTCCAAGGCTAAGATAAGGTCTTTCATGGAAAGAGAAGATACTGTTTTTCCCAAAGCAGAGGCTTCCCCTTTTGCTATGCTTTACCTATTGAGGAACCCTGAGATAGGATGGAGTAACTATTTTTATTTGAGGTCTCGGACATTTATGGAATAGAATTCATTTTACAATGTGGGTTGAAGTGAGACTAAAGTCAAAGTCTTGATTAATGGATGAGAATCCAGCAACTTTCTTTTTTGAAGTCTACAAAGCATCCAACAGATTGTTTGTGTTCTATGAAATTCTGGGATTCCACAAAATGAACTTTGGAACCAAGACACACCTTGGGACTTTTTAGTACAGTATACTTGCACATATCTTCCCCTCCCCTTTCTTCTTCTTCTCTGTATACAATTTACAGCCATTGCCTCAAATCCTTCTTTAGATTAATTTTGGATCATCCTCTACCATCTAGCACCCACCTCCTTTGCTCGAATGAAGGGCATGGCCTGTTTCTGTCTATGACTCAAGGCCTCTACTCCATCCTCATCCTCTCTGCTGCTTCTAAAATGGTCAGTAAGGCCTTCCTCCTTGATAACTCCCTCTCCCTTTTCCTTTTGTGGCCTCTCCTGGTTCTCCTCCTACCTTTCTACCTCTTTCATTAACATCTTCTTTGGTTGATCTTTCTCCCATCCCATGGGGTCCCAGAGTCATAGGTGCCTATCTTTCCCTCTCTTCACATTCTTTCTCTGGGTGATCTAATCTTCTTACATGCCTTCAGATTCCATTTTGGACTGATGTTTAGCAAATTTTCCTTTCTACTCTTGACCTGGCTTCTTCTGCCTGATCCCACACCTCAACCTGTCTCTCTGACATCTCCTTTCAGATGCCTTAATGTCAGCTTAAAAATTTATCACGGCTAAAACCAAACTCCCGGCCATCCCTTAGGACCATCCTTCCTTCTCCATTCTTGGTCACTGTTGATCACAGGAACTTTCCCTAGTTTTGGTCGATGCTGATCACAGGCCATTCTCCCAATCATTCAGTCTCAAAAACATGCGGTCATCTTCATATCGTTCCTTGTTCTTACTCTGAGATGATGTCCAAATCTTCCTGCTTCTTGCTTTAAAACATCCCTTGAAACCTGGTATTCTCTGGTCACAAGGCTCGGACACCCATCCCTGTCCTCACCATTTCCTGTCTGGATTGCTGTCCCCTCCCTCACTTTCCTGACACACACCCCATCCTCTCTCCTGCACCTGGTTTGTACAAAGCGCAACCACTGAGGAATATCTTCCTTGCCTGTCCTATAAAATACATCAACCTCCTACTGTAAATCCATCCAGTGGTCCCCCCTTTCACTCTTGCACCCACATCAATCTTCTCATGCTCATTCTGCGGCCTTACCTAACTCTGCTCTCCCTTGTCTCTTGTGCATCCTCCATTCTTCCCATTGATGTCAACATCGCTAATCCATTTGTCCACTCTTCCCAATAGCATCTCCATGCTTTCTGCCACATTGCACCTATTCACAGCACATCCTTCCTGTGGCAGGACCTGATCTCAATTTAGTTGGGTTGGTCCTGCCTTGAGCAAGGAATTGGACTAGATCAGTGGTTTTCAAACCATGGGTCAGGACCCAGTCCTGGGTCGCAGACCCTCAGGCACTGGGTCGTGGCATCCCCTGCTGCCTTCTTTAAAAGACTGGAGTGCATTGCTCAAAGATGTGATTGTTGAGTCGCAGGCATAAATGATATTTTTCAACTGGGTCCCGAGGAAAAAAGTTTGAAAACCACTGGACTAGATGACCAGCTGAGGTCCCTGCCAACCCTAATCTTTTATGATTGTATGATCTATATTGATTGTCTTTCTCATTTCATCTCCAACACCTAAAAGAGCATACCTGACCATAACTCTACTGATTTCATTCATTTATGATGTGTGCAACTTCATGTACACTGAGGCATGAGGTCAAAGGATGGGTGGGAGGGGCTTACAGAGACCAGAACCAAAGCTAAAGGCTGCCATGGGAAGAGATGAGGGTGTTGCATGGTGGAGGAAGGATAGCGCAGGGGAACTTAGTGTGTTAAACTTAGAAAGACAAGCAGAACTAATAAGCCAATATCTAACCCCCATAAATTGTATCCCTCTCCTTCAGCCTCTCTTGGATGCTGAACACTTCAGGGCAGAGAACATCATCCTCTGTGTCAGGAAAGCATTTAGCATCTTTGGGGCCTTACTATGATATAAACAGCAATATATCCTCATCCAGGTTCAGCTACCCTATAATTCTCCAAGTCCAGATCTCCTGGGTGGATTTCTCTGTCATTTCCAGAAATTCTTTGTAGTCTTTTCTGATGCTCTCCAGTATGAGCACCTGGAAAGAGTGATAACGAAAGGGAACCTCTCTGCATTTCCTGTTTCCCGTCTACCGCTCCCTGCCTTTCCTTTGCTCCTCCTTGGCCCCCAGTGCCTCCTGTGCCAGCTTCACTATCAGACCTTGAACCACCCACCTTCACTGAGTCTCCTACAGTGTGAGTTCAAGGGAAACACTTGACAGATCTTTAAAAACCTGACAGATACCAGGCTGCACATGGGCAGGTCTCCTCACGTTTCTTTCCCTTCATGGTGCAAGTCATTTCCCATTCCCAACTGGGGCACATCAGTCCGCAGCTGTATGAACCTGGCTGCTGGGATGGGGTCATCTCTTAGGTGCAGGCAGGGAAGTGCCATATCTCATACAGACGGCATGCAGCACACTGGCTCGCCTGCAGGAAACATATGTCACCAGTTAAACAGATCATGAAAGCTTCAAATCACTTCCTTATGCTGGAGCGTGGCCGGGCCTTTACCAACAGCAGACGTCTTCAGCTGCCTCACTTGCTGAAGGGCCGGGATGACTTCAGGATCTGTCACAAAGCTTCCTCAAGCTGGGCTGAGGGACGATTCACCCCGCCCCCCACCACAACACACTGAAGAAGCCAGCTCCAGCCCAGGTGAGAGATGCTGCAGATTCATTACGTTTCTGCGACACGCTCTCACCCTCTCCCTTTCCCGCTCTAAGGAAATGTGATGGCTCCGCCCCCTTGAGAAGAGCAACTTAAAACCATTCAGAAAGAAAACCAACTTCTTGTCAGTGCCTTGTTAGCTCCCCAGCACCAAGAACCGTAATGCTGTGCTCCCCATGCGCAAATCTGGCTGCAGTTCGCACTCCAGAGATGTTAAAGATGAAAGAGCCCCATCAGGTTTCAGCCAACCCCTCTCCAGGGCCCAGAGCAGAAATGTTCCTTTCAGAAAGGTTCTATTATTCCGACAGGTAACCTGCTATCAGACAGCATGGTGAGATCTCTGGGGAGGGCCGATCATCCCAGATCTGCTACTGCTGGGTTCTCGCGCCTTTCTCCAAGGCAGCTAGTTCTGGCCACTGTCAGAGCCACAGTCCTGATGTCGGCTGTCTGGGGTGTCTCAAGCGCATGAGGACCAACCTCAGGGCAGACTTATGAAGCAGGCCATAAACCCCAAATTGGCTAATGAGCTCTATATGCAGTTTTCACCAAACATTTATTACATGTAAACTCTGCAGGCAGTCTAACTCTTTTAACATGAAGTCACATGTGCACTTTCATCTATCTCACCACCCTGGTAAACTTGCCTTTGTGACAGATGGCCCCTTAATTCCCACAATTACAAAAATACCCAGGTTACTCCCAGTCCTAAAGGAGCAATCCCTCACTCCAGGTCAATTGCCCCTTAGAGTTCACCCCGAAGACAACACTTGTAGCCAACCCTACTTGTGTTCTTGGTAGTCCATCGCTGATGATGACGATGAAATAACTGCTTCCATTTTTCTGTTGGGTTGCCAGTGACAGATGGGCATGAAAAAAGCCTGTCATCAAGTGACTGCTGAAACAGATAGTTGACATGCTTGAGCTTTGCTATGTTGAAGGCTGTTCTGTTGAGGTTGGGACACTTGAGCTCGGAAGGAACTATTTGCCGTTTGAGGACTGTTCTTACCAATCTGTGGTGTGTCCAGTATTCCATGCCATGGATGGCTCAGGTGATTCTGACATTGCAGATGTCTCGTTGGAGGGTGATACCATAGTCGATCAGTTGTCATTGTTTGGATCGAGGGTGCATCCATGTTGTTTTATATTTATCATTTGCCTAGAGATGGTGTTAGTGATGGGCAGATTATGTTCCTCACATTTACCCAAGAGGAGGAGCTCATTGCTGTTCATCTTTCCCACTCCATGACATCCTATCACACCTCTCCAGACACTACTGTCACTACCAACTCTAGCATAGACGTCTCCCAGCATGATGAGCTTGTCATATGTCGGGGCTGATCTGAGGATGGAGTCCAGATCTGAGTAGAACCACTCCTTGCTTTCCTCTGTGTTGGTCATTGTAGACACAGAGGCACTGATGACAATGACATGCTGAAAAGGACTCAAAGGGGATCAAAGTTGCATGAGCCATTTGTTCAGGCCAACAGGGAGGCCATAAAGTTGTTTCAAGAGAGATGTTCTAATTGCAAATTGAACTCCATGGATCCTGTCTTCATCCTGCATTTTTCCTTTCCAAAAGAAAGTGTAGTCACCTCCCAGCTTGCTAATGGAAACTTCTCCAGCCAGTCTGGTCTCACTCTGTGTTGAAATGTCAAGATTGTAGCCGGCAAGTTCTCTGAAGACGAGAGCTTTTCTCCTCTCTGGCCTTCATGCATCACTTCCATCCATATGGGCGTCGATGTTCCATGCTCCTAGAATGAGTTTTTTCTTTTTCATTGTTTTTCGACTGCTGGAGGATGATCTGCTAACTGTGGTAGTCTGGCCAGATGTTAGAGGGCAGGCAATATTTAGGGTATCTTTCCTAGGCCCCTCCCTTAAAGAAGATGAGCAGTGTTAGCCTAAAAAAGGGTGCCTCGGATGCCACTGAACTTCTCTGCTGCCCCAAGGATGGAGTAGAATGGTCACTAATCCCAAGGGCTGCCTACATGCAGGACTACGGCTATTTCTACCAATGGTCATCTCCACCTGTTGCTTTGCCACACCCCATCACAGCAGGACTTGGATTAATGATATAATGTTAAGGATGAGGCAATCTGAAAAGATTATATTAATGGGACAAGTTGTGAGAAAACCTGTGTCGGAAATTTGTAAGTGAGAAGCCGTTGCACTAGGGCAATCCCAATCTCTCTCCCTTGGAAGCCAAAGAACCATTACGGCTGGGGACTTCCTTAGCTGCAGTGGCTGAACAAGAGATCTTCAGTGTCTCGTTCTGCGCCCTCTGCGTTCCACAGCTACTGACCCACCGTTACGACTGTTGAATCACAAATTGATTTCCTCCCCCCAGTCCGCCTGAACAGTCTCCACAATTTCCCTAACTCACCGAAGGTAAAAGACCCCTCAGCTACTCTCACCTGCTTTAGCCTACGTGTGAAAGTGGGATAATTTAGGGGGAGTGGTCCTGCTTTTTAGCAGGGGGTTGGACTAGATGACCTCGTGAGGTCCCTTCCAACCCTATGATTCTATGATTCTATGATTCTATACCAGGGTGCTGCTCTTGTTGCATGTAAACAGCTGCTTGGAGCCACCAGTGAGAGCTGGTTGTAGGGAACCAAAACGGAGGAACTAATCTCTAAGGAGCATACCATGTTGCTCCAAGAGAGGTACTGTACTCCCTAAGACCCCCCATAAACCCCAATCACATAACAAACTAACTAAAGATTTATTAACTAGAGAAAAGAAATGAGTGTTACTTACGCACTTAAAACAGGTGAGCACAGCCATACCACAAATGAGTTACAGCCTTTAGTTTCCAAAGATAGTAGAAGAAGTTTCTATAATAAGCAATGTCTGTTCATCCCTTAGGACTAATCCAGGCTAAGCAGCAGGGGAACCCTGTCTTATGCCTAGAAATCTTGTCGTCTTCTCCCCCTCCCCCGCTCCTACCCCAAGTCCATGCAGCAAACTGATAAGAGTTCCTCCTTGTTAGGGCTTTTTATGTCTTCCCTTGTTCTGCTTTGAGTTTCACACTTAGCTGACAGCAGGAATTCCCTGGCAGCTCTCCTCTTCATGGTGGCAGGGGGGAGAGCAATCAACAAGCCTTCTGTCCTCTGATGTTCCACAATAGTTTGTCTGGTGTTGACGGGCCTTCTCTGTTGGGCAGGACATAACTCCTGTTGGAAGTCGGCACTTCACACTAGTTCATGTCTGTTTCCTGTCTGGTGTTTTACACAGTCACAGAGCAAACACTCACATATTACCTTTTAACGCGGGACACAGCTGTTATAAGGGAGATTGATGCATGTGAGCAGTCGATGCAGTCTAAACAGGAAACACATTTTTATAAATCGAAAATGTGAGCAATACTAACACCCAGGTGAGCCAGTCTAATTCCAGCCACGTATTTGTCAACTTTCATTTGAGACATGCTGGCTGTGGCATGAGGCGCCACCTGGATTGCCAGCATCACAACTGGCCTATGGATCTCATCCTATCAGGCAATTCCTAGGAATTGCAGAGTGACCTACAGATGGGGTCAAATTCAGGCTAGGGTGGAGGGGCCTCAGAGATGGGAGCAGTTCTTTGCTGGAGAGGGACACAGTTTACCGTGCACATTGTATCCTGTAATGAAAACTCCATCATGTAGGTACGGCAGCTGTTATTACATAGGTATAAGGCAGTTCAAGGTGTCTTATACCTATGTAATAGTAATTCTTTATTCCCTGTGGTACCAGGGGAGCCAGCTTCGTCCCATCCAGGCACCTTCTGTACTGAACAGCCTCCCAAAGCTCTGTGTGTGAGATGATGTCTCTCTGTTTAAGGTAATCCAGAGTAGAAAACAGGGACTCACTACTCTTTTCTTTCCACTGGCATTTCCAAAAGCTGAGATCGTATGCAGCCAGAGGAGAGCTTCCATGGTGTAAATCTCACAGCTGATACCGATACCTCTAGGGAGACACACATGGAGTCCTGGGACTAGACAAACAGCTCTCAGAGCATCTCTCCCTCCTGATACCATCTGTGTTGCGTTTTCTATGTTTGCAAAGTTCTTCGTAAGACACAGGAGCCATATCCCCTCACCCCCTTCTACAGCACCCGGTTTAAAATGTGTCCAGTGCAAACCCAGTAGACAAATTTTGTCTGCCTTACAAAACCCAGTGCCTTGCGTCTCGTGTAATCACTTACCTCTTTGCAAAATAGATGTCAAATGCTGCCATTGTGATGAAGGAGCAGCTTGCACCCAGCAAAGAACTCCGTAAGGTGCCAGGCAGGTGAGTCAGATCGATTGTGTCGTCAGCGCTCCAGAGGGACTCTGGCATCCTCAGTCTGAGTGACAGGGCACTTTTCAGTTCCACTTCTCTTCTCAGTGGGCTGGAAAATGCCTTTCTTTGCTGAGAAGCTTCGTAAATGCTTTTGTGAAGCTGCCTATGGCCCTGGTTATCTGGTCCGGCCCCAGTGCAGCATGGCCGGATGGAAAAGCTCTCTCAGCTCCCTTGCGAAGTGAAGCAGTAACTCTGCAGTCCCTTCCCCACTACAGGCCCTGTGCAACTCAGTGCTGAACTGGCCTGGGCTTACCAGCAAAACAAGGGGACCTCCTGCCTAGTTCAGCAGTAAGGTGCTTTTTCTACTGCTAGAACTTGATACTACTTTACTACTTGAAGCTTTCCAGGTTGCTCTTCCTCCATGGTACCTGTGAGTCATTTCCTCTATTTTATAATTATTCATACCAAACCTCATCAACCTATTTGCTGCTTGCTGGTTTATTCTGTCCAGGCTACTTTGCATTGGATCACGTCCTCCTGTGTTTGTAATCCACCGGATTTGGCTGGCATTGGCACAGCTGATTATATTTAATATGTTCATTAGTGAGTTGAGGAAGGTAAAGATTCAAATATGAACTTCCCGGCCAGCCCCCCCAGTTTCCTGCTTGGCATAACAGCCCGTCTGAGAGCCTGACCATTAATGATGATGACCTGGCATCTTCATCCACTGGTTTCTAATAAAGTGAGTTTGAGTGAATTGGCACTGGAGATGGCTGACCTGTCTCCCCAGCTCCTGGACTCAAAGCTACACCCAGAGCCGTTTTCCAGGAAATTTTATTCTCCAGGCACAAAATTTAGGCAAAACCTCGAACGCAAAACAGTTCCTCAGCTCTCCCACCACTTAGGGGCTTTTTCCCTTTGCCTCTCTGTCCTTCCTGCTTCAGCATCTCCTGTCTCCCTCCTGCCTTTCCTCAGCCCCTTTCCAAGCCACTTGCCAGGTAGTGACCCTTCTCCAGGGCTTCCCAGAGGAGCCAACCACTCTTCCCCAGCTTCTCCTGATAAGTGAGCTCTCATACTTTTTGCAGGCATCCTTGTACGCCTTCCTTCCAGCTGGGCTAATATCTGTACAGAGTCATTTGATCCCTAGCAGATCAGGGTCAGCTGGGAGGGTGAGGCTGGGTCTGACTCCTCCCAAAGTCCCGCCCCCCGGGACCGTCACTAATTCTCTGATTGTCTCACAGGGTTAGTGCTATATGTCATTTTCCCTTGGAAAATATCTTGGACGTTCCAGCATGATGAATGGGCAGGAGCAGGGATTGTGATCTGGGTTGATGTAGGCAGCTGGTGTTTTCTAGCCCCCGGCTGTTGGCAGGGCACAGAAGAAGGAAAAGGAGCAAAGATGATTGAGACAACACCGCCTGCTGCTGAGAACCCTTGCTCTGTGTGTTATGCTGAGCTGTTCTCCCCAACCCTAGGTAGGCTCTTGACATCTCTCAACTGCAACTAAAGGCAACGTTATCGTACTTATCGGCTGGATTGGGGGAATGCCAGCAGTCTCCAGGGGGATCTCCGCTGCCCCAGTCAGCTGCTCCTACTGGCCGGAGGCTGGCAAGGCAGCCTTTGAACAGACCAGAACAGTCAATTGGGACTGACCTGGCAAGGGAAGACCTGAGACAGTGCCAACCACAATGAGACTGTAGGCAGTCGTGTTCCCTAGGAATTGGCCCATTTCCTGAGAGTTAAGATGCTGGGGAGGAGTCCAGCCAACAAATGTTTTGGACTGCATGACTCACATGGCCTCTACCTGTCCTCTGGATGTAGGGTATTTTAGAACATGCGTTAATTACATTTCATCTGCTTGGTTTTATTTCTGACATTTGAGGGCAAGCTTCTGGCTGAGTTTTCCAGAGTCTTTTATGTATTAAATTTTGACATGGTCAAATGATTGGCTTCTCAGATGCTGGCACTAAAAGGCAGGAGCCATCCTCACCACATTCCCCCCACTGATGGCCCATGGCAGGGGTCAGAAACCAGCCTCTGAGAGAACCTCTAGATGCAAGTATTAGGTAGCCCTGGCTGAACAAACTAATCTTGAACCAGGGCTGCAAAACAGGACCGCTCATCCCAGACAAAGGTACAACAAAGACAAACTCAGGGTTTGTGGCTCTGGTGGATAAAATAAATCAAATCCCATAAAAAACAAACAACTTACAAAGAGGGTCTTCATCACCTGGCTTATTAAAAATATGTTGAGTGGAATGCTTGGAATTATCAGTTAAACTCTGCTGCTCAGAGGGGCATGCCTGATTATCACTGGCTACTGGAGGATACATACATGCATGTCTAAGGGTGGGATTTAGCTCTGTTTGTCTAAAATAAGTTCTCGGGCCTTGTCAGGGGTTTTCCAGAGAGAAGAAATGTAGGCCGATACTCTGAAGTACACACATGACCTTCCACACGTTTTTACATAAGTCTCCCCCTCCTCATGGCTGGAACAAACACCGTTGCAGAGAACTCTTTAGTTCCGTTTATGATCCCTTACGTTCCAGGTTTCCTTTCTTGATGTCCATTCCTTGGCATTTACACAGAGCTTACTTCACCGAAATTTACAAACAGTCAAAAATATTTTATGTGACCCTGTAAAATCACACACATTTAAGGCCCTTTAGGACCTGAATTATGTTTTAAAATGTTGTCCAATTTGTAAGCATCATAAAAATCTGAAATAAGTTATCTCGGAAATAACTGCAGGGAAATTACAACCTTGGCTTCCCGCTGAGGAGGCCATGGCCTGTGCGCTAGCACGGCAGCTCTGTCGGTGACTAAAGCAATTTGCCAAGTGCACGGCCTTCCAGGGACTATATTTTAGTCATCTTGTTTGCCATATCTTGGAGCTGATATTTATTTAGCTTACCTCTTGCCATGAGAGTTTGTGGTTGTTCCAAGAGCCTGTGTACATGGCTGTGATACCTGTAAATACCTGGCTTTGATACAGACAACTCACACTGGGACAGCGATGGGAAGAATGCACTGATGCGGCCATAGAGAAGCTATATAGGATGATGGGGAGCCGGGACAGACGAGGGAGAAGATGCCTAGAGTGTGAGGGTGAGTAACAGGGAACATGGGGGTGGTTGAGGTTGGTCCTTTCACTCCCTAGTAGCTCAGGATGTGTCCACACAAGCTGAAAGAGGACCTGTAATTCAACTGGGGACAGGGCTATGGCTAGGGCAGGCAGAGCTCAGGGTGGTTTACTTAGACACACTCAGATGGTTGTGTCTGGACAACAATACCAGAAAAACAGGCCTCTTGCCCGTATTAGTGCTCCCATCATTATTGAGCTGAGAGGTTCGGTGTAGACAAGTCATTGCTGTCCTGGGGCCCAGGGCCTGTATATATCACTCAACACTTCAGCTAAAAATACCCTTTCCAACTGTCTCCAGTTGCCCTTTCCATGGATGCCAATAGAGGCCAAGAGCTAGAGGTCTCATCCAGCCCAGCGGAGGATCGCTCCCTGTTGTACTCGTGTTCTTCCCCAGCTCCCTTGGAGATGACTCTACAGAGGCTCTACAGACTTCCGAGTAACTCAACAACTTCCTTGCACCTCCTTCCTCCTAACAATACCGCCATAGCCACACTAAGCCATTCTTGTCTTCCTAGATGTCTGTAGATACTTGGTGAGCCCTCCTGAGTCATTACTTCGCAAAAACAAGATGCACCCAAACCCTGGTTTTCAAGTCAGACACCCAGGCCCCTACCTTTCTGTTTCTCTCCTCCAAATTTCCTCTGTTTTGCCTATATCTTCCAGGTAGGGAGGTATCTGGAGTTAAACACAATGCACCAGACCCTGACAGGCACAAAGGGAATGGAAAGCTACTAGCCTTCCCCAGTGTGGGGAAGACTTCCACGAACACAGAGCCATCATAGCTGGCTCCTATGCCACCCTCCACAGCCCCTTGCCATGGGTGCATGACTATAGGAGCCTCTAATCTACCCCAGAGACAGGACTGGAATAGCATTGGCTCCACATTCAGCAAATGCAAGCAACTCCCCTTGCAACCCGCCCCCCTCCATCTGTTTCACATGTGTTCGCTAATGTCATGCCATTGATTTCAAAGAAGTTGCACATGTTTACACTTGCAGGGAACCTGGCCCATGTCCCAGGTGTATTTGCACCACAGCTATTTGGAGAGGAGCTATTATTACCTCTCAGTCCCATGAGGCAACAAATCTGCACATGTACCCTCAAACCGGACTGGCCTTTTTTGAAGCCATGGCTTATGCAGACTAACATTGAATTTAACATCCACTGAAAGGGGAGGATTGCAGGAGGAAAGAGAGGTGAGATGAGGTGACTGGAAGGTCAGGAAAATGATCTGCAGGGCAATTATCAACTCAGATCAGTAGATGCTGAGTGCAGACAAGACAAATGTATCTCTGAGCCCAAACTATTTGGGGTCACCAGATTAGTACTGGCATAAAGTAGTCCGGCAGGCTCTCAACTGCAGCATAGTGCAAGAGTTTGCACCAACGACGTCATAAAATTAAACTGCACTCTGATCAAGGGATGCACATAAAGCTCCGCAGGAGAGGTGGAAAACTGGGCAGCAGCTGGGAGGAAATCCAGCCCGTTTATCTGCATTTCCATTCCCAATCTATCTACAATGCAGAAGTGGTTTCCCAACTCACTGACCTCTGATTCTTTCCAGAGCTTTTCCATCCCAAGGACTCAGGCTGTTCCATGCATTGCCCTCCTGCTTCCCTAAACTCCTAACAGATTTTGCACCGTGTCTTCAAAGGGAACAAACTGGCAGCGATGGCCACAGCAAGAGTTTGCAAAAAGCTGCACAGTTCTAGCAACCTGCAGCCAAGAAAAGCAGCACTCAGAGGCGTGTTTGAAAGCCTCCCATCATTGCCACAAAGGCAGGTTTGGGGAGCATGTGCCATTGGAAGAAGGTGTTGATAAAGACCAACCAAGCAGGCTTCAATTAGGCTTCTGGCAGGGAATCAGAAAGCCAAGTTCTGTTGTGCTGCGAGGTCATCAACGGATCCATCAAGCGGTGCCTGCCAGGCGCCAAATCTATCAGCTTCCCCATATGGATGCCATCCACAGAGAGCCATTTCCTGCCTAAATGATATCAGCCCTGCTCCTCCTTCCCTGACAATGTTCTTTATAGCCCACTGTAACTGTGTACGCAACATTTTACAAACAGGTAAATGACACTGGACCAATGCATGGCAGCCAGAGATTTGCAAAGCATGGAGTCTGTGCAGCCTGGGATCTGCCAAACATGCTCAAAGCCAGAGGGCTGGAGTTTGCAGCCCAGACACAAGGCAGAACTGGACATCCCTTGGATCCTGATTTTTGACCCCTTGAGCTTCTACGGTAATTTGTATTCCAGTTTTCACCGGGGTTTTGAAGATGCCATATTGGGAGCCCTGCAACCCTCAGCTGCTGCCCCGCACCAGAGAGATGGTTAGGAGAGCTTGAGCATACAGAGCAAAGGGTGTGGAGTGGGAGGGGTGCCCGGTGCACTGTTTCTCCTGTGTGGGGCTGGAGCACACAGGACATTCAACAGAGTGGAATGCACTTTGCCAAGTTTTCTGTGCATGACAGACCATGATTGTTTTGCTTTCATGCGGTTGTTGATGAAAGGGAGGCTGAAACAGATGCTGATTTAAAAAAATAAAGGACATTTTGCAGAATAAAGCTTCAGCTCCCCTTTCCTATAAACAGTGTTGACAGCAGAAGCTGGCAAGTGATCGGCACCATAGAATAGCATAGCCAGACAGGTAATTTGAGGTAAAGTGTTTCTCAGGTGATCTTCAGGTACAAGCCGCTGTGTTTTGTTAGAAACCAAAGCCCTGTCTCCTGCCAAAGTAATAAGATGGGCACTGGGATCTCTCTTAAAATCCTTGAACCGCTCTGGCTCCACGATAGTCAGACACAAGAGATTTTTCTGTCTCTCTCTTTAAACCCAGCTGATTTTCAGCTTGGCTGCATACCCAGGAGTGTCCCTTTGGAAGGATTTGCTCTGGCCAGGTTGTTCCTACCTTTCTGAGCAGGAAGAGCAGTTTAGCATTCTCCGCACCTCGAGCAAAACATTTCACTTCTTCATCCGATGAGCTGTCAAATATTCTTAAAGTTAAACCTCTTCACGAACATTTGCTATTCTGGGAAATAATTTCGCCTGTTTACAGATTCATTGATCCTGGGTGTTTGAGAGAAAACAACTTTCCCTCTTCCTTGGTAAGAAATCACTATGGAGTAAGATCACTCTGGATAACAATAAACACTAGCTTGGCCCATGGACCAGCAATACAATTTCTGAAGCCGTGGGCAAAGCGGGTATAAATCCTAAAGCATTGAATGAAGAGTGTAAATGTTTTAACTTGGTAGTGTGGGTATAAATTGTGTAAAGCTTTATACATGTAGCAGAAATACAACCATGCTGTTCAAATGGTGTAAAACATACAGCACGGTGAAACTGATTCATGGGAGTAAAGTGGCATCAATCATATAGCCCAGGGTAGAGCAGGTGTTTATCTTATACCTCATGTAAAGACATGCCAATCTGGACTGTGATTTTATCAAATTGATTCTCCTCTCTTCTGATTTCCACCACTTCAATGGGTTTGCTGGGCAACCAGGAGAAATGGGGTTAATGAAGGAGAATAAGGACAGAAAAACAGAATGATATCTCTGTTTCACTCTGCACCACAAGGGATGGTGAGGAGATACCTGCTCTTTTCCAGGTAATAAAGATGAGATGCTGTAAGGAATTGTGTGTCAAAAGAGGAGGTTCTGGACCAAAGCTGTAAATTAAAGAATGAACATTGCAGCCCACATGGTTTCACCCAAGAGGTCAGAAGGAGCTTAAATTTCAAGGCCCAGATTCTTAAATGTATTTAAATACTTAATGCCCATTGATTTAGGTGTCTAAATATGTTGAAGCATCTGAAGGGAAGTGCTGTTAATAAAAATATACAGTCATTAAAATCAGCTACTCTTCTAGGAGACAGGAGAATAAGAATTTTTAACAAGTATCAGAGGTGACCCTGGACATTACAGACCAGTAAGCTGTTCTTCATACCAGGGAATTGTTCTGAAATAATCATTAAAATAGATTTTTAGAATACATAAATTAATGAGACTCAACAAGGGCAAACCTTGGAAGCACGGCTTCCTTAAATGAAAATCATACCTCTCTAATCTATAAGATTCTTTAAACCATAGTTTTTGGCAAGGTTCCTCACAAGAAGCTATTCAAGAAAGTAAGTAACCTTTGGGTGAGAGGCAAAGTATTGTCATGGATTAGAAAACAACTGAGAGACAGAAAACAAAGAGCAGAAATAAATTGTTTTTATCCAGCATGGCCCAAGATTAACATTAGGCTGTGCCTCAATTCTGTATTAGCACCAATGGATAAATATATTTATTAATGATCTAGAAAAAAGGCTTCATAGTGAGATAGCAAAATCTGAAAAAGGAACCACATTTATTTTTGTTAGTCAAGACTAGACAAGACTGGGAGGAATTTCAGAGGGACCTAACAGAGGTAGTTGAATGGACAGCAACGTGGCAGATGAAATTCAATGTAGATAAATGCACATTACAAAGAACCATTTGACCTCAATGCAAACAAAATGTTAGGATGCCTAAGGAATGTGATAGATATAACACTGGAACTATTGTAATGCCAGTACATAAATGAATGATACACCCTCCCACTTGCACTATTGCCTTCACTCCTGGTCACTTTATCTCAACCAGATGCTCAGATAACGCTTCTAAGATACACGTAGGGGGAGGTTATTTATATCGAATTCGCACACAGTGGCTCCAAATTTGGGGCTGCATAGTGCTAGGTGTTGTACAAACACCAGCAAGAGAAGTTCCCTGCTGCAAAGAGCTTACCATGTGAATAGACTAAGAAACACTGTTATTGTCTTCATTCTCCTGCTGGAGAACCAAGGCACTAAGAGAGTAAATATTTGCTGAAGGTTACACCAGATATCTGAGGCCCAGTCAGCTAGGGAAATCAGATCTGCTGCCTCCCACTGTGTACCTTAACCAACGGGTCATCCTCTCCTCTAAGGATGGGTAAGGCTGTTATTGCGGGGGGAAGGGGGAACAACTGAATGTGTGAATTGTTTTTGTTTAGGGGGCAAGTCCTGTGTGTACTGCACCCAGCACAGCGTGGGCACAATTGGAAATAACACAGATCCAATAACAATGCCAGGATGGCAGCAGAACCCTAAGGCAAACATCTATGGTGTCTTTTTAACGTGTGCAGATATTGAAAGAAAGTAGCTGGAGTCTTGGGCAGCAATACGTATGTAGCTGGGATGGACATGAGAGTTATGATGGGGGGGGAGACAGGCTTACATGGCAGTTTAGCTGGGGGGAAGAAAGGGGGCACAAGAGGGAAGCGTGGTGCACTAAGGAGGGCTGCGGTATCAGCCCTGGCAGAGCATTCGCAGCTCGTCACATTGCAGCACTGTATCCTGGGAAGAATTGGCAAGGCTCTTAGCAAACTTGACACATGAGAGATACCAGGCCCAGATCAGGGGCCTCGCCTTGCAATCTGGACAAAGCAGCCCACGGAGATGGCTTTGGGGAATTCTCCATTACAAACAGGGAGGGGAATAACCGTAAAGCCAAACCAAATACCACAGGCCAGTCCAGGGTAAACAGAGGCCTTTCAGAGCAGCTCACACAGAGCAGATGGGGAAAATGAAGTGGAAATGATACCAAGGAGAAAATATGTAAACAGTGCTGAGCAATCCACATATGGAGAGGGCAGCAGAGGGGCGGGGGGGCGTGCTGGAGGGCTCTGCCTTCCTTCATGGAATCCCTGAAGGCCTTGGCTCTCGTGCACACATACACGGAAAGCCGCACCGAGGCCTGGGCCTCTGACACGGGCCTGGATTCGCAGACATTAGCCAGTGCCGCCAGCCTGCTTTACATAACGCCCTCGGCTGCAGTTCTGAGAACTTGGCACTTAGGAAAAGCTCAGCAGTGAAAGCGTCTCGTTTTCTTTTGACGGCCCAGCCTGCTCTGTTCTCTCCAGCCCCAGCCCGCAGCTGCACGGGGCCTCGGCTGTTTGGCTCTGCCTTCCTCCTGGGGCCACTGTGGGGTCCTCCTGGCTCCTTATGACCCCCACTTCCTCAGCACCACCGCAGGACCCAGGCTGATCGGCTCCACATTGCTCCGCTTCCTCCCAACTTGCCACCTTTCCCGTGCCACAGTGGGACCCACGCTGCTCTTCGGCCCTCACATCCTGCCCCTATGCCACAGTATGATGGAGGTTGCATTAGCTCCTCAACAACTGGATGACTGAAGCTCGCACCAGCCTGCAAAGCCAGATTGCAGCTCCCTAGGCAGCACATGTGTGAGGCCTGGAGCATCAGCCGTGGGGAGGGAGAAGGAGCCGGTGCCCTGTTGAACCCCCTGCGGCTCCGTAACATCTCTGGGATCATTAGCTCCTTTAATGGCATTAGGCAGAGAGGGCAGGAAGTACACTGAGGTCCCTGATGAATCTGCTGATCAGGAAGAGCCATAACCCATTTCCTGGGCATGTCAGGGCAGGGCGAGGCAAGAATTTCTGGCTGGGCTGCAGGCGAGATGCTGCCTGCTCTCGCAAAGAAGCGGGAGGGGGCGGTACGAGCTTATCTGTAGTGGGGAATAGACAGCCCCGGCCCCCGTTTCGGGGTCTGCACTGCATTTGGAAGTGTGACTGCACATCAGGAGGGTCTACACCCTAGTTTCAGTCTAGCTCGAGAGGCTGAAAGGTAGCAGTGACAACGTGGCGACAACGTGGCGGTGTGGGCGTCTGTGCATGCTGCCCAGGGATGTGCTTGCACATCTAGCCTGCGCTGGGGTGGGTGCTGCTGCATCTTTGCTGCTCTCTTTAGCCCTGCTAACGAGGTTAATGCTAACATGGGTAAACTGTAATCATGCCATTGGCCTGCAGAGGAGAGGGTCTGAGGGTTCAGGCCAGGAATCTGAAGCCCAGAAAGATTTCCCCAGCAATTTAGAACTGCGTGCGTGGACATGAGCGGAAGGGAGAGTGCACAGAGGGGAGATGTTTAAGAAGCAGACTTGTTACCCCACTATAGGAACAGGTTCAGGTGGCCAGCAGTTTACCCTGGAAATAAGGGCTCAGACATCCTAGGAGGAGTCAGCGTTGAGGGACAACCAAAGCTATTCCTTAGCCTCTGCTGCAAAACATAACCCTGACTGCTGGACTAGAAGAAACCTGACCTGAAAAGCAGACAAGCTGTGCCCTAGAATCCTTTCGCTTGCCCAGTCCGTGGCCAAAAGAGGGCGCACATACCCAGCTGGCCAACTGGGCGGTGGAGGGGATGATATATAAAATATCCAGGTTCTCTTTCTGCCACATCTTACACGCTTCATCTCAAAACACATTACCATTAAAAGGATGAGATAATAGATCAGATTATCATTCTCTGGCGAGGAGCGAAGCCAGCTTCCAGCAGGCCCCCATGGGCTTTGGGGCTGAGAAGCAGTGAGGTGTCAATACAGATACTGTTTGGAAAGGAACTGTCTGTAGGAACAGAGGTATATGGAAGAAAGTGAGTAAAGACTCCTGAAGGGCCTTTCCTGGATTTATATTGGACATTCAACTTCTTCAATAGCTAGTTTTCTACAAATAAATCCAATATTTATTTCCAACAAGTGGCTGGCAGGAGGGCTGGGAAGGAAGGACACTTATTGAATAATTGTACAACCTTCAAGAGAAGCCATAAATTACCCGCTTTATCTGTCACTATAATTTCTATCCAAAGTCTTAATGAATCTTTCCAAACAATAGTGTAAGGACAGGGCTGAAAATGCATTGGCCCTTATAAGCACTACAGTAAGCAAAGCAGAGGTATTAATAATAACCAGGAGACATCTGGAGCCAAAGCTGTGCCATGGGGGCAGGGACTGTTCTTCTAGGCCCAGTGATAGGTTTCAAAAGCAAACTCCTGACCTGTTTGTAACAGCCAGTTAAACTCTGCTGTGGTCCCAGTGAGATGGAGAGCTGGGAACTAAGGGAATGCCTGGGCGGGAGGTGGTAATTTACCGGGATTGTGAATGAATGGCACAGGCAAGGTGGGTTCTGAAGCAATGAGGGATACGGTGGGTTCTAGAGCAACGAGGATGGAAAGTGGGTTGCTAAGGCAGGAGGAGAGAGGGAGATGGATTTTAGCATGGTGGGACGGCGCGAGTTCTAGAGCAGAATGTTGGCAGAAATGCAATGTGGGTTCTAGAAAAGAAGGGAGGGAAGGAAAGTGGGGCTTTAAAGTAGTGTTTGGTGAGAGGAGGGGTTGAGAAGGTGGTGTCCCAGGGCAACTACCATAGCAGGGAGGTTTGAGCTTATAGAGGAACGAAGAGAGCGCTACATCTATGCACCCACACATGGTTCTGAGAAGACAGCCATAGCGTCTGAAGGGAAAGATGGGCATGAAGATGGGCATTACGTCCCAGTTGTTCACCTTGGGTCCCAGAAAGATGTCTCAGAGTTGTACTATTAGGACTGCACCCCTATGCTGTGCTTTTGACCGATGAACCCTATCACAGCACTGTGCAAAAAAGAGGACGGGGTGGAGTGGCACCTGACCCTTACAGCTACCCTTAGGGGTAGGAGGGCTAACCACAAGGTAGGAAAAAAATGTACAGGCTAGGAAGGGAGCACAAATTTATCTGCCTCTGCGGGTCTACCACATCCCCTTCCATACGGAAGAGCCCTCAGCATATGCGGCCTTTTGTGATAAGACCTTTGATTTGGGAGGGCTAAATTACCCTTGACAAAAATATAGGTTCACACAGGATGGAAACCATTATATCCAAGGATGGCAAGGAAAAAAATCTCTTCTACCTGAAACAGCATTCAGAGACTGCCAGAGACCACAAACCCAGTTTTTCCAATGAGTGGAAATGGTCCTTATTAGATGGCTGTCCCAACAGGTTTCACAGCCTATACAATCAGAAGATACACAGTAATTCCGCAAACTTTGACCCTGGAGTTTTGGTCCATTGAACAAGTGAGAGAGACGGATCTGTGCTTCTACTGCGGCATAGAGGGTACATCCAAGTTAACACGTTGGAATGAAAAGCTCTTTAGTGCCTACCAGAGCATGTAACACAGGGAAAAACAACTTCAATAAACCAGTATTCTAAGAATCAGATCTCTACAAGCTAATTCAAACTCACCTTTTCCCTTATTCTCTTAAGCCTTTTTCAGTGACAAGCATCTGAGAAGATTAATTCAATTCAGACAGGAAAGGGCAGGGTAGAGGTAAAGGGGAACTTAACATTGTTTCCCATGGATGCACGCGTCTTCTTCCATCATTCAATCTATAGGCAACAATGTCTTCAGCCTCGAATCTCTTTTTTATGGTGTCCTTCTGCCATAGATCCCTTAGCATTCAGACAGAATAGCACATCCATTTAAATTTCCCTTCTCCACTAACACAGTCAGGGTGAAGGTGGCAAATAAGCTTGTAATAGAGAAAACGCTTTTAATTAGAGCCCTATTGTTCCTTGTGCAGGGTCCCATTGAAGTCAATAGTTGCATGGAGCACTGATTTCCATCAGGATCAAAGTAGCTGAATCATTGCCTTCCGAAGAAACAAAAATAAAGCCATCAAGGTTCTTAACTAAGAGTCCAATTACACTTTGAAATCACCAATACTCTGTCAATTTCCATCCTGAGAATATTTTGCCCTTGACATATTTTCAGAGTGAAAACATATTTCTAGATTCGCAGCAGATTTCCATGCATAGCAGGATCATGTATTGTCACCTGCAAACAGCCCCAGAAGCTCTCTGGCCTCCCATTACGATCATCTCTGACCACCTCCAATCGTTAATGTATTTATCCTCACAGCTCCCCTTTGGTGAAGGGGAAGGCTATGCCTTCCATTTTAAAACTCAGAGACTAAGAGACACATCCAGGGACACACAAGAAGACTTTGGTAGAAAAGGAAATAAATCCAGGTCTCTTGTATCACAGGCTAGCTTCCTAAACATTAAACCATCCTTCCTCTTCCATACCTGTGAAAAACCTTCCTCTGGAGAGTTTCCAGCTGCTATTGCCTGCATCCCTCATACCAGAACATTATTTACCATGCCCTCAAATGCAGCGGGAAACACCTTAATCTCCCATCTGGTTGAAATACTATGAGGTATCTGGGAGTCACATGACCATGATGCCTCATGGGAAATGTAGTCCTTTTGATGAGCCCACTTCCTAGAAGAGAAAGAGGACCTGAGGAACACAAACTACAATTCCTGTGATGGTCCCATGGGACAGCAGTTCCTAGAAATCATAACTATTAGGAGACAGTTATTAATCACATAACACAAGACCCTGTCACTCAGTGCACTGGATAAACAGGGAGTGAGGCAGAGGGCTGAAATAGGAGGAAAAAAGATTCTCTTGCAACTGAGGTAATGGACCGGGAGCCAAGAGAGTTGGGTTCTATTCCTGGTTCCACCAGAGGTTTCTTACATGATGATGGGCTAGACATTACCCTAATGTATATGGTACAAAGGCGGAGAATTAAAAGAGCATGGCCAACCTTAATGCTGGCATTTCCTAAGCTTTGCAACCTTAACATTCTTTTAAGCATAGGTTTGTTGGGTTTTTTTAATGTGCTATCGGCTAAGTTCACCCTGCGTCTTCATGAGGTCTGAAGAGTCCCCTGTCTGAAAGAAGCAGCCCTGAATGACCAGCAGTCATCTCAACTGCAGGTAATGGAGACATGACACCATCTTGTAAGGATGGGGATAGAAGGGAGATATATAGTTCTAGTCTGAGATTTTTTAAAAACAGGAGTTGAAAGATAGGACCTCACGTCCACATCTAGGCACCTAAATTAACAGCCTGATTTCCCCAAGGCGCTCAGAACCCAGCAGCTCCCATTGACTTTCTTGCTAACGGGTGGTGGAGTGAAGCCAGATAAGCCGCTGACTCCATGAACCTAGCTGAGCAGTGAACAGGAAGCAGCCAACAACGAGGCTCTTACAGGAAGTCTAAGGCTAATCTATACTGCAGCGAATGTTGGCAGAACTTGTGTTGCTCAGGGGAGTGAATAAATCACCCCCCGCCCCCGAGCGACATAAGAGCTCTCACCTGCCGACATAGCTTCTGCCACTCATGGAGGAGGTTTTATCACGCCGACAGGAGTGCTCTCTCCCGTCAGCATCGAGCATCTTCACCAGACACAGTGCAGCTGCACCAGTTCAGTGCTCTACGTGTCGAAATGCCCTTATAAGAAAGTGAGAGTGTATGTGTTCAGATTCTAACAGAACAGGGGCGAACTGCCTAGATACTAAAAGGCTGCGACAGCTGAAGGAATCAGATAACGTATGATGTGTCAACTGAGATACAAATGACACCAATGGAGCCAGGAGGGTTGGATGCTGCCTGCAGAAGATTTGCAAGGCCATTCTTGCTGACTAGAGATCAAGGCAAGCTGCCTTCCTTTTCAGAGGAGAAGAGGGAAGAACACGAGCAGCCACTTCATGTTTTAGAGACACACCAGTGATGCCAAATTGGGTGCAGAGTCAGCCCAACCATATAGGTGAACTAGGCAGTCGCCTAGGGCACCAAGCTTTAACGGGCACCAAATTAGATGGAAGAGAATTTTTTACATAGGTTCTCTCTTATAACAAGTGGGGGAGGGGGCACCAAAATGATAGTTTGCCTAGGGCGCCAAGAACCTTTGGGTCGGCCCTGATTGGGTGAGTCACAAAAGGGGGTGCTGTGACTCAGCAGATGTGTGTGGGTGTCATGGTGAGACTCCAGATGGGGAAATGGAAAGGACAATAAAGGAAGAGAAGAAGGGAAACACGTCTGGCGTCGTTTAATTGCCACCCACATTAGGTGTTTTGATAGTGATGAGTAAAGAGGATGGGCAGAATGAAAAGAGGCCAAGGACTGGAACAACTCAGCCAAGGAGCTCAAGATAACCCATGAAAGGGAGCCACCATGCAGCTAGAAGAAACATGACCCTGACTGGCAATTTTCTAATGAGGAATGTGGCTGGCCTGGGACAAGAGAAAAGAGAAGAGCAAAATGTATCCTTAGGAATGCTGGGGCACCAGCCCTGGAATCAATCCAGAGGGGTCTGACTGGATAGATTCAGGCTGTCTTTAGTGACCTCGGGAGAGAACTGAAGGATGAGCATATGCAAGTATCTTGTGGAGACCCAGTGCCAAAAACAACTGAAGACAGACACTGGAGTCCAACCAACCAATGTGCTGATGGTGTGGAGGTTGAGAGATCAGAGGCAGCGAGTCAGAGTAGCCAGTCTTCACTTAAACAGAGAGGGGACCAACACATTGGCTCAGCAACAGGCAGAACATGTTAGATGGCTTTGAATTAAATAGGTAGGGAGGAAGAGGGTTTTTGTTTTTTTTGGTTCAGCAGAAAAAGTCTAACATAAAAACAAGACAGATGTTCTGCAAAAGAAGATGAATAATAAAAGTCAGGGGGAACAAAGGTCTTTACATGCTTTGCACAAAACAGAGGCGTATAAGAAACACGTCTGGTGTACAGGGAGTGAAATGGACTAATGGAGAATAGGTCCGTATCTAAAACCTGGTGGTGCAATTCGCATAGACTTTAAGGCCCAAAGGGACCATTGTGATCATCTAGCCTGATTTTCTGCACATCTCAGGCTACAGAGTCTTCCCAGGTGTTCTTCTGTGCAGGAGGGTGAGAAAGGGAGGACAGGTAAAGCTATGGCACTTCAGTCCACATTAAATGCATCTTCAAAGCTAACGTGGGTCAATCTTTGACAAAGTTGGCAGCAAAATACTTGGAGTGAAGATATAAGAAATGAAAAAACCAAAGAGAAAATACAAAGGGTATCTGCTTCTAAGAAGGCTAGGAATATAAGCAAGAAATACTCTTGGGTGGAAATTTAACAACCAGGCATCTATTTGATAATATATATAACTAACACAAGCTCAAAGAGTCATTGCTCATTTTCTACGCATATACTGACAACCCGTGGGTATTTATGAAAATACTAATAACATTTATGAATCTGCTAATATCATTTTACTTATTTTATCAAGTATATATTCATTTGAAATTTCACATCTTTCATTAGTATCATGCTATAAAAGTTTCAGGCAGCATCCAATCAGGGAGCGGAAAAAATACAATGTGACTGAGCTGACCAATCAAAGACAATGACTGTAATGAGCAGATGAAGTGAACAGATTGTGAATAATCCAAACTTTGTTTCCATTAACCATAACTTGTATTTCTATGACAGGAGCACCAAAGAACCTCACTGCAATAGGTGTGGTACATACATATAAAAAGAGATGTTCCCTGCCCCAAAGGACTTACAATTTAAATAGACAGAGAGAGGACAGGGGAGAGTATTGGTGTCTGCATTTTACAGATGGGGAACTAAGGGGCAAAGAGATCAAGTGACTTGCCCCAAGTCACAAAGAAGTCAAGGATACAGCTGAGAACTGAACCCAGAGCTCCTAAATCCCAGTCCCATTCCTTCCCCAAGCCCCCAAACCATCCTTCCTCACTAAAAAGAAGGGTCAGCTGCCAGCCCCGCAGCCCCTCAAAAATCTGGCCCCTGCCTGAGTGGAGGGGAATCACTGCTCACTTTCAACAGCCTGCCTGCCCAGCCCAACGGCAGGGCAGGAGTGCAGCAACCTGTGGCCTCTAGTGCACCTCCCTCCCACACCCCACAGCAGGGGAGCAGCTGTGGTCCCCCCAAACCCTTCCACAGCGCTGGCCAGCTTGCAGCCCTGGAGCCCCTGACTCCGCCGCCAGCCACCCTGGGCCTTGATCCGGCCCTGCTTAAAAGAACACTTGCAGAAATTGGATTTGGGTCAGAAAGAATTGAAACACTGGAAAGTTATACGCTTGTAACCAATATTTTTTGCCACCATCTAATTCCACACAATGGAGCATGCATTGATGCAGAAAGCACACGAGAAACCATCTCAAATCATCTTACGGAGCAGAAGCCACAGAAAACGAAGAGCAGGAATAAATGGTCTGTTATCCTCATGGCAAAAAAATTAACACTGGGGTCTCCCGAGGCTCCGTACTAGAACCTGCGCTGTTGGTTACTGATCTGCAGAGGGAAGCGAGCAATGAGTTGGCAAAGTTTGCAAACATCTTTGCTCTGATTTGGTCAAGGCCAGGGAACGCTATAAAAGGACATGATACAGCTAAGCTACTGCGCAGTACAACAGCTGGTGTGGACCACTGCAATGGCCATTGGTAGGAATATATTTAATTACTCAGGCACAATGACTGGATTCAAATTAACTGTGACCACCCAGGAGAAAGATCTAGGCATCACCCATGAGATGTCAGTGCAAATGTCCGTACAGCATGCAGAAGTGCTCAAAAAGCAAATGAAATGTTATAAAGGCTGGGATAGAAAATACTGTCGTGCCATCATATAAATCCGTCTTCAAATCAAGACTGGATGCCCTTCTGCAAAATGTGCTTTAGCCAAACAAGTCATTGGGTTCAATACAGCGGTAAGTAGATGTAATGTAATAGCCTGTGATTTAAAGGAGCTCCGACGAAATGATCTAGTCTTCTGGCCTTAAATTCTATGAAGCTATGAATAAATAGTACATTCTCACCTGGACTGTGTTCAGTTCCAGTCACCCACCTCAAAAAAGATACAGCTGAAATAGAGGGAAATCTGAGCTAAGCAATGATGATTAGTAATATGGAAAGATTGAAAAGATTGAGGCTGTTTCGATTATGTAGGTAAAGATCAAGTGGGGACATGATGGGGCTATATACAAGGCACTGCATGGTATGGACAAGGTGAACCATGTACTTGTATTTACCCTTTGACACAATACCAGAACAATGTGAGAATGATTGAAAACAAAAGGCCACAAATTTAATTCTTTTTTTGCATAGCTTGCAATTAATCTGTGGAACTCACTGCTACAAGGTCTGATTGGAGCCAAGACTATTCCAAAAAGATTCCAAGACTTAGATGGGGAAGATGAGCCACATGAGATGGACTTGGTATTGGTACCGTTCAAGAAAGCAGACTGTGAGAACATAAACCTGAAGGACATGGTGCAGTGGGATGAAGAGCTATATCTATGGCGGTCGAAGAGTCCGGGGCATCCTAAAAGATAACATAGCTCCAACTTCTTCCCAGAAAGAAAAATACAAGGGACCAAAAATAGAAAAAAAAGGTTTGATGCAAGGGACTGGCTCAAAGATCTGAGAGCAAATAAGTACTGGACATGAGGAAGGTGAGGGGACAGGGACAGAACCCAAACCAAAAAAGATACCAAGTCTGTTAAAGCAACAGGGAAAAGATAATGCAACTAAAGAGCTGAATGAGTTACTGCTAATGAAAAGGTTACAGGGAATATGATGGGCTTTTACAGGTACCGAGGGAAAAGAAATGCTAGAGAGACAGTAAGATAATAATAAATGAGATGGGATGGAGCGAATGAATGGCGCTAAAATGGCTGTTACTGAATGGCTTGTTTTAATTGCTCTTTAAGAAAGTAACTAAAGAGAAGAGGCATGCTCAATTAGGAAGTAATGAAGACCTTGTAAATACGCTTACTGATAAAAGGCATGCAGGGAAATCCTGAAAAACCAAACATATATAAATCAGCTAGTCCGGGCAGTGCACATCCCGAATTATTAAGGGAATTTGCTGGTGAACCATTGCTATGACAAAAAACAATTGTTGGGCCAAATTTTCTCTTGATGTAAATGGGCACAGGGCTATCAACCTTGACACAGCTATGCCCATTAAGCCAGCAGAGAATTTGGTCCTTGGAGTGCTGACAAAATGTTCAGAGGATTTGTACAGGAGGAAGTAAGTATGAATTCACACTCTCAAAAAATGAGCTCAAAGGAAGAGAGATCCTGACAATTAATATCCTGTAAATTAGTTTCAAACACCAGGAACAGAATACAACAGAGATCTGAGATTAAGAAAAAGAAATGTCAATCCCCAGGGGATAATGGAGCATGAACAATAAAACGGGATTTATTAAGGAGAAATCGTGCCATTCAAACTTGATTGCTGTTTTACATAGCATTGTGTCCTTACTGGAGGAAGGGAACTGGCAGATTAAAGCTCGCTGGACTTCACTAAGGCATTCATGGTTCAGGGTCTCTCAAAATCTTGCTTGAAAAAATTAATTGGCTTGGATGTAACACCATCCCTCTGGCTGAAGAGTAGAAGGAGGATCAATGGCGACGCTGCTGTAATGAGCTGGAGGAGAAGTCCGGTGGCTGTTACCGGGAGCAGTATCGGCCCTGATCATAGTCACCAGGAATGTTGATAATGAGGAAAGGGGTAGACAGCATGTTAATTGCATGTGAAGATGTGCTGCAGTGCCAGTAAGAACAGAAATAATACAAAAGGAGCTAGGATGGTGAGCAAAAGGGGAAAAATTAGGATGGCAACTAAAATGGAAAAATGCAATGGTCTTGGGGGGAAAGAATCCTAAGCACAGATACCCAAAGGGTGGGAGAAACCTAGGGAGCAGGAAAGATTTGGGAGACTTAAAGGTGGCTGTAGGCAGCGAATTAGACAGGAGCTTGCAATGCATCTAGTCCCAGCCATTACATGATAGTTTAAACTTGCTGGATATTAGGTCAGTCTCGTCCATGCTGATTGGTAGCACGAGGGAGGTCTTCTGGTCTTCTAGTGACTGGGCATTCTTCTTTAGCTCAAGGAAACGGCTGCCACTTTGGGCTCTGAGTTCAAGACCCTGTGAGGAAGAGGGTCCCCTGCATCCCAGGGGAGCTGAATTGCCCTAGCTGTTCTTGGAAGGGGCTGGGTGCACAGAAGGTCTAAGGCTGTGAAGAGAAAGCCGTTTGTGTTGGGATGGGCCCTTGGCACAGCCTCTTCTCCATGCTTTAGAGAAGTGCCTACAGATTTGTTTAGTGCATGAGGAGACTACCTCCCCTCGAACGACACACAGGGACTAGAGAATGGAATTAAAATCAGGGTGCCCCATCAGAAGGGGCATTATTTGGGACAGCTGACACAGCTCTCATTCCACCAGCACCTCTGCTTCCCATTGGCCTGACGGAGGCCGACGTTGTGTGAATCTTTCTGAGCAAACCCAAATTATTTAAATTTCTAAATCCAAACAGCACCAATTATATCATTTCCCTTGTGTGAGCTGGGTAATTCCCTCCCTCTGTTTCCCTTCTAGAGCTCTTGGGACCAGTGCCTCCTAGCGCTGAAAGGGATAAAATCAGAAAGCCCTTTCAGGATTAACTCACAAACTTCCACGGGATATTTCATCACTTCCAAAGCTGCTCTTTTCCTGGAACACGCTGATGCCAGCGACAGGACAACAGCAAGAGGAATTTCAGGAAGAGATGGGAAATAACAAGGGACAATTCTATAGGTTAAATGGAATACCTCATCAGCAATAGGACAAGAATCCAGAATAAAGCAAAGGAGAGGTGAAACAGACGGAAAAAAATGTGTCCATCACACCCAGTTCCTGAGGCTGTCCACTCTATATCACCCCTACCATGACCTAGTGTACAGAGAGAGAAAGCAAGGTCCATACGTCCTGCAGGCTGCATCTGGTCCATTGGACTCCAGATGTTGGGACTTGGGCATTATGGTGATAAGAACTTTACAAGTACCTTAGATTAGCTTCAGATTTAAAGAGACAGCAGGGAATTTGTAAGTGTCAGTTGCTTTTTGGAAAACCGGAAAATTTTCAAAAGAAACAAAAACTTTCAGTGCAAATTTTCATTTCCAAAAAAGGCTGTTTTCTTCATCAAAAACAACATATTTTTTTCCAAACGTAGCCTATGCCTGAGTTTTGAATTAGTTTTAACGATACCAAACATTCACGGGGTTAGCAACAAACTGGTTATTAACTAGATAGACAAGAAAAGTTGAGACTCAGAAAAATTCCCTAAGGCCCCATTTTAACCAATTAACAGATTTACTAGCAAATCCAGTATTTTCTCACCTCTTCCTTGGGGAGGATGCATTGTATTCATACAAAACGTTTCATAATGGGGTCTTGATCCATAAACAGGGTTCCTAGGCACTATGATAATACAAATCAATCAATCAATCATCTTAACCACGGTTCCTGGTATTACCCCAGTATGTAATGGGTTGGAACACCTAACATTTAGGGAACGCACATGAGAAAGACACAATTCATGCAGTTCTCCCCCTTCATTTGCAGCCTCCTAGCCTGGCATCTTTATTTCCTTGCAGTGACTTAACCTGGGTTGAGTGACTTAACCTCTTCCTGGATCCAGTTTCTCCCAGTGTCAGGGTTTCCTGGGTTCTGTTTCACTTCTCTCTGTTGTCTGCTCCTTGGCTTCTTATTGGGTTTTTATTTTTATTTCATTTCACCAAGGCCTCCAGGTTTGTGCTTCCATGAATTCACCAAATCTCCTGTCCAATTCTCCTGCCCTATATTCCAAGCTATGGTCCCCCCCTTTCCAAACTGTACCATGGCTCTCCATGAAAACTGTGGCTTCCTTCAGCTTCTCAGAGGATAGCTCAGCTCTCTCCCCTCCTGAACGGACAGCTGTGCTCTATGGTGTGGCTGTTGGCTTAGGCCGGGGAGCAACGGATCGGATGCCTTGGATGTGTCAGATGTGTAGCTTTGACTCCAGGTCATCTCCCTTCACCTAATCCTTCTCTGCCCTCTGGAACAGTCGACCTCCTTGCTTCATTTTCACACAGCAGCCTCCCTCCCTCGAACTTTGCTGTACCTGCCCTCTTTATGACCTGGCCACACTTCCAACAGCTTCTCAGGTCATTAGCTTGCCAGCTCCTCCTTTCTGTTGCTTATTTGGCCATGTCCGGAGACAAATTCGGCATTCCTGCCGCACACTATTTTCCTGGGGTAACCACGGGCACTGGCCCTTCAGGGGTCACACAGCGATTGCAGTTAGCAACAGTTTCTGAGGTGTCCTTTCGGATCTGGCTGAAATTCTTTGCCCCGTATCACGTTACAAAGGCCCTGCGGCGTCACAGGGGAAGCCTGCATATCTCTACCAAACGAAAGCACGTTTTATTCTCATTAAAGGGGGGGTGAAGGGTCTCCCTCTTCTCTATCTCTGAGTTTGAAGCTAATGAATTACTATTGACTTTCCCAGCAGACGTTCTGGCTTTGGCATTGGTAGAAAAATCAGTGATTTGTTAACCAAAGGCCTCCTGTTTTGGGCCAATGGAAGAGTGGGGAACACTGCACGTGGCCCCATGGCAAAGAGGAGACCATATCCCAGCTGCTTTTTCCTTAGAAATGAGAGAGAAAGTGGCTGTTTAGGAGAAAGGGGGTTATTGTTTCTCTTGGAAGGACGCAAAATCCTCAGATAGGGGTAAAATCCTGATTCCACAGAAAATTAAACAGTATAGATTTCAGTTGGGTCTGGTCGAAGGTTTATTTCCCTCGAACAAGAGACTTCACATAAATCATTGCTCTCTCCAAGGACTTTTCAAACCTGTGATACAAAACAGAACCTCCACTGTCCATGGAACATTCACTGTCTAGAAAAAGCACCACAGGACAGGTCGGCCGTCCCTGCCGCCTCAACCCCACACCCCCACCACTAATCTTTTCTGCAGCATTTTCCCTCTGTCTGGTTAAGCGGTCATTGTGTCTTATAAAGCTCTGACAAAGGGTGAAAAATGGAGATGAGTGAGTAAGCTGTCCCAGGGCAGGAAAGCACCAGAAAGAGAAAAGCAGCAAAGGCTACGTTCCACTGACACGCAGGGCCTGACCCATTTGACCCAGGATCCAGATAAGCCTCCCCACCTCTGAGCCCAGAGAGTCCCACTGAGAAGAGAAAGAGGCTGCAGTTTAAACATCTGGGATTTGCTTTGGAACCAGTGATTCCCAGAGGATGCTCACTGTGTATGGAGAGTGTCAGCATGTTGGAAGGGACTTCACGAGGTCATCTAGTCCAACCCCCTGCTAAAAAGCAGGACCACTCCCCCTAAATCACCCCAGCCAGGGTTTTGTCTAACCGGGCCTTAAAAATCTCCAAAGATGGAGATTCTACCACCTCCCTAGGTAGCCCAAGATGAAGGCTAACCTGGAGAGGAAATCGGAAGAAAGCATAGTGGGGCATCATGAAAGGGGGATCTGGAGCAAGACGGTGGCACTGTGCAGAACCCTGAAGGTGAGGAAGACGTGGCTGGTTCTGATGTGGAAGTGGAAAGGAAGAACTGGATCTTTTCACCACCGTTCAGAAAGGCCGAGAGGCAAAGAGCTGGGAAAGTACGACATTGCAGAGGGGGGCTTCTAGCTGCCATCAGCTGTAAGTGACAGAAATGCCCTGAGAACCCTCCCCCACGGCTCCCATCTTTCCAGGCCCATCACCATAGACATCTGCTTGCCAGCGATGAAACGAGTTGTCAGCAAGTTGTGGGTCTCCAGAGGTGTCACCAAGCACAGTGCGAGTGTTTGATGGTACATTTTTCATGGGAGGGCCGTGAAAAAGCCCCAGCAAACCTGATGAGTAACAACCCCCGTCTACCAACCATACGAATCACTTTGGGGGTAAGAGAGACTGTAATATCGAGGGAGGCCTCGGCACTAATGAAATGCAGTGAAGTTAAGCAACCATGGAAATGCCAGTGTAAAGGAGAAGGGCTACCAAACAGACACTAATGGAAACGTAAATCTCCAGAACTAACGTGGCATGTTTGAAAGAAGGCGGGTGGGGGTGCTTCTGTGTGGTCTCTGGTTGGTGCTGAGACTTTTCTCCGGCTTTTGATTTCCCAGCTGCTGCTTTCCCAGAGGTGCCCCTTGTGAAAGGAGAAGAATGTGTCTGGTACAGATGCATGGGAATTGGATGTTGCCAGCAGAAAGCAGAAGGAAATCAGTGGGTTTCTTCCATAGGCCTTGACCCCTTCACTTTTGAAATGCTTTTCTTTCCAGAAGAGCGTACGGCACCAGCAAAAATCGCTGACTGCAAAGTGTGCTTCATAATGAATTCAGCCATTGCACTGAGAGCCTGGGCTGGCACTGACAGACCATTTCCCATCAAGCAGTGGGTAGAAAATGGGATTTCAGCTCTTCCTTTTCATGGTAAATGTTTCTGATTCCACAAGCTGATGTGTTCACCTCTCGAGTTAATGGACAATAAGCAAAGCACATCGTTCACGTTCAGAAGAGAGAAAGAACCGTGTTTACATGCAGTGTGGAGAGCAGCCAGAGAGAAGTGAAAAAGAATATCCCAAGTGTCATCACTGTATTTAGAGGAATCATGGAGCATGAGAGGGGAAGGAAGTATGCTCTCTCTCCCACCATGGAGATGGTCTGGGAGAATGGATAAATTATACAAGAAATGGCCCTTCTCGTGATATTTCCTTTGCTTTCCGCGTAATTTGAATCAAAACGAGTTATGTAAAAGCAACCTCAAGAAACGGTCCCAGCGGCCTTTTTGTTATTGGGACACTTTTCTCTCTCTCCCTCTCGCACCCCGATTTTCTTCATCTCTCTCTCCCCCTCCGCTGCTTTCGGAAAGCAGCAGGCTCGTGTTGTGTTTGCGCTGTAAATTGCGTCTTGCTGGAGCAAGACCAGTAACAGGGACCAAACTCTTTCAGACGCCATCCGTCTTCTCTAGTCTGTGAGTGCCAGTGGCCCAGACTGAACGGGGTAAGGTGGGTAGGGAGCACATTCACGGGGGCACACTTGCTATTTACATTTAAAGAAGAGAATGATGAAGGCACGTCGACTCGGAACTTAAATGTTCTACAGGAGCCAAATCACAGACATTCAGTATCTGATTCTGCCCCTTTTAAATAACCCAGGGCTTGAATTTTCTTTTAAAAGTTGCTTTTAAATGAAAATAAAAAGGGCTTTTCATGCTACTGATAATGCTCATAATGAGCTTTTTCAACAAGGGGGAGCCCAAGGCCCTGATTCACTGTGCTGGCAAATTTTACATTGCTCTGGGGTGTGGGAAAAAACACCCCAAGAATTTCTCCCCTTGACAGAGCTACCACGATCGACAGCAGAGCTCTCTCCTGTCATCATGGAGTGGCTACACAAGTGATCTCACAGCGGCAAAGCTGCATCGGTTCAGTTAAGCTAGTTAGCGTAGACCTGGCCGTAATCTGTGCTTAGCTTTAAAAAAATACAGAAAGGCCCTTCCTGAACTGGGTTACCTTCCTGAACCGGAGCCTAACTGACTAGACAGGCAACAGTGAAACCGACTACACAAGGTGCAGTTTTCAGTGCATAATTCAAGCTCTCAAAAGTCAGGCGATGATCAAATTAAGGTTATGCCCCCTCACCTTAACTCTGCCTCTGTATGTGAAGGCGTTTTTGAGTTTACACAGCCACAAACAACATATCATGTGACTTCCGCCCCCCACAACCTTATACCCACCCAGGTATCTCATTAAGAACCACGTACAAACCACTCAGTATAGGCCAGAAGATAAGAGTCCATAAACTCAGTCTGTATGATAAGTCCATGATTATACAACACAGCTCAAGTATAACAACAAAGAACAGTGAAAATTTGCTGGCGTGTGACCAGCTCACTTCAGCTTGCAGCGAATTTAGCTTCATAATCAACTGTGTCATGCCCGGAATTGCCTCCAAGGCAGACTGCGATCTGAACTCATGGGCAGGTAAATGAGCTTTGCAATTAACAGCCTCATCTCCAACACGGTGTCTAAGTAAGGCTGTACAGTACCTGACAGCAGACCAAAGAAACCCCAGGGAGACTGGAGATGCTATTGTACAAGTGGAAAATGCAGGGGGCGTGGAGGCAGAATGGAAACTGGGATGTGACCTTCCCGCTCCTATCGTACCCCTGGACACATGCTACATACGAATGATTGAGAAGAAAGGTTTGCATCCCTGCACCCTTGGATGGCTACAAGGTTCTAGACAAAAGCGACAGAAAATGGGATAGCAAAGAGAGCGGAATTGGAAAATGGTCCAGACAAGCAAGAGGCATTTGCTCCATTGCGCCAAGCTGTTCATGAATGTATAGAGTCCACCACACTCTTCCCTGCTGAGATTACAGACGCCACTTCCTTAAAGCCCAACTGGGAGCTTCCCAGGCCTTTATTCTGCTGGAAGTCTTGTGCAACAGCAGTCTCATACTCACTCTCTGGAGGGCCTTTGTAGAGCACAGTAACAGAGTCACTATCTGTAAGTTGCTGCCTTCCCCCAGCTCTCTGGACGCCATCAGTAGCCCCAGTCTTTTCCTTCTGGGCCTTGTCAGAACCCTAACTACCTCCTGCTCCCTCTCCTCCCTGGGCCTGGCTAACGTTCTCTCCCTTTGTTAGCTCAGGGTCCCTTTTAGGACTCAGCTGCCCTGATCTGACTGGCTGCTTTTCCTCTTCCTCCAACCCTGCTTTTTGCTCCCAGGTGCTCTGCCTTGCTCTGTGAGAGATCTTTAAAACCACTGGTTCACAGGGTTAACTGAGAGCCATGGACACGGTGCTCCCAGGGGAGGGAGGCTTTGTTCCACAGCCTTGCAACCTGGAGTAACAGACCTTCCCTCTATGGGAGGCAGGAGGGAGGGAGAGGCTGTGCTTTTGCTCTGTGTAATCAACCTCGTCTGCTGAAGGGGACGGAAGGTCACATGCATAGGCCCCTTTCTAATTACTCCCATCTCAGGGCGGCCTGCGCGACCCCTCCTGGTTAAAGCTCAGCACGAAAGCATCTCCATCTCTGCTTCCCAGCCCAGTGCTGGAGAAAACAAGCGACACGGCACACATGCCCGGGAGCCCTCCTCCACTGGACTACGCTGGGCAAAAAAGGGCCCTGAGCCAGCCAAAGAGAGGATACACCTCCATAATGCCAGCTGCCTGCAATGCACTCGGGGCCCAGCTTTCCTAAGTCAGCAGCCGGCAGGGGACTCAGTGACGCTGACCTTTGTTTTTAATATAGCTCAGAAAGCGCCTTACAAACTGATTCTAATCCCCGGAGATTCCCCCCCCCCCCAGCACTGAAATGCAGCCACCTCTGAGAAGGAAGCCGCTAGCTGCATTAATGCCATCCGCTCCGCAGGGTAGGAAGTGACAACTTCTGTTTCCATTTTAAACTGCAAGAGGAATTTCGGGGGGCAGAAGGTTATTGCTAACACCAGACACGTGCTAACATCACCTCTTGCTTAAAGGACATTTAATGACCACAAAGAGGCAAACCCGCAATTTCACACTTGGCTCCTACCATCACTGTGACATCCATCCTGTTCTAACGCACTAGAGCGAAGACTGACTTCGAGAGAAAAGGGCTTCGCGATGAATCCCCAACATGATGTCCACAGCACTGGGGACCTCCTTGGAGTCTCCCTCTAGCCTGACTTAGTCCTGTAGAACTTGCGAAGTCTCATAAGGCCATAGCCTATGGCAACTGGTATCCCTTCCATGCTAGCTGCCTATCCCCCGCTCCGCCCCGCCCCATGGCTTTTGGTTTATCATAGAGAGTAAATCATGCCAGACAAAACTGGTCATTTTTTTGAATGGGGTGAAAACTAGCTGATTGGAAGACAATAGTAGAATGCTTTATAATAAGCCCTGTTTTTTTAGTGAAGCCATTAACCGTGGCTCTATCTCAAGGCATCTTACTTGAAAAACTGACGCCAACTGGTTTGGATCTGAGGCTGATCACAGGTGGACAACTAGCTGATAGACCACAAGCAAAAGGTAGCGATAACACATTGAGCAGGGAAGAGCTGCTTGGTCTCGGAAGGATCTGTATTAGGCTTAGCTTTACCTCACACCTTCCAGTAATTATCTAGAAGAGGGAACAAACAGCACATTCATTAACTGTTCAGATGACAATACAGAGAAGTATAACAGACATCAGTAGGCTGGCAGAAGAACAACGGAAAGGGGCCTAGGTAGGGAAGAAGTATTGCAAAAATGAAATCAACCTGGCCAACGGCAGCTAATCCATCTGGCGGGATGTAGCCTGAAACTCAGATGCTTTATGGGAAGGTGAGGCCTGGGGAACAGGTAGTGGATCCAACAGGGCCTTGTAGGCAATATGAGGGTGAAAAACCTGACTGCCATTCTGGTCTGCCAAACCACTGGGAATCTGTGACATATCGGGTACAATCCAGACTAGAGGGAGGCTGGGTCACACCTACTTAGCCACCCTGGGTGCCTCATTTGGGTCACTCAAAACCAGACTTCCAGCACACCAGCCACAGCTTGCGTGTCCATGTGTAACTGCAGCCTCCCTGTTGTACTGCAGGGCGACCCTAACAAACCACCAGCCCCAGATTTCTCCTCCGAAACATGTGACCTGTGCTGCACAGCCCTCTCTTAGACCGTACAAATATATTAAATCCATTATTCCTTTAAGGGAATTAAATACCAGCTTATTACCTTGAACAGTTACCCAGACACTTCAGTTTAAACACAGTGGATCAGGGAAAAACAATAAAACAAGTTTATTAACTACAAAGAGATAGATTTTAAGGGAGTACAAGTAATGAAGCACACGAGTCAGAAATGGTTACAAGGGGAAAAAAGATAAAACACCTATTACTATCCACTTAAACTCTCAGCTGCAAAGCAAACTTTCTCCCCGTATACGCCAGCAGACTGCTGACCAAACTTTCAGGTCAGGATCCTTCTCCGCGAGTCCAATGGCTGTTTCCTTTTACCATCTCAGGTACGGAGAATGAAAAGGGCAGAGAGACAGACAGGGGTGCCTTGGGGTGTTTGTCCCTCATTTTTATATTTTCAGACCTCCTCTAGAAAAATATTTCCAGCTGAGAACCTGGAGACAGTCTATGGATATTCCCTGCTGGCTTTTTTTTAACCTATTTGATCTTCCTGTGTCTCCCTTTCTGCTTAATGACTCTGTTTACCTCTTAAATGCAAATTAAAGCAAGCACACATTCCTTTATTGAGGACAGACCTGTATGCCAGCTTCTGTTTGTGCCAGGCTGTGGGGTTTGGAACATGAGTTAATAACATCATATGAGGGGAATGTTATAACTTCACATACTGTGATGCCACACATATTTTATCAGGATAATACCAACCAGAAAATTTGAGTTTTCCAATGATATCTTACAAGGCAATATCTTGTACAAAGATTATTACAGTAGCATGTAGGAGGTGAACAGGAGTCCATTCCATCACAGGTGGTGTCAGTTGGCTACAGGTGTGTTCTCCCAGCGTGCAAGCTAACCCAGCTCTACGCCATAACCGAGACACCACTCCATGATCGAATGATTCGACAAGACCACAGAGCCTTTCAGCAATGAAGGCACCCGGCCAGGTTTATTGCCAAACGAGCCGAGCAGAAGGTGCCTTACATGTGCTACAAGTACACTTTCCATTGCATGCCCCTGACAATGGTACTGGCTCAGTAAACCGTGGAACTTTTGTTCCTCATTCGGCCAGACCAAGATGCTTCCTCTGAGGCCCTCTTTTATCCACTGATACAAACGAGTTGCATATTGCCCCTCCATGTGTGTAATTGCCACCCCCTGACGCAGCAAGATGCCACCCCCTTTGACGTGGTAAGATGCCACCCATTACCTTGTACCGAATGGTTGGTCAAAACATCTGTATTGATCACATTTCTATCCATTATAGTGTCATTCAGAGAGGTCGGGGAGCCCTCATTTTCTCTGAGGTATCAGGATGTCCTGGTACCTTTCTGGAACGTGCTTGTGCTTAGCACTTCTTTGGAGTATGTGATTGTTAGACCAGCTGCTCTGGCCTGCTACTGTGGGTCTGCCAGCGTTCACAGCACAACTTCTGCTAACTTTACTGTCTACCATTACTTTAGCTCAGGCCTCATGTCTGATCTGCTATGCTAGACCTCACATCTCAGGCTCTTATTTTCCACTGCAACGGGATCTCACTAGCGAGTTGGGAGGAGGCTGCCCCTCTTTGTACAGCTCCAGGAAGAACCCTCTCCCCAGATAGACTCAGTTCTAGATCCCTGCCCTCCGTCACAGAACAGGGAGATTGCCCTGAGGAGACATCCACCTGGGATGTGATGCTCACTCTGGGCCTATCAGCCCCAAGACCTCTAGAGAGCATTCACAGAAGAGCAGTGAAATAGGATTCACTTAGGAGGAAAGATGAACTGATTAAACCCCTTAGCTAACTTTCCAAGTGCTCCAATTATTCCTTACATGTGTTCACACCCAATCCAAGTCCCAGCTTCTGGATATACTCCCACATCCACATCTAGCCTGCTTCCAGCCTTCTTCTAGGAGGCTTCAGCTTCTGGGATGTCCAGACCAGGTACCTGACAGCACACACCTGTGCCCTGAACTCAGCAGGGAGTTAAGAGAAGAGTCCTTTGCACCCCCACCTCCAAAGTCACCGTATGGTGTTATTGCAGAGCTGAGGCTGCAGAATATCCTGTATCCCAGGGCACCCTTTCTGGGTGAGGGAAGAGGGAAAGAGAGAGAATCTAGGAAGCAGCCTCCTCTGCAGAGACCCACCAGGAGTTGACTTCTACAGTGGAACTTCCCTCCATGACGGACTCTTCCAACCCTGGCACTTCACCAGAGAAGCATGCATTGTGCTGAACAGAGGCATTTCTACCCTTGCCCCAAGATGCCTCTCAGCCTCCCAGAGAGAAACAAGTCTGATGTCCCTAATCCAGACTCCCCGTCCAGCTGACTGAGGCTCAGCCTCACAGACATGTATAGACATGGCTATCTCAGCAGATCCACCCCATGCAATGCTTCCAAGAGCAGCGTCAAAAATCACGATGAGCCTTCAAATCCTGCATAGACTCCAGCAGCTGGCAGGCAGAATGGCCCCAGAATCTCAGATTTGCTTTGGCTTGGGATATGCCAGCTGGAAGGAGAGGTGGGCAGATACCATTCAGCTGTTTCCATTACTCAGTGCTTCGTGCACACAAATCCTTCCCTGCTGAAAGCAATTCAGCATGCACCATGTTATCTACATAAGACTCTATGAACTGAAAAAACATGTGCCAGAAACATCATGCACAGAATTCAATCTGCTCTTCTCTCCCTCCCTCCCAACAGCCACCAACTTCTCCAGCAGAAATCAAGGCTAGGCTGCTTGTTCTATATCTCTTACCAACAGCTGGGGCTGACGGATTCCCAAACGCTAGTTTAGTCTTGATGTTCACTAGAAGCCCCAGCTGGGCTAGATCCAAGAAGAGAGACTACACACAAGAGACGCCAAATTTCAGCTAGGAAGAAAAGGAGAAGACTCTTGGGACCAGAGGAGAACTTGGATCCTTCAGAGAAAAATGATGTCCTAGAATCCATGTTGACCTGCACAAGGCTATTTTATGCTCTTAATATATCTTAGAGTTCTATTTTTCTTCAAACAACCTAGGAAACTCCTGGACAAAAACTTAACTTAAGGGGAAGGTTGCTAAAGGAAGTTACATAAACATACAAAAAAAAAGAACCTCAACCTTTTAAGCACGGAAGCGAGAAGTTATTATAATGAACAAAAAGATTTAAATTCCTTTGTAGTTCAGACATTTTCTAACACAAATCTGAAAATCAGCATAAAACTCACCAATTACAATCTTAACTCTCACTTCACTTCTTTTTCTTTGGTACTGTATTGCAGTTGCTCAACAATGTGCCTAATAATGCTGACATGGCACAGAGAGTTAATTAGATAAAGACAATAATTAATGCAAAGCTAATACGGTTATTTTAGGAATTATATACTTAGTGTAACACAAAATGCTGTCGGAAGATGTATCTTGGTTATGTACTAGGACCACTATTAAATACAAAAAATGTTCTTGATGTAATTCAAGAGTTAAAATGTTAACATTTTGTATTTAGAAGATGCATGTGCAATGCGCCTTGAAGGGTATTTTTTATAGTCTGATGCAAGGCACTTATAGTTACTGTCAATGTGTTATGCTTTATGTTTTGAAACAAGCATTTTAAGTCTGAAAACTGCTCTTTACAAAAAATTAACGACTATGTTTCTGGGTAACTATGTTTTGGGGGTCAGAATTAAGGCTGTTATGTTAATTCTCACATGCATGGGTTTGTGTCTGTGAAAAGAAAGGAGATTCAAATCTTTACATATATGACCACCCAGTCCAGATTTCCTAGTGATTAGGGATGGTGTTTTGTATCTTTTCAGGCATCCACGGCATCACTGGTGCTTTATGGATCTCATAAAACAACAACAAACTGAACTTATTTCCCCATTTTTTAACATTTAGGGTGTCATTCTGTTCAACATTCTTGGTGTTTATTTTTTTCTAACTTTTATTAGACTTACTCTAGCAACTTTCATTTTAATGTGATTATTTTGGGTAGGAAAAAGCAATCCCAGAGCTAGATATTGCTAGGACAACTGCAAGCACCTTTAAACATTTCATTACCAGGGAGTGTTAAGGTGACACCTTTAATATTGGCTTGACCATGTGTTCATAAACTCATAGTTTATTACATATACACAATGCACACACTCAGCACATCCACAAGCAACTGTACATGTGCACAAAACATATCTGATGCATGTAACTGAGAGAAACACTAGACTAGACCAAGGCCATACTCCCAAATTCACCAGCACTCAGGAAAAACACAACGCAAGAAGAAACTGAGTTCCATTAATCAAGAGCAAAGGCCCAGTGCAGCCAAAGAGCACTTAGATTTATCTCCCAACCGCCTGACTTGGCTCCTCTCCCCCAGAACATTTGGCAGACACAGCAGCTGAGAATCCATGGCTGACAGAAATCCAGCACTTTGTGAGATGCTCGATCAGGTTTGGAGTGATCCGAGAAAACCTGCTGGTGATCTTTGTGGTGTCCATCCAAAGAACCTGCAGAGATCTTTGTAGGGCATGGTAAGTGTCTCCCGAGAACCCACCAGAGACACCTGGCATCCTCAAAGAGTTTCTCCAGAGTACCTGGGGAAGCAAGAGATGTGGCTTCTATTCCTAACACTACCTGCAATGGGACCATGGGCAAGTCACAGCCACTCTCTTTCTCTTTCCACCCACAGTCCATCTTTTCTAGGTGGACTGTAAGACCTTTCAAACAAGGACCATCTCTTACTGGCCAATAGCTCTGAAATCTGCACGGTCACCTCAGCCCAACCACGCTCTGATCTCTTGGCAGTCTGGGCATTCCTGAAATGCATCCTCCTCTTTGGCTTGCCCAGCCGGGTGGAGACGGACTGAATGGTAGCATGCTGGGTGAGGCTGAGGGAACAGAACCATGGATTTTGAAGTCATGCCGGCCCATTGATAATGCGTGTGTCATCCCCTGGGTCTCTGGTTGGACATTTACAAATCAAGTTCATCAAATCGGTGAGTGAAGAGTCCATGTCTCACAGCTCAATCCTGCTGCTCTGTAAGCTGGCCTCAAATGCCCAGCTCTTCAACGGGACTTAAGGACAAATTCCTTTCAGGATCTGGGCCACAATCCCTTCTAGGAGTGAGAAGTCGAGCCTGTGTCCTGTGTGAAGACAGCATTTGGAAAAACTCTCCAGGAGAAGAAGCTAAGAATACCCTGCCTTGACCATATCCGGCCCTTCTCTAAACTCTCCTTCCATTGTCTCCATCTGGGGAAGCAGGAGCCTCCGAAGATGAGAAGTGCTCCTGTAGCTGTCCCACTTCCAAGCTGCTGGAAATGATATGTGAACAGCTGAGCTGCCAGGCCCCAGCATCAGGCACAAGATTTCCTTTTAAGTAAATAATCGCATCTAATGAGATGATTTAATTGTGCCACAGTAATTCCATGTGGAAAGAGACAAGATTGATCATGGACCCAGCTCCAGTATCTGCTGCATGTCTCCTGCCAAGCCCTGGCCACATGTCCCTGGGGGGGATTTTTCACACTACCGCAAGCAGCAGTGACTGCTCCAGAGATAATGAGAAGAACTGTTTTGTGTACGGCTGGGACAGCTCTCTAGCACATCCCTCTGGGTGTCTGTGTGCGAGATCCAGAACAGTGTGCATATATGTGGGTCTCTGTTCAATATCTCTGACACGGCGTGGGGGGGAGAGTCCAGACAGAGAACACGTGTGAGACAGCGTGGTCCCCATCACAGGTATGTGGGCATTTGTGTCCAGCTAAGCGAAATCCTGGCCCAGACTGGGTGTGTAAGACAGCGAGTCAGATAGTGCGTCTGTGTGGGATCCTGGTACAGTGTATATGTGTACATTGTACACACAGTGTATATACAGAGTACCTGTGTCTGGATGACAGAGAACCAGAATACAGTGCGTGTGTGTGTGACAGAGATCCGGACACTGTGTGCACACGCTGAGAGAGATCCTAGACACTGGTGAGTGTGTCTGGGTAACAGATATCCTGGATGTGTCTATATGAGATCCGCATGCACATGTGTGAGAGTATACACTGCATCTGTCTATGTGTACCTCTGTCTGATCATCTGCCTACACAGCCAGGCACAAACAAACAAGATGAGGACTGGCTAACTGGCTAATGTGTGTAATTCACCACCACAGGATAGCTGAAGGTAAGGCATCGAGGATGCGTAGGAAATTTGTCCCTGTTGAAGTGCAAATGTTCCGGGGGGCCCCTGGCACTTCCAGGAATACGGCACAATACAGGCGCGTGGCAGCTGGTGAGTCCCCCCCATTCTCCCGCACATGAACGAAGGGGTTAAAAACAGGCCAGTCTGTCAAGCTTAGGCACTGAGCAGCAGAGATTTCTGGCAGAGACTTTTCCTGATTCAGCCACCGTACAAGGAATGCAACAGAAACCAGACTGCAGAGGAATTTCCAGCAGCAGGACAGAAGGCTGGGCTAAGGGCAAGCGGGGCGAGGACCGTGGGAGATGGCCAGGCTGAGGGGATGTCAGGGGTGGGAGAACAGACTTGGGGCTCCATGCTCAGGCGTTCCGCTGGCAATGTGTGCTGAGTCTAATAAAGGGGGCCCTGATCCTGCTGGCAGTAGACATGGCTCACCCACTGCTTGGGGCAAGAGGTGGGGCCAGGCTCCTCTGGGGGCTCCAGAGGAATTTCTGGTGCAGCAGAGCACAAAGCTTGCAACCTCGCTAGTTCGGAGATGCAAAAAATCACAGAGAATCCCAGTATTTTTAATGATCTCGGACAGCCGAGGGCCTGACTCTTTACTCCATTCACATAACTGGGCCGTCCGTTGGCACAGCTGGCCCTGGGGACGCCCCTGGGGTAGGGGGATTCCCCACTGGAAACAGCTTGCAGAATGCCCTTTTCAGTGAGTCCTGGCTGTGGGCTCTCTGCTTAGTCTCAGCGGCTTGTAGCTCCTAGGGCTGGCCACGGCTGCTCTCACTTGTTCAATTAAGTCCCTGCCAGCGTAGGGCCATCGGCCATGGGTGCACCTTGGGTCTGCCCACTGTGTGTGTACTGCAATAGTTTTTAGGGTGTAATACTTTGGTCTATTTTTGGAGGTTGGGTGCAGCGTGTGGGCGGCGCATGCTGTTGGTGGCCTGCAGGTCAGACTAGATGGCGTAGTGGCCTATGAGATCAAAGGCGACCATAACAGTCCCTAAATTCTACAGCAACACCCATTTACTCTCTTCCCACCTGCGGCTGGCTCCCAGGCTGTAATTTCTCCCTCCTTGTTACTCTGCACCTTGCCACAGCCTCATGCCTCTGCAACCCAAAAGCCTCATGACTCAGAGCCTATTTCTGCCTCCCCCTCTGTGCCCCCAATCCTGCTTCCAGCCCAGAGATGTAGGAAACGAGAATTGGCACCATGGTGGCTCACTGCTCATGTTCATGCCTTCAGATTTCAAGCTAGCTGGGCTGCGTTGAGCTTTGTATTAAGAGTTAATATCAGGGCCGGTTTCATGCAATTATGTATCTTTAAATGGATGAAAGAGAAAACAAGCATGAAGAACAGAAATGAATTCTTGGAAATTGCTCTCTGAGGAGCTGGGGTGGTTTCCTTGCTCAGATGAAATTCTGGGTAAGCAAGGAAAGAGGAAAACTTATTAGCAGCTTCCTCTGCAGTCCAGTTCCTGCCAGCTGTGCACAATTTCTACCTGAACTTTATTATCTCTGTAATAAAACTTTCAGCAGGCTGCTGGGTGCCAGCGACATGCCGTTCAGTCACTTCTCATCCCCCCTCAACCTCCACATCTTGCTTTTTATTCGCCTCCGGTCATGGGGATATGGCAAAAGCAGAAAGGCGGATTCAGCATGAAACACCAGCGTCTTCCCCACAAAGAATCCTGTTCTGCCATGCTTACAGCTATCAAGTAATACCCTGACGTGCAAGGAACCCACTTGCAATCATCCAAATGCCCTGCTGCTAGACAAGCCAAGACCCCAGAATTGCAAACTTCCTCAAACCTGTGCCAATCAAGATGCCAGCGAGGCGAGAGTTCTCCATCAGTGCAATCTGTGATGCCATTTGTTGTGGAAGTTTTTGGGGGCAGCGACTCATACTTTTGTTTTTATCTGTACAACGCCTAGCACAATGGAGATAGTCCATGACAGGGTCTCCTCAGCCCTACTGAAGTACAAGCAAAACCAGATGTGAGACAATGAGGCTAATTCAATTAATTCCAGGGTCAGGCAGGAAATTTTCCTTGATAAACAGAGAGTTCCACGTACATAGAACCGAAGTCTACAGTAACAACCCCTAAATTCTACAGCAACAGCAACCATGAATTTATTCTACCACTATGATATGCCCCATGCCCATGCAAACATGCGCAGCTGTGGATCACAGTTGAAAATTCTCATGCCAATACGACTCACTGACGATTTTCAGGAATTATTATTTTTGAGGATGAGCTTTTCACCATGCTCTCCCCAGCCTGGCTCTGCTTCCCATTCCTCAGCTCTAGTGCATACCTCTTAAACTACAGACTTTCCAGGGCAAGACCCCAGCCATCAAAATGTGTGATATAGGCCTGAAGAGTGGAACATCTGGGCTTTGCTGCCCATCTTGCCAGAATTGACTGATTACGTTTTTAAACAACAAAACCTGGGTTTAAGGAAAGTTTCCTCACTGTGTGAATTCAGTACACCAATGATTAAACAAAAATGTAGGAAAATAATTCCCTCAACTGCAACCATAAGGAAATGTCAGCAGAGCTTGGACCCTGGATGGTCAAGATCCCCAGTGCAACTTGTCTATCTAGCTATTGGAAGCTCTTGACACACACAGCCATCTGCTAGAGCAGTAGAGTGGGGCCTATTCCTGGCTCTGGGCAGAGAGTGTGGTCTGGTGGTTAGACCTGTTTCACCAAAACCAGGCATGACACTCGGATCGACATCTACTTTTTTGAGCTGTGCTCTCCTGAGCTTGCCAGCAACACAGTTGTGTTCAGATCAACGGAGATAATGGGCATTGGGACAGAGCCCTCAAGTCTGTTCCTCTATTTACATCTGCTTTCACTGACATTAGGCGCCTTTCAAAACTTAGTCCTTCCGGTCACCAAGATACTGTTCAATTTATCCATAAACTCTTTGGAGCAGGAGCCATTGCTACATCTGCAAAGTGCCAGGCACGTTGGGGATACAGCACAAATTCTCAAGAGTAGTAACAATTATCACTGGGACTGAAGGGCCGTTGCCACTGATTTAGGAAATCACACGCTGCCTTGGCACTCCGTTGCTGTGGCCCCAGTCTGCTATGTTATCGCAAACAGTACTGAGATTAGCACATTACATCACAGACCTGGTACCAGCCGGCAATGCTGGACAAGGCATGCGGCATATTGTATCATTGACGTGGCAGTGGTAGTTTTCCCCAGACTGTATTGTAGGCATGGTATCATCATGGTAAAAACATACATAGGAGTTGCTGTGCTGGGTCAGACCACGGTCCAGCTTGCCCAGTATCCTGTCTCCAGAGCTGCAGGGGGAATGCACAGAACATGCCAAGTATGGAGTGATCCACCCCTTTTCCACTCCCAACTTCTGGTAGTCAGCGGTTTAAGGTTGCCCCAAACATGGGGTTGCGTCCTATGTTTCCTCTAAGCTGTGCATGTGCGCAGCTGCGAAGTGGCCATCGCACACCTGCGCACCTATCACTGACGCCCGCACAGCCTGATCCCTGCGTCTCTTCTCCCCAGCCTGATCCCCGCGTCTCTCCCCTTCTCTCCAGCCGAACCCCCGCATTTTAAAATTTTAAGTTTATCCCCATTCATAGCACAAAAGACATTCAGGACCACATGGTAAAATACAGGCAACAAAAACTGTAGATAACGGTAGAGGCTAGATAGGCAGCGTGTCATTGTCTGACATTTGTTTAGTAAATTAATAAAAACACAGTATTTTCGTTTAACATTTTTAGTAAAGTTTGAATGAAATGACGACATCTCTGCATTTCTTTTGAATTAATGTACATAGGCATGCTGATGCTTCCGGCGCCAAAAACCGTTCCCCATGCAGCACCATGCCTCACAAATTGCCGCTCAACACGTACTGTAACTTGCTCAGAGGCATCATCAGCTTAGAGGGAACATTGGTTGCGGAATGAAGCCACTCAGCTAATAGATGTTGATGGACCTTTTAAAGTCTGAGGCCTTATTCTTCTGGCTAAGCTTAGGCCTTGTTCTTACACTAAGCCGTAACGCCATATTAGGCGAGACAGCAGCCATGAGCTACGTAGCAGGTGGTTGCATCTTCACCTTCCTGAAACTACTTCAAAACAATGTAATATCTGGCTGTTAGAAAATATCTGGCTGTCTTAATAGTACCCACCATCACCGGATAAAGAAACAGACCTTAAGAGGCTTAAAGAAAACTTGGTTGGATAATATTCTGTCTGCCAAGGAATCTCTTATCAACCATTGTGGTTGTCAAATCTATACTTCTCATTGTTTTGTTTTTATGATTCCCACTTCTCTCTTGTTTATCTAAGTGATTTCTGTCTGGTTCTTTGATTGCTTCTGTCTGTAACATAACTAAGTGTGCTTTATTTAAATCAGTTAAGCTGGTGGGATATAATTGGTGAAAGGACTGTTTCGTTATGGGCGAGGACGGGTGTTCCGCAGTACTTTAGTCTAAAATGTTTGGTTAAGGTACAGCTAAGCAGGACCCAAGCTTTAAGTACATAAACTGAGGTTCAGAAGGAAGTTCTTTGGAACCTAACTCCGGGGCACAGAGCTGCCAGATCTCAACACCCTGCCAACCATACTGTGCAGAAACTGGAGTTCCCAGATGATCTAATCCTGACAGAAGTTTGTCTGCCTTATTAGGAGTGAAATTCCAAAGGGGTAGCCGTGTTAGTCTATTGTATAAAGACAATAGAGTCCTGTGGCACTTTTAAAGACTAACAGATTTATTTATCGCGTGGGAGAAAATCCCACTTCGTCAGACACTAATTTTAGTTAGTTCTAGGAAAACTTAGTTCGAACTAAGCAAGTGCCATTCATGGCATTTGCTTAGTTCGAATTAGCGATCCCCATTCATTTCAATGGCCGGTTAGTTCGAACTAAGAAATTAGTTCGAATTAACATGGCCACATTGGTTAATTCGAACTAGTTAGTTCGAATTAACCCCTTAGTTCGAATACCCTATTTGAACTTATTAGTTCAAATTAAGGAAGCCCTTAATTCGAACTAACTAAAGCCTAGTGTAGCCATGGCTTTAGTTAGTTTGAATTAAGCCTCCTTAATTCAAACTAACTTGCCAGTGTAGACATAGCCATAGACTCCAAGGTCAGAAGGGACCAGTATGATCATCTAGTCTAACCTAGGACTGACTTATTAAGATCCTCAAATGCTATAGGGAAGGGGAAACCACGCTTCCTCCCCCCCAAGCCTTTGCCAATTTCCTCTGAGGGAAAACTCCTTCCTGACTCCAAATACAGCGATCAGTTAAACCCTGAGCACGTGGGCAAGACTCATCAGCCAGACACCCAAGAAAGAATTCTCTGTATTAACTCAGAACCCAACATCTAACGTCCCTTCTCAGGTTGCTGGCAAATCCAACACCACAAATGTGATTAGGACCCTGGCATCTTTGTCGATCCTGGGCACTTACAAACCCTTTTTGCTCCTCTGCTTTCCAGCTTTTATAGAAAAGCTCCAAGTTTCCCTCCACTTCCCAACTTGCAGGAACCTCTCAGCCCCTCAACTTGGAGATCCCAGAAGGCCCAAGAAAAGGGGAGGCTTGTGCTAAACAGATGGGAAATAGGGAAAAGAGTCAAACAAAGTGAGGAATGAGAATGAGAAGAGAACGAAGTGCAGATTCCCGACTGCTGGGGAGAGAAGATTATTACGTTAAGAGCGGCTCCGAACTCCCAATTCTCAGGGCATGAAACCTGCACAATTTAAAGTAGTCAAAACAAACCCTTTGCCGCTATTTATACTTTAGCTGCCTCCAGGCGGCAAAAACTTGACTCCATAGTCCAAGTCTAATAGATTCCAGGTGTTTTCCAATAAACTACCCTCCACCAATGAGAAGTCCAAGTAAGCTCAGAGCACCTTTTAGTCCTTCCCCCGCCCCTCTCGTACTGTCTGGGGGAGCTCACCCCAGGAGGCTGACAACCCAAAGCAATACCCAAGTCGCCTCTCCTACAGGATGACATGTGCACAGGATTGCTCCAGCCCCTAGTTCCTTCCTTCCAGCCTCCTAGAGAAACCCCAGCGAGCCTTCACTTTAGTCAGATTGCATAGCTGAAAAGTGACTGAACTGAAACGCTGGCAGCCAAACAGAGACTCCTCCGATGGGGAGCTTTTCTAATGAATGAGGGGCACATTGCAGTTACATGATTTAACGCTTAGGAAACGGGCTCGCTCCCAGGTGGATAACACCTGTGCACAGAGGGTCACAAAGGGGACAGTAGTGCAGGAGGTCAGCGTAGGTTTCCAGCAGAAGAGTGGGGCAAGTGGGGGCTCTTCTCTGGAGTAAATCCCAACCCGCCCAGCTTTCCCAGTGCCTGGCTGGGCGGAGGCTTGTGTTTCTCAGGTACTGGCTCTTGACCCACTCTTGAGCTGGGGAACCATGGAGAGAAAGCAGATTGACTGGGAGTGGAGGCATACCAGCCCAGACTAGAGAGGTGGATCATGATGGGAGTGAAGGCGCGGGGGGGGGGGGGGGGGGGGAAAGCACACCAGTGTGGTGCTAACAGTAGGAGAGAGGCAGGAGAAGAGAAGGAAATGATTGGCGAGCGGGCAGACTGCAGCTTGTGCAGGGCTTTAGGATTAGAAGCAGGTCAGCTGTTGTGTGGGAAGCTGGGAGTAGCAGCGGGGCGAGTCAGGGTGCTGGGAGGACAAGGTGAGAGATGAGGATCTGAGCCTGTTCCCAGAAATGCAGGAAGAGGTTCCTCTACAAATCCATTTACAAGTGTCATTCCCCCTCCAAAACTCTGGACAGATTCAAACATTTTCTCCCATCCCCAACAATGCCAGGCTGACACAGAAGGGAGAAACCTGCTTCTAAAATGAGGGGTTTTTTTGCACCAGCCCCGTGACAATGGCAAGTTCCATTTCCTTTGTCTACAGTCCAAGAGATGAGGGGAAAGAGAAAGTGAGTGTTCACATTGGGGCAGTCAATAAACAGACTGTGGACCAAATCCAGAATGCCAGGCATTTGTGAACAGACGACAAAATCTTTTTATTTACTTACTACTCTCATTTTTTACAATTTTCTTTGGAGTCTGGATCTTGATTAAACCTTGACCCAAAAATTTGGACCTTGACAAAAAATTATTGACTATCCCTGACCCAAGAGCTCACAGTGTATCTCTCTGTAATGCGTTCATGGAGGGCCTAACACGACAGGGCCCTGACCCACGACTACCCATCCCTACCACCTGACAGGCCACGCCATCACACAAGTGTAATGTGTAAACTCATGTGTGTAAAACTGCCCAAAGTGGCTGAGAACTTAAAAACTGGATGGCAACAGAGTGTGAATCCCCATGACGATCGAACCTGGTGATATTCTAAATAAAAAGAGCTCTCAGAGTCAGCCCTCTTTGTAGCTGTTCCCATCACTTCACACTGCCTCAAAGCCATCTTAGAGGGACATTCCTGGAATCCTATTATACTGTTAGGCTTGGAAAGATTGAATTTTTTCAGTAAATGTTGGTAAAGGTCGATTTCACTGTACACACACAACCCGCCGAAAAAAATATTTCTATTGAAACCAGTCAAAATTTACAGAGAGAAAAAGTAAGAAGAATGCTACTTGAGAACACGTTAAAGATTAACGAGAGTCCTGTGGCACCTTATAGACTAACAGATTTTCTTCGGCATAAGCTTTCGTGGGCTATAACTCACTTCGTCAGATGCGTCCATGAAAGCTTATGCCGAAGAAAATCTGTTAGTCTATAAGGTGCCACAGGACTCTCGTTGTTTTTTGCTGTACAGAGACTAACACGGCTCCCCCTCTGGAAATTTCTACGTTAAAGATTGAGGATCTTTGAGGATTTTTGTATATTTCGACGTGATGTGGACAATGTATGTTTTAACTTTAACATTTGTAACGCTTTAACTTTGTGAAGCTCAGCATGGACTGCAACTAAATAGTTATTGTCTGACCTCCTCTCCCCATGATTTCCTATAACTATGACATTTTTTTAAAAAACCATAACAAAAATTGAAAAAATGCTTAAAAATAAGCCAAGAGTGTCCCTTGAAATGATACAAATGGAATTCTGCCAGGTTTATATATTGATAACAAAGAAAGAGACACCCCCACAAGCCCCCAAAGGAAGAAAAGAGTGGGAAGAACAGGAAAAAGGATCCAATGACATTTTGATTTAAGAAACCCAGCGAATGACTACATTCTGTCAGAGTCCGAAGAGCAGCAGGGTCCTGACACTGGCCCACCCTTCCGAAAGCGTTGGGAAAATATTCCCTTTCATGAAATGCCTTGGAGAATGAAGCCGATGGGATATGGAGAGCGAGGAGAGCCAAGATTATGCCCACAGTGAGGGAGCCTTTCCTACCTCCCATTCTCCCTCTCTTCTCCACGTCAGTCTTTTCGACTGTTAACACTTCAGGGCAAGGCGTCTCCTTATCGCATGTCTGGTACAGCTCCAAGCGCACAGCTAGCACTTAATGAATAAAGGAGGCCTGTTTCACGCTCGGCTTTCCCAAGTGGGACTTCTATGGGGTCTGGCCAGGCCTGGCTCCTCACAGTTATTGCTGTGAGCTAACGAATCACCAGCACCACACACAAGGGAATGGGATTTTTGGAAGGGCTCAGACTGGGCTTAACTCCACTCCCAGTGAAATTGGGGTAACAATTCCCTTGGTGTCAATGGGAGAAGAGTTAGGCCAAGAATGGGTGCTTTTGAAGTTCCAGCCATAAAGCTTTGGAGTGTCCTGGGACTTAATGCTGATGCTACTCTCTCTGGGGAGAGGTGGGGGGGATAGGCAGAGCGATGTGGGGGCTGTTCAGGAAATGCAGATGGACGCATCTAGCATTATATTCTCAGAGGCAGGACGAGGATAAGACATCTCTCCCTTCTCCATGAGGGTGCCCCACAACCAGAAGCCCTCACCCCAGATGCCTTGTTTGCACATCCAGCCAGCTTTATCCTAGATACTGACAGTTATTGAGCACAGCATGGGGGCAGGAGGGGGGGGGGTGAGATGGAGAGACTGTCCTTTAGTCTGGGTAATTTATTGGGATCCCCACCATAGAATCAGCTATGGCGCAAAGACTCTGACAGGGCCATCTGTGATTTGACTTTGTTGATAACATGTTTTACAGATTTGCTGCTATTTCCTGTGGGCTGAGACGGGTTTGCTCATGGCTCCCAAGGACAGGGAATGGGGCTGGCTCGAAACAAAGCATGCTTCAGAAATTCCATGTGTGGGGCAAACTCTGACCCTTATCAGATTTGCCCTCCTACATGGCAGGAAGGTACAGGAGCAGAGACATAAGGAGACATATATTGCAAACCCCTCTCCTTCAACGGGACCAGTACCTAAATGATACACGTGAAACAGCTCTGCATTTCTCTCCTTTGATTCATGTGGTTTATTAAGGCCAGAAGGAGATAATATGACAAGCTGACATAGTCTGACCTGCCCAACACAAACTAGAGAATTTCAGCTAATGATTCTTGTAACTCACCCAGTTACTTGTGGCTTTTTAGAGCAGATCTTTTAGAAAGACACCCCGTTTTGATTTACAACGGTAAACCATGGAGAATCCACCACATCCCTTGGTACTCTGGTCCCTGTGCTCAGTGACCTTCAGTGTTAAACATTTATGTCTCGTTTCCAATCTGACTTTTTTGAGCTTCAACTTCCAGCAGTGGCATCCTGTTATACCTCTGACTGCCAAGCCAGTCAACCTCAAGATCAGATATCTTCTCCCAGTGCGGCCTGTGATCAGGTCGCCACTTCACTTCCTCTTTGATAAACCAATTTGCTTGAGCTCCTTAGATTTCTCACTCTAAGGCATGCTTTCCGTACCACAAATCATTCTAACAGCCCTTTTTTGAACCCTCTCCAATTTTTCAATATCCTTTTAAAAAGCGTTCCACTGGTGCCCCTCCCCATTCCCCCAGTGCCCTAGAGCATGGTAATATTATCTCTTTACTCGTTCATAATACTCCCCAAGTCAAGGATTGTGTTAGTCCTGTTAGCCACAAAACTGCACGAAAAGCTCATGTTCAACTGATTATCTAGCACGACACCAGCACTTTTCAAAGTCCCTGCCCCCCAGTCTGTACGTATGGCAGATGTTCTTTATTTATGTAGGACCTCCCACTTGGCTAGATTAGCGTGCATGTTAATTTGCAGCATTCTCCTCCAGCCTAAACTAGGAACTCTCTGCCTGGTCTGTAGAGACGGGAGTAGAGGTCCCACAGAGCCCTGCCCTTGGTCTCTTTGGAGTCTCTCCTTCCTCCTGCTCGAGGAAAAAGAGGGAGAACTTCCGAGGCATTTAAAATGAGACGAATACAAAGTAGGTGCAGCACTGGTGGACATGTTATTTCCTGGTAACGTGCTGGTATTTTGACCTAATGACAGATTCACCGGAATTGGAGCCTCATTACAGACCTCATGGGTGTCCTCTGCATCACACCATTCATTCTGGCATTCGGAATCTGTGATCAGCAACCTAAAGCAGAGGAGTCTGCCGGGATGAACTAAAGACTTGTATCTCAGGAAAGGAGAACAATAATGGGCGCAGAAAAGTGGAAAGGGGATGATGGGAGAATGGCAGGAAATAGGAGTGGATGAAGGAGGGCTCAGATTCACACAGCAAGTCTGGGTCAGAGCCAGGACTTGGGATAAAGGCTCTGGACCAAACTCCAGGGAACCTGGTTTCAGTTATGAGCTACGACGCAGGCTGATGCCTTGGGTAAGTCACTTAAATTTCCCTGTGCCACAGTTCCCAATCTGTGGAATGAAGGGCAGCCAGCCATCACAAAAGATGATGAAGTAAGCAATTCAGTTTCTGGCTCTTATGCTTCAGCATCGTAAGTGGCTAAAAAGACCAGTTTCAAGCTCCAGCCCTTGACAATGCAGGGGTAAGGCACCGGGCCAGAAGATGAAGTCAGCGCACGACTAGTGCTTGATGCCTGCTGAGCTTTCCTCTTTCTTCTCTGGTCTTTTCTCTGTCTCAACCACTTCTCCTCAGCCTCTAATTCCCTGGTGCAGCCCAGTGTGTGGTGTTGATGTTAAAAGTTTTCAAGTCCATCTTGCAAATGTCCTTGAACCTGAGTCTACGTCGGCCCACTGATCTTGGGGCATCCAAAAGTTCTCCATATAGCAGAGCCTTTGGGACGTGTCCATTGTCCACCCGGTGCAAATGAGCAAGCCAAGATTGATGTCAGTGTTTGAGACTAGTGAATAGACTTGGCAATATTGTTTTCTTCAGTACTTCAACATCAGAAGCTTTGATTTCCTGCTTGAGATTTAGACTATGATGAAGACAGCAAAAGTAAAAAGGTGGTCAGCCCTCTCTCATGCTATATATAGTCCAGGTCTTGTCACCATAAAGCAGCATGCATCCAATGCACATCTCGTAGACCTGTATCGGCGTATTCAATGTCTGCTGTTTCTATTAACCCACATTTGCTTGGTCATTTGGACAAATGTGGTGGCTGCCTTTCTGAGGAGAGAATTAAGCCCATCACTGAGAGAAAAGTTATCTAGTGCAATTGATCCTAGCTAGCAAACTTTGCATACAACTTTGTGCTATAATCTTTGCTGTCTTTAGACTGATGGTTAGTTCAAACTCATTACAAGCTACACAATGGTGCTGCAAAATTACTGGAGCAACTGTTCACTTTGTGTGACTGCATCAATGGGGAAAAGAAGTTCTCTTATTAGCCAGTAATAATTATTTGATGGCTCTTCTTGCTCTTACATGTTGTCAGGCTTTCTTGCAATGGCTCTAGAATGAGAATATCAACTTCAGAGCAGACTGGTAAGAACAGGGTACGAACCCCAAATTGCGTATAAGTTCTATGCTTAGGTTTCACCAACCAATTATCAAGTGTAAACTCCTCAGGCACGCTAACAACCTAAACATGAAGTCAAAGACAGTTCCCTAGGTCCTGTAATCTGTCTCACTACCTAGATAAGCTTGCCTTTCAGACAGATGGCCACTTCCACCAAGAATCACAACAGTATTCAAGTTAATCCCAGTCCCAAAGGACGAGTCACTTACTCCAGGCCAATCACACTTTAGATATCATACGAAAAACAGCACTTACAGCTCATCCTATAATAAACTATATATAAATTTATGAATAGGAACAGGAAATGAGCATTATTTACAAGGCTAAAGCAGGTAAAACACACACACAAATGAATTATAAGTCTTAAATTTCAGAAAATAACAGACATGTCTATAACAAGCAAGTTTGATGTGTCTGTGTAGAGCTAATTCAGGCTCTGCACTGGGGATCTCCTGCTTATGCTAATAAACCTGTCCCCCCTCTCCCCCCAAGTCCAAAGAGCACAAAGATAAAGTTGCTCCTTGGTAGGGGTTGCTATTCCCTTCCACCTTTTGTGCTCTGAGCTGCTAACTCAGCTGCCAGGAGGAATCCATTTGCATAACTCCTCTTCATGGGTGGGTTGGATGAAGAACTCGAAGGACCTTTATGTCTTCTTGCACAAATTAAGCCAGCACGATTGAGCACATTGCCTTGCTGTTCATTGCAGCGCACTCTTAGCCACTCTGAGGTCAGCACACATTACAGGAAAGGGCTTCAAGCAGTGTTGGAGATATGTGGTGTATTTTGCTTCAATAACTGGAGATAGTTCTTCAGAGTCTGCTGCAAACCAGTCTTTGTCTTGTATAGTCTTTTCACCAAAAGCTAAAGTTGCCACTGTATGGAGAGTCTTTCCAAGCGTGTTCCAGCTGCATTCATGTTCAGGGGAGGTGTCATTGATGAGGCAGTTTCCCTGGGAATTGCAGTGAATTGGAGACATCTTCCTTTGGCTTTTGTGTGACGAGAAGGAGGGAACTCCTGGTTCTGAGTAAGCCACATGTGCGGTGGAGAATCCATGCCACTAATTCAGAGGGTAGAATGGTTGTTCTCTAGTCATTCTGGATTCAGACTCTGCCAAGGGGTGTCGTGCAAGAGAACAGCCCATCTTGGTGGGGTGGTCTGGGATCCTGGGAACTTTGACTAGTGACTTGTGCAGAAGGATCAGCCATCATGTTTCTTGCAGGCCCCCAGTCACTGGTTTCTCCTGGCAAAGTTGAGGCCACGCGTGGTTGGTGGTCTTACAGCACTCCTGAGATCAAGGATAGGGCCTGTGCGAGGCTGCAGGGAAGGTATTGGTTACAGGGAAGCAGACACAAAGAGCAGCTTTCCAAGCTCGGAGCTGGAGCCGCACCAGAGCAGCTTGGGAAAAAAAACACCGTAGGGAAGATTTGCTCAAACTCCCCAGCTGGGGCTTTATTACCACTATTGCAACAAATCTGTGTCAGAATCTTAAAAGTAAAACTATTTGGAGAAATACATAACCTTTTCTTAACATCAGCGGCTCATTTAGCGAATGACAGCAAAGCATTCTCCGGCGTCACCGATCCCTCTCGCCATCAGGGAGTGGGGAGGGATCATAGGCATATTTATACAGCTGGATGAGGAGTTTGGCTGGACTTGCTACTTGAAGCTTTATCTCAAAAGGGATCTCTCCCACATACACTTTACAGAGGAAAGCACCACTCCGTACGAGAAGGACACGAATAGCTGGCTGGCTTTATAATACCTTCCCAACCAATGCTGCGTTTAACCATCCCAGAATGCATAGGCTGCAACGAGAGTCACTGCCAGCCAAGTTTCCCTGTATCCTAGCTATGGCTGGCGATGGGTGTTTTGAATTCATGCTATACTTGACTCCGTGTGTCCCACCTGGCTCTAAAAGCCAGTCTCTCGCCTCCCAGTCCCCCATTCAGACAAATACTTCCATATTAAATCATTTGTCTATGTCGATTGATTCAATATAGCAATGCGACTTGTAGCCACTTGTATCTAAATAGAATCTAAATTGTTATTACAGTTCTATAGAGATGGCTCCTTGAGCATCTCCTTCTCGTTCTGCCAGCTCTGCTCCAGTCTAATTGCCTTCAGCGTGCTGAAAACACGAACACATACAATTTACAAGGAAGAAATTATCATTAAATCTCCTTTCAGATCTGCTAAATGCTGTTGTGTTTATTCATTCACCCCAAGATTGCTCCCGGGGCAGATAGCAGTAGGCAGGCTAATAAAAGACAGATATGCGCATTTCTGATCAGAGGCCAAAAGGAACATTAAAAGGAGGGAAACACATCGTTACACAAACCAGAGAAACAGCCCTGAGTTCCTGTGGCTGATAAGAAAAGGCCACCAGCTGCCGCAAGACTGGTGCGCTGTCCAGCCATAGTCTATATGCTTCACACCAAGGGAGTCTGCAGAGGTCTTTATAGGAATCCTTGCTTCTTAGAAAGGCCCCAAATGGCTGCTGCTTCCAGTCTAAGCTTTCCTAATTATCATTAATTATAATCCACATAATGCTTTGCATATGGAGCACCTTCCACGCCAGGCTCGCAAAGTTCCATGCAGAGTTTAATGAATTTAGGCTCACAAACACCCCTGGGAGGAAGGGAATTAGCCCCATATTACAGATGGGGAAACTGAGGCACAGACAGCCGCCTCTAGCTGATCACATTCACACAGTGACTGGATGGAGAAGCTGGGAAGGGAACCTAGCAGGTCTGTATCATGCCGTCCTTTCTCCCTGAAGCCTGGTGCCTATGCAGTCTACATGTTCATCCTATGGTAATTCTGTGTTGTCCCCAACACAGCCAGAGGAGTTATTTACAGGGGATGCAGCCACAGAAAGCCTGATGATGTTCCCCTTGTGAAATGAATGCTGGATTTCTTGGCAGTTTCTTCACTCATCCATCCACCCAGCTTTTGGCAAGCGACTGGCCAGCTCCGGGTAACTCTAGCAGCTGCTTTGAAGAAAAGGGGCACACGCCCAGAATGGCAATAAATCATCTACAGCATGTGTGTCCCGTGACTCTGACCTCAGCAGGGCCAAGATTAATGGGCTGCTCATTTAAACCAGCTAGCCCGTAACTAGCCATGAAGTGGAGGAATGCCGCAGCAAAGGCACCAGTGGGAATGAGCCAGCTTTGTGGGTGGCTGGCTATGAAATCGCGAAGGCTCCCTCGGCTCTTGAGAAGCGCTGTCTGGGAAAGTCATTCTCTCTGAGCAGCAGTCGAGAGCAAACCTGCTGTGCTCCTCATGCGCGGGGCATTTTTCATAATTACAGGGAAGAGTTCAGTCACAACGGCTCAACACAACTGTGGTTAATATCACGCCAGCCGCCTGCTTTCGCAACCTAGCCCAGCTCCGATGCATCGCTGGCTTCAGCTTCCATCACCAGATAATCTCTCCTGATAGGCTCAGGGCAGCAGGCCCAAGCTCATGTCATCAGCTATTTACGTTGAGCGCACACAAATAAATAGCACCAGCAGCTCGGGGATGGCAAAGGGCCCACGGCCAGGTGTTCCCACTCGGGGCTCCCTTTCACTTCACAGCAACTGCAGCTGGAAGGTGAATTTCCAGAGTCTATTGGAGTGACTGAAGGGAAACCAGCCCCGGTTTTTCTTTCTGCTCCAACTGAGGAGAGCCAGTTTTCTCATCTCCCCACTCCCCGCCACACACATTTTCCACTCCTCCTCTTTAACCTCTGATTATACCCTGCCACCCAGTGTCAGACCTCGCGGGGTCACGTGATTGCTTAAGTTTCCATTATCGGCTGTTGTAGCGTCCCTGCGGCCCCGCTGGCAGTGACGTGTCCTTGCTTTGTCTGATATTCTGTCTCTGGTACAAAAAGTCCTTCAGACGGAGTGATGGTTTCTCTGAGAATCTATTCACTAAACATTGTTAAACTACTAGGAGATAGGACAAAGAGACTGGGAATCTGAATCCCACTGAATTTTGAATTCCGAGTCTCCAAACAGTGCCACCTGCCTGAACCGGTCCAAGTGGTTCTGGTTCTGAGTCAGTTTCAAATAGGAGAAGGAATCCATTTCCTGCTTCCAATTGCCGTAACACTCATTCTCTACCCTGCCTGCTGTCTCTTCTACTCAATTTTGTTATGTCTAACAGTTAGATGGCAGGTTTTGGGGGCCAGGGACCAGGTTCCTGCATTTGTTTTCTATTTTCACTATTTAACCCCAATAAATGGTGACTCACCACTGCCCTGACCATCTGCGGATGTCTCTTCTCTCTCTCTCTCTCTTTTCACTGGAGGTCCTTGGCCCCCAATGAAACACTGGGTTCTCCACCTTCCTGCTGTGTCACCAGGGTCAGGCCCCACAATCTCCAACAATGGCATGATAGGAAGGGATGCTTTCCCACATGGGCTACCAACATCCCAAGCCATGGAGAACGAACATTTCACATTCTCAGCGCTACCTGCTGGACCGGGAACCTCTCCATCACTGGATGAAATTCCATTAGATTCCTAGGGATGCTATTTCCAACAAGGGATGTTGGAAGACACCGGGCAATGGGTTGCTGCAAAGATTCTGCCTACCCAATCAGATAAATGTTATCAGATGCAATGCATATGTATTGCACTTCAAACCTGGAGTCCTCTGAGAGCCTCACAAAAATCAAACATATCACACAATGCCAGCCATCAAAATGGCACCACTCACCCCCTCCAAGCCCAAGAGACAGCGCACAAGGAAAAAATCCAAACGTGCTTGTACTTGAAAATGCTGCTGGCTTGTGTTCACATTATTGGCCAGCTAAGTATAGTCACATGTCCAAAAAAACCCAAAAACCCAACACTTAAAAGAGTAAGATTATTATATTGGAAAATAGAGAATAAATATAAATGAATTTAATATTAACTGTGTGCGATAATGTGCAGTATATTCACAGAGCTAGGTAAAAGAGTAAATGGAAATCTTTATCACTATAGACTGCTGAATATTAATAGTTATTGTTTGAGTTACTGTAGCATGGAAAAGTCAATTATAACCTAAGTGTAAAAACGTACTGAATTATAGATAAACCAGGAAAAGAGAGAGAAGCGAATCTTCCCTGCACAATGCAAAACCTTGATAAAAGAAGAAACAAACCTGATAAGAGCATTAAAACAGGAACTGTCAAGATGCCTTGAACAATCCTTTCTATTTCTTGAGTGCTACGCAACTGCAATGTTACAAAGGGTTAACTGTTGGAATGTTGAATTCCCATTCCATTTCGCATCCTACCCAGAGGTACAGGCCGTAATGGGGATGGCGAGGCATGCGTCTTCTGTAACCAAGGCCAGAATTCTCACAAGAGTTCAGCACCCATACTTGGCAAGTCCTACTTGGAGATCAGAATAAGAGGTCACATTTTCAAAGCAATCAGATGAGAACGCACTGAACCCTTACAAATCTGAGCTGCTGAATCCAGAGCACTTATGGGGGAAAAATAACCCAGTTGCCCACATTTTCATGCCTAAATGAGATCTGAGCTTCTTCGCAAAACTCTAGCCCTGGCTGTGAATGGACTGAGCCCCTCACGGCTAAGAGACAGCCACCATACATTCTAACTGCTCAGAGCTAACCAGAGTGAGAACAGAGCTCAATCTACCATATCACTCATGTGCCCACCCCATAGTATCTGTTCCTCCCTCTGTTTAATGAAGGCTGAGAAAGTCTGTGATTATCCCCGTGGTATATTTATGGAGAGGAAACACCAGGGTGGGTGAAGAGCTATTTAAGCTGAAGAACAATGTTGGCACAAGAACAATAGGCATAAATGGTCCATGAACAAATTAGAAGGTGTCAAACTTTCAAGCTCTGGTCCCCCATGTTTAGGAAAGATGAATTCAAACCAGAACAGGTGCAGAGATGGAGGACGATCCGTTGAAGGAACAACCTGCCTTATGAGAGGAGACTTAAAGAGTTTGGCTTGTTTAGCCTAACCCAAAGAAGGCTGAGGGGAGATATGATTGCTCTCTATAAATACATCAGAGAGATAAATACCAGGGAGGGGGCAAAAAACATAACTGCCTACAAAACTGAGCTCGATAAATTTATGCAGGGGACGGTATGATGGGATGGCCTAGGTTGGCAACTGACTGATCTTTGACTACTGGTGGTGGATATGCCAGTGGCCTAAGAAGGGACGTTAGATGGGGTTGGTTCTGAGTTATTACAGAAAATTCTTTCTTGGGTGACTAGCTGGTGAGACTTGCCCACATGCTCAGGGTTTAACTGATTGCTATTTTTGGGATCAGAAAGGAATTTTCCCCCACGGCAGATTGACTAGGGCTCTGGGGGTGTTTTGCCTTTCTGTGTAGCAAGGGGCATGGCTCACTTGCTGGTGGATTCTCTGTATCTTGAAGTCTTTAAATCATGATTGGAGGACTTTAATAACTCAGTAATAGGCTAGAGGCTTATTGCAGGAGTGGGTGGGTGAGGTTCTGTGTCCTGCGTTGTGCAGGAGGTCAGCCACTAGATGATCATACTGGTCCTTTCTGACCTTACAGTCTGAGGCTATCAGAGGAGTGAGGTTACGGGAGGCCAAACAACTTTGTTTTAAGAGAAAACTGGACAAATGGAAGAGTGGTATTGTATGACGGGAGGGTGGAGGGACAGTGCCTCAGCAGACCTGAGGGTTCCTTCTGGCCCATGTTCCTGGAATCTCATGCTTCAGGGCTTTAGCTGGGTCACTTGCAGGGGTCAGGAAGGGAAGCTTGACCCTCCCCCACCCATCCCAATATATTCTGGCATTGTTGGAGAGTTATGTTGTTGTGATTTTGTCTCCTTCCTCCCAAGCTTCAAGGATGGCTACAGCTCCCAACAGGTGACTGTGCAGGGTGGGCGAGGGCTCTGAGGCGGCACTGAGCATTCTCTCTCAGGTGCGCAGCCGTCTGATTCTTGCTCACATTCTCAGGGTCTAATTGATCATTGTATTCAGAGTTGGGAAAGAGTTTTCCCCCCCCAGTCAAACTGGCAGTAGCCGTGGGAGTGTTTCCTCTGCAGTGTGGGATCTTGATCTCTCGCCAGGTTCATTTGAGTACATCTCACTTAGTTTCCTGCCATTGCCAGGGCCCCAGGCACTGGTGTACCTCGGTCCCACCTATCCTCTGCCTGTGACACATAACAGTTTAGTCTCCTGAGGCTGTAATGCTCTGATCTAATTTCAGTTGTTGGGTTAGTGTGTGGGGTGGCGTTGGTGGCCTGTGAAATACAGAAGGTCAGATTAGATGACCTGGGGTTCTTTTTGGCCTTAAACTCTATGGCTGTCACCTGGGCTGACAATTAAGAAGGGATACCATGAAGTCAAAGGAGTATGGTAAACTCAAGTCAAACACTGCATCAACCATCCAATGAATGGTAAAACAGAACTCAGAAATTCTCCTATTGCAAGTGTGTCGATCACAGTACACTAATCACAGAGTACTCCTGTATTGTATGGTAGCTCAGCTTACACTGACAGTTTGTGTCTTCTGGCAGTGATCTGCGCTCCCACATATGCTTTTTTTCTAAAAAAAAATAAAAATAAAGTGCTGGTACGCATAGCCGGAGAAAGGAGTGGCGTGCTCCTGGGGCCGGGGAGGGAAGTGGGGGGTGGAATGGGGTCAGCAGGGAAAAGGAGACCCACTCCTTTCCCCTGCTGACCCTGGTTCCCAGTGGATGTGTACCGACAGAAAAAAAGCCCTGCGCATACTCCACCTGGGTGTTTCCCAAAGGCCTAATTCAGAGCCGACTGAAGTCAAAAGGATTCATGCGGGGACTTGAACTGAGGAAGGTAACATGGTCTGAGGGATGGGCAAAGACGACTGAGAACCAGGGAGTCCAGGCAGAAGGCGGTTGCAGTTGAGGGGATAGAGGACTGTGGATAGACCAGGATTTCAATAACAGGGATGGTGAGGGAGGAATGAATTGTGGAGACCGGAAAAGAGTGACAGAATTTAGGAACAGCTTTCACGTGTGGGAAGGAAGGGAGAGAAGAAGTCAGTGATGCCAAGTTTGCAAGCCTGGGAATAGGAAGGAGGGTGGCATTACCAATACAGAGAGCGAAGGAGGAGGGAGAGAGAAGGAATTCCATTTTCACCAGCTTGAGTTGGCAGAACATCATCCCATTGGAGATGTCAGAGCAAATGATGGACTGGATGGGGAGAGTCGGATTTGGGATATATTTAGTACAGGGATGATAACTAAAGCCATGAGAATGAATAAAGCCATCCAGGGACAGGGGATCTATGAGCCTGAGCCAATCTGTCCTCAAGAACCAGGAGACCAGTGAGGACTGGGAGTCCATCTTGGCACTCAGAATTGTAGTCCAAGCTTCTGCCAAGGCTTGATGAAAAATAGGGAAGTGTATAAACACCACCTTTGCCTCGGGCCCAGCATGATCCTGGCAGGAGCCATCCCTTCCAAGACAGAGAAATAACCCATTTCTCTCGTGTTTTATTCTATAATAACTATGGGAAGGGCACCTCTGGGTAAGCCCCATGCTCATATGCAATTCTGGTCTCTTTTGGGAAGGTATACATTAAAACTATCCTGAAACAGAACTGTCTAGTAACATATCCCAAGGACACACTGCAACATAGGAGACAGAAAGGGAAATCTTTTCAGGTCACTGCAATATTTAACACCTTTCTAATGTCAGTATGGATCTGCAATTTGACTTTGGCCTCTGCTTGTAATCTCTGCCACTTTCCGTAGTCATTCCTGGACTGGGAACAGTAACTCTGTCATGAAGGGATGATGAACACTTTCCAAAAGCCCTTCTAGATCTCAAAATGTCTCAGGGTGCCCGAGTGAAATCTGGAGCTCTCCCTTGAGATCTTGCGTGCCCTCACATGTTTGGCTGTTGTCATCTGTACCACCCAGATACATTTGTGCTAAAGGAACTGTTTTACAAGCATTGTTCACCTGGGGGTCTGAGAACAACCGTAAGCCCCTGGACGTGATTTTTTTTGATGGATACTCAACGGAGGCGGAGGAACTACAGCAAACAGGTGCCATGGCTTGAGAACTGCGTTGTACAATGCAGCCCGGATTTCATGCTTAGAGTGTTGCAATGTGGATACTGCACAGTTGTACAGAGGAGAGATGTTTGAGTAGGAACTCCTAGGAGATTACAGCTACAGAGGGAGAATTTTAAATCGCACCAGCTCCATGCAATATGAACAGACCCATCCCCAGATCTGGTGGCAGAAAGAAATTCACCCTCTTCACTGAATTGAAAGAGGAAGGAAGGAAGGAAGATTTTCAGAGACGGAAGGTTTGTTCTCTCCTGCCCAATTCCTGGTCAATAATTAATCCATCCCATGACCCTCCCTGGCAAATGCTGTTTCATTATTTCACAATCTGTATTGTTTAAACTGGTCTCTCAACGGGTCGGCAGTTTTCATCTGTGTCGATTATCCCTTGAGAGCAGTGCTCAAATTTATTGTATTACCATTTATAACAGAGAACCGTTTTCCTGGAGAAGAGGAGGGGCACTTTGCCAGACCCAGCTCTGAGTCACTGATCTCTGGATCTAACCAGAGTAACTCAATCCCAGAGGGGGAAGCCAATCTGAAGGGGAAGAATAGTAATTTTCAATCAAAGATAAAGCAGGGCAAACAGCTTGTCTGCACCAAGAAAACGACCCTTTGTGTTGGTGTTTGCCATCCTTATCACAGCAGGAAATTACAAGCTCTCACAGTCTCTGTATCTCAGCTGCCTGCATAGCAAATGTCAGACGCCTGGCTGTACAACACTAATGCTATCACAAACAGGACACTCTCCTGGTTTGAGAGATGAACTTCTCCTGTAGCAGTGGTGAAGACTTGAGGGAGCTATGGTGGACCCTTAGATTTGCCTCTGAAGTTGAAATTAAATAAAAAGATTTGTATTTATATACACAGAGCCAGATCATTAGCTGGTAGAAAAGGGTGCATCTGTATTGGTCAGTGAGTTGCACCCATTTATAGCAGCAGAGTATCTCGTGTTTCTTAAAAGCTTCTCTTTGCCTATTAGCAAATGCCTGCCAGCTACTGTATCCTCCAGCCCCAGCCTCTCCTGGCTCTTGGCTCAGTTCTATTTGTACACAGGGAAAGCCTCAATTAAGGTTGCAAAGCTATTTCCACTATAACCCATAATTAAGGCTGCAAGACTATTTCTACTGTAACCTTGGTCTCACTCGCTCAGATCCTCGTGAAAAAGTCTTCTTTCGCCCTAACGCTTTCCAGGCTCCATCTGAGCCCAAAATCAGTTTGTCAGCTAATTCTGTTGTGAAGTTTGAGACACTTAAAAAAAAAAAAAAAAAGTGTGATTTCCCAAGACCACGACTCAACCTTACCGATCATTTGAAAAAATGTCTGAACTGTCTACATCCAAATCTGGCATCTCAAGAGTGGCCTTGGAGAAGTGAGGTCTTGGCAAAATTTGGAATAAAAATTGGATAGGAAATGATGGAGTTACAGCTGTTTTTTAACACTAACATTCTCTCCGTTTTACGACGTGTGGTGACAAACGACACACCTGCACAACTGGGCATTAAGGGATCAGAGGGAACAATCTGGGCTCAAAAACAAAAAAACCCAAAACAGAACAGGCCAAAACACAATCCAGTCACTAGTCAAAGCCAGTGTTGATGGGAGAGATCCCCACATCGCCCTGAGAACTGGACATGCCTATGCCAGCTGTCCAACCACTGACGAGTCAACATCTGTACTCAATACCATTCCCTATAACCAACTGGAAGATGGAGCAGTGAATCCCAGGCAGAAGCGGAAAGGCAAATTAATAACAAAAGTTTCTCCATAGCAAATAAATCACAGCTGACCAGTGGTCCTTCAGAACCGAGAGGACAACGGGTAGGGAAAGCCTGCTGCCATTGTGAAAGAGGTAAATACTGAAAGATCATACCATGACTACTTCCTGGTTGGACAAGATGTTTTTATAACTGTCAGGCTGAAAATCATCAGTTCTCCAAACGGGCTGATGATACTCTTACTCTTCCAGAAAAACAGGCTAGCAAAAGCCAATAAAGACACACCCAGCAGGCTGCTCCTTTTCTACACCAATGATACTCAAACATTAATGGTTCTGGAGCCAAATTAGTGATCAATATTACCCCAGAGAGCCACAGTGTGAATTCATTGTTTCATTTACTGTAGGACTGTATTAACAGAATGACAGGGGAAATTCATAGGTTTTTTTAATATATATATATGTTATTCTCATCACAAAACGATTGATCATTGTATCAACTACAATTGGTTAATAACATACTAAAAGCCTCCGGATTGCTAAGTAATTAAATCACACAGGGTTTAATATCATGTGTTGCAAAGAGTCACAGGAGACACATTAAAAAGAAAGTCTCTTGTGGCTCCTACGCCTCAATCTAAAGTATCACTGCCCTGCATGTTGGTATTGCTAGTTACGATCGTAACTTGTGAATCACAAAATCTCACCCACTGGAACACCTCAAGATGTTACGGGCCTGTGAATTCCTAGGACCAAAACAGGCTTAGCAGAGAAATATGGATATATTTCAGATTTATGAGCTATATAATTATAATCTCCCACACACGCAGGCACACTCCTCGATAGGACTGATTCATCTATTAGCAATGCTGGAACAGGACACTGTAAATTGGGAGGATTCTGGAGCAGTGGGAAGGGACTTGGGAACAGAATGAGCTGTTATGTGCATTAAACTCATTAGCTCAGTCACCATAAGCCTTCCTGGGCTGTCCGTGCTGGAACACTGTTCCTTGAGATCATTGGCAGCCAGAAGGAACTGGAAACGAAAGCGGGTGCCCAACAAAACTGTGTCCTCGTGATTAAGAAAAGACCCAGAACAGCCCAGCCGTTCTCTCTGGACCCATACGATGGGCGAAATGCTGACTGTAGAGCCTAACTCAAGCTGTGGTCCAGGCAGATCTGACAGCATTTCTATCCTGAGAAGGTGCGGCAAGATGTATTCCACAAGCCACTGGAGACGCCAAGCTCTTGCTCCCAGCTGTTCTAATTTACAGGTAAACCTGTAGGAGAGCAGTCGGAGCTGACAGGGAAAGTCTACCGTTGTCTGAGATCAATAGCAGCCTGTTTATGACAAGCCTTTTCTCCTTCCTCTAATAATTTGAACACTGGGTCGCCAGCAGACAGAAAGAGAAGCTGCCTTCCCAGAGTTCACCGCCCCAGCGAAGGCAGAAGAGGCCCAGACTCCAGCAGTGACAGACACTTAGCTGTCCTGCCAGCTCATTTGCTTGCCCCCAGGGAGACAGCAGCCAGGAAAGAAACTTGGGTGGGTGGTTTAGGAATAGAGGGGGAAGGAGCCTGGGTTTGCTACCACTACTTTTTACAAGCCATTAATCTGCAACATGAATCGCGGGACCCACCCTTAAGGCACATACAGTCACCAACTTCATTAGTTTGCGCTCGAGTAAGGACTGAGTACAAGCTGGATTTTGCCCAGAGAAATGGAGCATGGAAAAGGGCTGACTGTTAATTTAGTCCACCCCTTTAATTTACTCCATCCATTTTTCCCCCTTCCCAGGGCTGCACATCCAACCTCAGGATTCCACAGAGCACTTCCCACTGGAGACTACGGTCCCCGGCCACGGCTGCGCTCACTTGTTGCCACAGGGTGTGACTGGCCACTAGACAGAGCCACATACTCAGTGCACCATTTGTGCGGCTGCTGGAGTTAGGAGTACAGGAGCAGGAAGTAATAATAGCAACTGAATGCCGGGGTTCCTTCACGGGGTTTATAGTTTTGTTCAATGGCTCAGGCACCATGACTGCTATCAGGGGTCTTCCAGCACCTCTGGCTGCTGCTTTGAGAGCTAGCGAGATTACAGCGAGTGCCAGCAAGTCTGATGCAAATAATGGCCTTTAACGCAGTGGCCATGTCCCCAAAGACCTGAGAGGCCCTGCTCCCCTGACAAGAAAGGGAGACATGACAGCACTGTGTCTGGATAGAGATGTAAGCCCACCAGTTCAAAATCAGAAGTGATCTCTGAACAAGTGAATTGGACAATGGATTTCTCCATGATGGAGGCTTTCCAACCTCCAGAAACAGAATTAACACATACTATTTATTAAGAATGGTCCACTACACAGAAACAAAGAAGAGAGGGGGCGGTCTATTACTTTCAAAGGGTTTATAAGCTAAGACCAGGTCCACCCTAGGAACACATGGCTGGTTTAGCTGTACCAGTCCACGGGACCACCTCGCGGAGATGCAGGCATAGTTGCTCTTTTGTGGGTATGCTTATTCCAGGCTCCACCTCTACACCAAGCAAAACAAAAGAATAATTTTCCCAATCTATACTAGGGGCTTTGGCTGGTGCAGTTATGCTGGTCAGGGACGACACCTCTTCACACTCCTGACTGATACAGCTATTTCCGCAAAAGTCTGTAATGTATGAGGTTTGGGTGGACTACCCAGAGTTTTCTTCCTACGTGGGGGCTCCTCCTTCCTAAAGAGGCCAGTACTTCTGCAGCATTTCGATAATTGTCTTCGGTGCAATATCTCTTTTGCTCAAAGAAACACTGGCAAGCTGTGACAGGTAACCGGGGCTAGCGAGCGGGCCCCAGGAGCGGCCCTCCTTTAGCTCCTTGAGCCTCCAGATTGAAATCAGGCATGTGCACTAACCATGACCCCACGAATAAGCTTAAATGCCTTTAATACAGGCCAAATGTTTCATAACGAGTTATCGAAACTTACTTAATATTACAAGAACAGAACATAATGGCCAAAAATTAGGCAAATTGTCAAATCAGTGCACTTCTTGTATGATTCTTCCATGTGTGTGAGCATCTTTTAACAAAACATCTCCTGGGCTTCACTCAGCCTGATGGGCCACGTGTGGCCCTTGGGCCACCGGCTGCCCACCACTGCTGCAGAGTGGGAGTTGAGAACAGTAGGCGCCATTTAAAGCCTCGACAAGACCCTTCTTGTCAGATCAGCGTCTAACCACTGCGTTTGAGGCTGTAGTCAAGCCGGGGACAGAGAGGTGAAAGGGCAATGGCTGATTCACAAGCCACCCAGTTACTAGAACAAAATTCCCCTTCTAACTAGGCATGGAGCAAACAAATTATCTTTGTTGTTAGGAAATCTGTAAGCACTTATCATTATAATTACCATCTGTGATTCTACAATTCAGGTAAAGTAGCAGCAGCAGTCCCAGGATAGGTTAGGCACAACCCCGCACGCTGCTAATCAAAACCAAGCGATTTGCCTTCAGGTTGATTTCAGTGGAAGATGATGTCAAACTTGATTGAACCTCCACCTTTGATGGCTTTACCTGAGACCTAGCAACATCTGTATCTCACTCGCAGTAGCTCTGAAAGGTGATACTTGTGGAACAGCAGAACCATCTGCCATCGACGATCGGTAAGAGAGAAGCTAGTCCTGCCCAAAATATCCAGGGCTTCAGAAATCAATACATTGTGATTGTTTTTGTAGTGTGTAAACACTAGAGGGTGAAACCCAAGGAGCCAGTCAGAAGACTTACATGCAGTTTAGTTCAAATTTCTCTCAACTGTTTAAATTAACAGCCACGTTCCGTGCTAACTGGTTTCCAGAGATCAAGAGCTTCCAGGTTATTTCGTTCTTTGTAAGAGAAACATAGCTATGGATTCTAGCACAGGGTCAGGAAAATGGTGAGAGCTCATGTCCTGTGGACTGAGCTGGCGAAGTCTAGGTGTGGTGGAGGTGCTATACGTTAGTGATGGCAAGCAGAGGCTCCATTTAGTTACAGTGATTAAGGCACATCTGCAAACTGAGGGTGTGAACTAGGAGATGCAAATATCCAGTCACCAAAACATAAATAATGGCATCGGTGGCCATTGGTCACACAAAGTTATGCAGCTTCTGGAAAGTCTTTTACACAAGGCTGGTGGGTCTTTCCAGCAGCCAAGTATGATGATCCAGTGCATCAGAGGGACAGTCCCATTTGCCACTGGGTCTTGGGGAGGCAAGAGATTCATGATTTCTTGTAGAAAATGATTTGTTTGCAGAGCAATTTTTGAAAGCGCTACATTCCTCTTCTGTCAACTAACATCCATGAAAACCACTGACAAAGCATCTCTCATTCCCTTCTAGTTCCTGGTCTGTGTGGAGGATAATAGTCTACTACTTCTACCAGTTACTCCATCAGCGCAATTGGCAGAGGTCTGTGTTGCAGATCTAAAGGTTCCAATCCTGCTGAAGACCCTAGCTGTGGGTCAATGTGTTTCCATGTGATAGAAATTCTGTTTTTTCAGGTTGCTCCCCCCACCCAAATTAGGAAATCACATCCCAAAAAACTATGTTAAATGATCCTAAAGACTGCAAAGTCAAGCATCGATGTTAGGAAACACCAGAATTAAGGTTGCCTTAGCACATGCCTAATGTATGGTGCACATGCCTAATGACATAGCTTTTCATGTGGTCACATGCCATGTTTTCCACATGACCTCCCCTCATTTCAACACACAGAATAAACAGTGCTCGAGGAGTGAATCACGGTTGTGTAATAAAACAGGCTGTTATCTGAGGGACCACTGCCTCATTTACTGCAGACCTTGGAAGGTGTGTAGGGAATGAATCAAAGGACTGCAGGAAGACAAAAGAGGGCCTGGAAGGGCAGTTTAAAGTGCCCTCAAGACCTGAATTCTATCCCAGCCTCTGTCCCAGAGCTCTTGCGTGGGTGGTGGGCGAGTCACCTACATCAAACTTTTCACAGGTGGCCACGAATGGCATGTTCCTCATTTTCTGAGTGCCTAAAAGGAGACCCTGGGGGGCAGTTTTCCAGAAGCGCAGTGTGCTCCCAACTCCTTGGAGTTGGAGGTCTGCTTGGACCATATAAAATGCTACAAAAATGTGAAGTATTTTGACAAAAAAAAAGTCAGTCCCTGAGTGTCAGGTTGGGCATCCAAAAGTGACAGACAATTTTGGCCTTAATCTCTTTGTGACTCAGCTTCCCAGCTATAATATGGGGTTAACAATAGTACCTTTTCTCACCGAGATATTGCGAAGCTTCCGAACATTAATGTTTGCGAGGCCTTCAGATTCTGTGCAAAGCACACCATAGAGACATCTGGAAAGAAATGAATAATTCTGTATTCAGAGCAAGGTTTGGGGAGGGGGGGTGCAGTAAATAAGGCCTGGAACCACATTTTGAATGAGGAGGCTAAAACGGAACATTGAATAACTTTCTATTCACTGAATGGGTCATGTGGAAGAAAATATAGTTTAGGATCATGTACCTCCAGGCTGTATCATAATGTATATGCACCAGGAAGCCAAATTATCTCTGGCATATCCTAACTTTTGAGTGTTGACTTTGCAACTTTAATGTTCTTTTAATGTGCTTTCCTGTGTGTGGATGTAATCATATATATATATATAAATAATGAAGCAAGGCCCCTTCACTCATCTGCCTTCTTCCATCCCCACCCTCACTGAATGTTTTCCACATGCTCTTGTATATTAAGTAAGAAAATTCACTCCATTTTCTTACATACACTGAACAACAGAACACTGCAAAATTGTTAATGGCTGTGGACAGGAGGGTGAACCCATCTGCCAATATTGTAAAAAAATCTAGCGCCTATGAGCAAAATATGTTTTTTAAATCTTAAAACACCGGGCCATCAGAAGGCCTGCATCTGAGACTAGTCTAGAGACTATTTTCAGTTTTCTTCCTGAACAGCTGAACTACTAGAGCTGTTAGGGGGAAATAAAACAGAATGGGAAAAGTAAATCCCCCACCCCCAGCCTCCTTTTTACTAAAAAGCCTCATCTGAACAGGCTTGATTCAATCTGTGCGAAAGCATTCAGCCTGCAGCATGAATCAGGCCGTGAAAATTACAGCCTCGTATTGCAATGTTGTTGTTGGTCCAGGATGTTACAGAGACACGGTGAGAGAGGCAATATCTTTTATTGGACCAAGTTCTGGTGGTATGAGAGGCCAGCTTTCTTGCTTACAGAGATGTGAAGAAGAACTCTGAGAGGCTCGATAGCTGGTCTCTTTCACCAACAGACATCGGTCCAATAAGAAATATTACCTCACCATCTTAGCCCCCAAAGATGAACATAATAAAACTCTTTGGAATCCATCATGCAACCTCTATGTACACCAGATACAGTAATACATTTACAGTACTACCAATCCCATTGCCCAGTCCTGCCTCACTACCACATCTGTGCTTCCACCCCTACCCCACCCCCAAACCTCCGCTGCCTCTCGGCAGCAAGAGATCAGCATGGCGCTGATTTTTACGTCTATTTAAAATGGTCTTGATGCTCAGGAAGCCCAAGTGCTACAGAATGAAGGCCATGAACCTTGCATTCTTGCAGTAACCACACTGCAGCATTAATGAGCAAGAGGAGTCCCTCTCTCATGAGAAAAGTTATCCCTCCCAAATCCAGAGTCCATGCTGGTTTTCGGTACACACATCCTAATACACACGTAGCAGCACTCTCACAGGCTATGTCTACACTTGTAAGTTCAAGTCGACTTTAACTAAGTCGTCTTGGTGAGTCTACACTTAAAATTAAAGTCGACTTTTGCGGCAACTTACAAAATCGACCTACAGCGTCCACACTGGACACCTAGGTCGACTTTGTGGGGCTAGGAGGACCTAGGGCAGGTCCACGGGGGCAGGGGGGCACCTTTGCCCACTGCCAGGGGGCTCAGCCTTTGCCCCATTGCACATAGGTACAATGGGGCAAAGGGGGACAGGGACCCTGGCAGGGCATAGGGGCAGGGTAAGCAGGGCTTGGCCCTGCCCTGTGGGGGGGGGGGGGCATCCAAGGTCCCCCCTGTGCCCCCCCCGGCAGGGAGGGCATTGGTGTAGTTCTGGGGTAGCCCTAAGTCAACTTAGGGCTACCCCACGTCTACACTGGCTTAAGTCGACTTATTTCGAGGTTTAATAAAGTTGACTTAATTTTCATTAAGTTGACTTTATTTTCCTTAAGTCAACTTAAGGAAACTGTAGTGTAGACACAGGGTAAATTAAGTCGACTTAAGCAAGCTTAAGTCGACTTAATTTACAAGTGTAGACGCAGCCACAGAGAGCAGTAGCCAGAGTCTACCAAGACGCAGACTCATTTCCCTCCACGATAAGAATGATGACAGAAAAAGTTGTGTGCACTAAACGCAAGACTCGGTGAAATGGGGGCAGCCATCTTAGCAACATGCCTATAGCCTGGCTCAGGAGCCATCTTCAAGGACACTGTTACGCCCAACTGGCCAGACGCAGCCTCTCAGCTGTACCAAGACCTCTGAAGTCTCTGCCCCAGCTGCACAGGAAAATCTGCTGTAATCATGGTGTCGTTGTTACAACCCTCACAACAAATGCAATCGCAGAGCCCTTGCCCGGCTGTCCCGAGCCCCGCTGGACCACAAACACTACCATTCCGCTGACTGCGGAGATAAATGCTAGATCTGCAGGCATTTGGAGACCACAGGACTGTTTGAACATTGGCAGTCCTGAGAGAACATTCCACCAGAAAACCACATGCTGTCATTCCCCATGTGTGGGAGACGGGAGTTACGGACCCTCCAGAACATGCCAGGAGAGCTGCAATTAGCCTCATGAGGGATATTTTAACCAATGCTATTTCACTTCAGGCACATGTGTCCAAGCAGCTCAGTGATGTAGATATGGGAATGATACTATCGCTGCTAAAATGGAAAGGCTGATGCCTATGCCAGCTATTCCACTCTTTCTTCCTCACTTTGCTCCTCTGCCACGGGTCTCAGAGATCAGACTCCACTCTGAGGCCTGTTCTCTTTATTTTTTCCAGTTTATCGGCGCCCTTCCGTAGGGCCCAGAAGCTATATACAACGTGCCTCTTCCCCAAAGCGAGCCGAACGGCAATCCCCTGCTGCCCAGAACAAACAATCCCCCATCTGCCCTACACATCATCACACGATCATATTTCATTTAACCACAAACTATTGATAATTCTTCATGCAGCCATGCACGTGTGCAAGGCCCTTTCCAGACAAGGTAGTAACTACGTGTGTTATTAACAGAGGATTTAAGGCTCTCTGTGTCCCAGAGAAATACCATTATTCTCTCTTTCAATCTTATTTCCAGAGCCCCCTTTCAGAGGAAACTTTCTCCTGGTGCCTACATGGTCTATGAAAACAAATGATCATTTCTCTCATCATTCTCCACTTTATTCCCCTCTATTTCCACAAAAACTTGCAATATGTACAAGCAAATATGGCTTTACCTTCCAATTTTCATTTTAGGTGTCCGGAAAAACCCTGGAGGCTTCTGGTCTTGGTGCAAATTCAGTTGAAATCAGCATGGTGCTAATCACACCAAAGTGCCCCAGAAAGCACATGAAACAAACAGGCAGATGATCAATACAACATTAACCCTGAGCAATCAGGGCAGCTCACACCAGCTGAGCCTGGGGCCTGAAACAGGCTTAACAAGCAAAATGGTCCCACCCAGCCAACTCCCCAGGGGTTCTGAGCCACTCCAGTGCTGAAAACTGAAAGTGCAGCACCAGCCTCTCATCAGAGGGGGGCCCCCAAACACCCCATTCTTTGGGAAGAGAGCCTCGGGAAATTTGTTTTTTTTTCAAATGTAGTCAACTCTTCTAACAATTCCTATGTGCCACACTAGAAACCTCAACAACATACTTTCGGCATTTCTCTACAATGCCTGTCCCTCATTCTCAATATTACAGGAAGTGGCGGCGAGAAGAGGATGGGTTTGTGGCTGAGGCGCACAACTAAGGGCAGGAAATCCTGAATTCTGTTCCCAGCTCGGCTGCCCACTTCTTGTGCAACCTCAGGCAGCTCCTCTCCTGTAAAATGAGCGTAACACCTAAGGCAGAGGGAAGAAGTGAGGAATACTGTCCCGTGCAATGAGATCTTCAAATGGAAGGCAGAAGGGCACAGAGCTATTATATTACTAAAATATTTACAAAGGGCTGCATGTGTGCAAACAAAGTTAAGAGAACACTGATAGTAAAGAAGTCAGATTTCTTTAGGCAATGCTGCAGAAACGTGCGGGGTGTGCAATTATAGAGATGAAAGGAGATGGCACCTCCTCTCCTGGTGCAGTGCTTGCAAAGGTGGAGATGCATTTGCCTGCTGTTTGCAAAGAGCTCTCGTTTTGTGCTTTGGTCAAATGCAGACGGCAGCAATGACCCAGGGGGCTCTCTCTCACATGCAGACTCTGCACTCATTCTTCCTCCGGATTTGCCTAAAATAGAAGTCACCCTGCAAAGAAGGCAGAGTGGTTATGTGTGTCCATGAAACCAGAAAGCAAGAGATTTGCTATTTTAATCTCCTTTATAACCTTTGGGAAATCAAGCACATAGCTGGACGTATCTGACTAGAGCCCTTGGATTTGCCCTGCACCCTTCTACTTAATTTATTTATTAATTATTATTATTATTAATAATATGATATAGCACCAGCAGGCCCCAAAAGAAGGTTCTGTGCTAGATGCTATAGTAAATACGAGTGAGATACAAGTCCCTGCCCTGAAAAACTTACAATAGGCAAGACAGAAACTTGATGGGAGGGGAAGCAGACTTTCCCCAAGGTCACCCAGTAGGTCAGGGAATGAGAATCCAGGTCTCCACACACAGATTAATCCCTTACCTCCCAAACCATGCTTCCTTTTGTCACTGAGCTATCATCTCATTTAATCCCCAATTTCCTGCTTCTCCATCCTTCCCAATCTACACTTCAGTCACAATAAAGTGCACATTTTTAACAATAAAGGTAATGGGCCATTGCAACAACTTCTTAAGAGAGGTGGTAGATACTCTGGGCTTGTACACACTACAGTCTTATTGCACGTGAGGAGCTTTACCGTGCGATAAGGCTGTGAGCGTACACACTACAATCTGCTCATTGCGCAGCAACAGCCCTCTTGCCGCGCAACAGGTAAACCACCTAAACGAGGGCGGTTAGGCTTACCGTGGAACAGCTGTTGCGCGGTAGAGTGAGTGTGTGCACTCTTTGCGCTTTTGAGCACCTCCGGAAATGTCCCAGAGCGCCAATCGAGCAGAGCAGTGAAATTGACAAGTAGCAGAGCTCCCGCCTGCTGGCTCCTAGGGACTGGCCTCTCCTGCTGACGGCTCCCGAGCTGGAGCACCCAAGCCCCAGCGGCAGGCAGCTGCGGGGCCCGAGGCAATCGCCCCATTCGCCCCCCCCCTTACCTCCAAGGACAGTCCTGCCACCATTCACTGCTCCTTATAGTGAAAATTAAAAGGAGAGTGGGAATGCTCCTTTTCACTACAAGGAGTGCTGTGTGAATGGGGTAAAGTGTTACAGCTATAAGACTTGCTTGTCCTGCAACAACTTTATTGCGGGACAAATCTGTAGTGTGTACATGGCCTCTGTCACCTAAGGTCTTTACATCAAGCCTGGACGTCTTTCTAATAGATATGCGTTGACTCAGCTAGAATCTGTGGGCATGACATAGGAATCGTTGAGTGAAACTCTCCAGGTTGTGTTATGCAGGAGGTCAGATGAGATGATCATTACAGGGTCTTCCAGCCTTAAAAATCTATGATCCTCTGACAGTCTTCCCAATACATGTTCTAATTTGATTGTGCTTTTCTTCACCAACAGAAGATCCTACCCTTGCCAAATCTGAGTTCAGAATAAACTTCAAGATCCAGTTCTTCCCATTGTTGGATTGTTTTCCTATGAAGGAAGTGAACCGGCAATTGCTAGTAAGCAGGTGTGTCGGTCTTGGCTTAAAAGCAGCTTCCCTTCTCTCATAAAGTGTATCGCTAGTCTGAAAACTGATTGAGAAAGCTGGATTCTATTCTTTTAGGTCATAAAAACAAAACTGTTCATTAAATTCCATTCAGTTGCAGCCATACTACAAAGTTGCATAGATTGGCATTATGCGCATAATTTGACCTAACAAACCTTTTTTCTGGTAATGTTGTTCAAGAAGGAAATAACCCAGCTTGACTTTCAGATCCCAGGTTGAATTTGCACTGCTGATCATTAGAAAACAGCATTTAGACTCGTAAAATGAGCGCTTCTGTTCTGGAATCATCAACATAATAAATAGAACATGACTATGGCATTATGACAGGGCCTTTTTCAGGATAGAACCCACCCCTGAAATCGATATTTTTAACGGCCATTTTTTCTTCCTGGTGACTGAGACTAGCCTTTCAGGAAATTTTGCAGACCCTCCAGACTTTTAAAGGTGCCTTCTCCGTGCATGCCAAAGACAATCAGCTTCCTTCAACTCCTTTACAAAGAGAAGGTTATATCTCTCATCGTAGCTGAAATTCAGACTCATCATTGCCCTGGTTGAGATCTTCATCTATCACCTAACATATGATGTCTAGCCACAGTAAACAGCAGAATCCATTTCCACGGATTCCAGAAATGTGAGGAGGGCATTCAGCTATGGAACCCTGGCGTAGATCATACGACAGGGGCCAGGTCTAAACTCCTGTGGGGCAGACCCTTATTGCCACACACAAACACTGCCAGGTTCTCTGCCTCCTGGTAGGTGCCACGGGTTAGGAGATAAGCCATGCGAGAGATGGCAGGGCTGGGCAATTATGAATGAGAAGGGTGGCCTCCATGAGACCGCGCACCCTGTTAAGATGTCGTCCAGGCTATTAAAGAGCTCAGGAACTCCCATACAGGACCAGCAGTCACTCACGCAGAAAGGGCTCCACCAGCTTAAAGGTACCGCACCATCTACTGTTGGAGGCACTGCTGAATTAGTCATTACAGCATCCAAGGCGAGAAAAGATTTTCTAGTGAAAACACCTGCTCCCAGTCCCTAGCTTAATACTTATTTTTGGCATTCTTGCCTAGGTGGCCATTATTAGCTCCCTTCAGTCTTTTACCAACCGCAGACTCATTTTTCTAGCAGGCTGAGACTCACCAATTAGCAAACAAACATTCTACCAGCCCGTTATTGTTCTGGGTCTGTGGGTTGAATAAACGCTGGAGAAAACAGACCCTTTAAAAAATGATCACACGCCCATTTCATAAAGCGACAAGCAATCCAGCCTGTGGAGGCTGTTTGCAAGCTAGCCACAGATTTGGCTAACCTGGATCCTTTGGCTGGAGACCAGGTGAGTTCCCAGACTCTCAAGACTGTTAATGAAGCCGTGGTTATGCACATCACACATGCCATGACTGCGGAGGTGACAAAGAGCTGAAAGGGGCATTGACTGACGTAGAAGAGGGAGACAGAGTGTGTCAAGACAGATTGACAAAGAAGACAGTTCTTGAGATATTTTCTTTTGAATGTAGTCAGAGTTATGCAACGCATTTTCTTCTCAAAGACACCCAAGGGGCAGAGTTAGGGGGACAGGCAGGGACAGAGGGACGTCGCGCCTCCATTAGGATAGGAACAAAGCCCTCCTGGAGACATTTACTCCTTTTGCACAGAGGGTGCTTGCCACTGAGCCCACCAGAGCCAAGTCATTCTGGCTCGGCATCCCGGCAAATGTCTAGGATGCAGCTCACTCAGCAGTCATCCAGAGAGTCAGTTTGCCGCTGCGCTGATGCTGTTTCCCTAGTGAAGATGTTTTAGACTAAATTAGAGACATGAGTTGCCAAAATATTTGACAACACCAAGCACGTCTTGGCAACGTGCCAGGATCCTGGTTTTAAACGTGAGGTTTTTACATGCACAAAGCTTGGGCGCCTCAGTCTGGGAAGCAGCATGCGCACAGCTCAGGAAAGCAACGCCTGTGATCGGGGAGTGGGGTGGGTGGGGGTGAGAAAGAGAATGAGGAAATAGCGCAGTCAGGAACAGCTGGGAAGAATGGACAGAAGCTAGGATGTGCCTGTTTCACGAGGCCCAATTCAATCCAGGGCAGAAGACTCAGAGTACACATGAGTGAGTCTCATTTGTTCCAGCATTTCCTGTCCCCAAACATCAAGGGATGTTTGGCTGGGGATGAACGTCTAGGGGAACAGAGCAGGCCTTGGCCGCTAATGATCCCCTGGTGTATTCGACCCTCTTTGTGCCTCATAACCCAGGCACTTTGGGGACAAAAGCTGAGTTAAAGGCCCACCAAGGATCACTCCCCCACGTGGATGATCTTTCACCAGCACACAACCGCCGTGGCTCAGACACCACAAATTCCTTGCTATAGACAGAAGAAGAAAGTGTGTGTGGTTCCCAAAGAAGGGGCAGGGCCAGGATGCAAGTCTGCTATGCTGATCCCAGGCCATCCCTTTGATGCCTTGTGGTCAGTACAGAGCGGTCCTCCAGCAAACATGGCAGAAGACGTATACCAAGTGGTGCCATGATTAGGGCACTGCAAGTGGAGATTCTGTGCCAGTTTCACACACTTTCTCCAACAGCCCCTCTCTTGGCTGGAGACAGTGGGGGAAGGTCAGGCCTGTCCCCACTGTCTCCACTCTTCAGCAAATCCCACTGTGGGACCCGCTAGCTGGACAAAATGTAGATCTCCTCAGCATGCTCCGTCTTCCCAGGGGGACAACCCTGCCCCTGTGTCTTTCTCACAGTCCCCAGAGATCCATAACTAGGTACATGCGGGTTTCCCCATTCTTCCTGTCCCCGGGCTCGGAGGGGACAGTTTCCCATTGCCTAGCTCCTTCAGAATTGCATCTGATGAAGCAGGTTGGAGCCCATGGAAGCTTATGCCTGAAGAAATTTGTTAATCTTTAAGGTACCACAGAACTCTCGTCGTTTTTGCTGTACACATTTACCATGCATAAAAGAAAAGCTAAACTATTCCAGGCCCCTGCAGCCAATCACCACCACTCCCCACATGTCACAGTCGCTATCACGTCTCCAGGGGCTGGGCAGTTGCAAGAGAGCTTTGAAGTGAAACCCAAGCAGAGGAGCACAGCTGGGGTGAGCGAGGGAGAGGTCCAAGGCTTCCTGCCAGCTCTGCCGCCTCCCTCGAACCAGGTCTGTGTGCTTGCTATGGCGCGGCCAGGGGAACATCCGCTTAGACAGCTGCAAGAGCGGGACCCAGCACTCTCCAGGGCCGGCCGCTGCCACGTCAGAGATGGCCGTCTGTTCCTCACAGCACTGCTGCCTTCAGCGATGGCGAGAAAAAGAAAGACTCATGCCAGCCCGGAGACACAGCGCTGATGTCAAAGCGAGGGCCCGGAAATCCCCAAGCCACGTTGCGTGGGTTTGCTCTTCGGTGCCATCCCTGGCTTTACCTGCATGTGTCTGAGTGGCGGGGGGAAGCGGCAGCCGTTTATTTCGCATCAAGTGAGGAGGGACAGAGCATTGCTCAGCCTTCTATGTCACTGGTGGGGTAGAGCTGGGGATGCAGGCGAGGCTGTTTATCGGGGGAACGGTGGGGCGTGGCTAAGGGGTGGACACGTAGGAGGCGAGGTTACAGAGCCCTTCCCTTCAGCAATGGTGCGGGGGAAGGAGGAAAAGCTATGAGCGGTTATAAATACCCTGAAGGGTGCCAGAGAACAAGCCCGAGAGGAGCCATCACTAACTGAGTCGGGATAGAATGCCAGGTGAATCTGACTGTTAGCCCCACGCGGCACCGTTCCCGTCTCACCGTTTGTCCAGTACAGTGTCACTAGCCCGGCTCCCTAATAACAAAACGATGAAGGCCTTCCAAGAGGAAGAGACCAAAACACATCAACCTCCAGTGCCTGGGTGCGTGCAGTACAAACGTGGCTGCATCGGAGCAACGGCTGTCTAGGCACACTTCCTTTCTCCTGTCCTAGACAGACGGTAACTCCCTGAGGCAGGGACTCTCTCCTCCTCTCTGTGTGTGCAACACCAGTGCATGTCTGAACCTAGCACCACAGGACCCTGGCTGCAAACCCAGCCGCCACCATCTTCAGCAAACCAGAGCAGCTGGAAACAGACGGAAATGCATTGGTTTCATTCTTTGCCAGGCAACCAAGAGCTACCTCAGACCCTTCCATACCTTAGCCCTGTCCCTGCTCTAATCCTGGACACGATGGCAACTAGCTAGCTCTTCCTTTCTGACTTTGCCCCAAGAGCCCCTCTGAGACTCTCTCAGACATGCACCACAGCCCCCCTGCAAGGGGTGGTGTAGGTTTATCAGCAACCCGATGGATCCTTCCATCATGTCAATTGCCGCATCTTGCCCTCCTGCCATGGAGACCCACCAGATACAGAGCAAAACACAGCAATAAATACAAACATGAAACCTACCAAACATCATTCCCAGCAGCGGTGACACATGACCAAGAACGGCAAATCCCGGGTCGCAAAGGCAGTTCCTCAGGACCCAGGGAGCATGAAATAATCTCAGGGACCATGGAATATCATTCCCAGATTTTTAGCAACCAACTGGGGCATTAAAATAAAAACCAACATGTTGATGTTCTCAGAAAGAATAAATGTCTGGAAGGAGACTGTCTGCAATTACTGGAGTAACACAGCCATAAAGGAAAACCCCACAAATAATTATAGAGGAACTAGAGGAATGGAAAGCATCTTCCTCTACATTCAGCAACCCAGCCATGGTTCAGGGAAATGAACATCTTCTAGAGAAACTTGGCACTTCTGCTTGCTTGAGTCAGAAGCCATCTCCTGGGTGGCAGGATAACATTTGAAAAATAATGAACCCAAGTTTCTAACATCAAAATCAGAATCGGATACTGATCCTCTCACATCTGAAATAAGCCACTCAAATCAGGACTCCAGAAACTAAAGGCAGAAACACCTAGCAAGGAACAAAACAAAATGGGAGGAAGGGAAGACGGAAGAGCCCCTGTACATCTGCACATCCTCAGAAGGAGACATCAGCCAGGTAGCAGCACCTGCCTTACAACCAGTGAAAATAGAACATGGAGTGAGGACCAACAGGATAAACAGGTGCAAAGAAATGGCTTGCTTCCCAGGGCCTCTCTCTGCCAAAATTCACAAACCCACAGTGCTCAGCTGACAGACAGAGCTACCCTGATAGACTCTAATAGAAGATACTTAAATGGAAACCACCTGTTCCCAGGTGGTCAAAAATCAAATGTCCCACAACAGCTTATGCAGAATATACTCTGGTAGGGCATTTGTGTGGAAAGTCTGGCTCCCCGATCACACACACACACACACAGGAGCTAAGGAGCTACAGGGAGGAGCTGGGAACGCAAATCTTCTAATAGAGCAAAATGCTAGCCAAAGGGGATTGTGACTGACCAGCAACACAAATCAGTAGGTTGCAGCCTTAGCCCTGTTCGAACAGCACAAGGGGCATTTCAAGCTGCCCTCAGTACGCTCCTGGGGAGTTCCCTGGCAGAAGGGAATTTACAGGTGAGGTGAAGCCACACCATTTCCCGCCCAACCCCCAGTGCAGGGGAGGTAAGAGGCATATGCCTGGAGTGCTCCTTGGGGGCTCTTACAAACCAATGAAACTCAGAGTGCCCTTGAAGACCAATTTGCCACTGGGACGTATCTTCTGTAGCTCCATGATCTGTGGCTTCTCTTTCTTGATCCTTTGAGGAAAACCCAAAGCTCTGAAACTAGCCAGTCTGTTTCCCCCCATGACAAATCACATTCCATGAGCTCTGGAAAGGTGGCTTGCCGTCCTGCGTACAACCTCCTCAAGCTGCTGACGCCCTCCATCCTCCCGCCCCAGCTACGAGGAGCTGCAGATGCAGGACCTAAAACCCCTAGAAGGGCAACAGATGCTCCGCAATCTCCTAGCGAGGCTCAGCAAAGACCTAGCAACATCCAGCCCCCTATATGAAAAAGACAAACCCAGCTGTGGGTCTGACTATCCCAAACACACGCACACCTTCAGGTCAGTCTCTTCCTCTGTACCTGCCACCTACTTGGGCCAAAAATATTCCCCAAACACCCAGAAGGAAAATCATCCCCTTTCAGGCACTAGGGAGAATCCTCTTTTGTGGAGACAAATTCATGTCCTGCAAAGGCTCAGGCTCTGTCCCCATGCCCAGGAAATAAGCACATATTGCAGACTGCAGATTATTGCAGCCCTCCACAGGGCACGTTCTTGGGAGACTGATATTCAGCTTAGATTTCTCCTTTCTTCCTAGTTACACCCCATGGAGACTTCCTGGGGACTGGCTAAATTTTCAGGGTCCCTGAGGGTGGGGGGTCGTTCTGGGGATAAAGAGTCTGTTAGCCACTGATAGAGAGGATGGGTAAGGACTGCTTCCCCTCTCCCACCAGGTAAATCCCCTGTCTTGTGCCTGTCCCCTCAGCGACACCCATCTGCTCCAAGTACCAGGTGATGCTCCCCCTTCTACACCTCCAGGCCTGCAGCAAAGGTGGAGGGAGGAAGGGTGGGGCCAGGGACTTCCCAGCATTGAGCCTAAAGGGAAGAAGCAGAGTATGGAGAGAGAAACGGTCCACCATGGTCATGACCCATCCCTCTTTCAGTGGCTCCAGGACAGCCAGCTAGGTAGCTTGGGTGGGAGGCCATTTAGAGGACGGTTAAGCCCAGCAGGAGGAGGACATGGTGGGAATGGGGCATAAGCTGTGTATTGGGATGGGTTTTTCCCATGGTGCTCCTCTAAGTATGCTGGCCACACAGTCTATGGGGGTCACACAAACTCATGCACGCGTGCACATATTCACACACACACAATACTATGTGTACACTTAATGTACTTGCTTGGCAGATGGAAGAACTTTGTTAACAGGCTATTTAAATTCCTAAGGGGGTACCTGTAACTATTAGAAATTGATTTTATGAGCCTGTTATACAAACATTACTCTTCAAGGTCTAAAGCATATTGAAATTCTTCCTGTTCACTCTCAAACAGATGGTGCTTGGAATTTTTCTTTTCTTTTTTTTTTTTTTGAATCAACTCGTATCCATAAATAATAACCTCCAATCCCTCTTGCAAGACAGGAACAATTCTAATTAAAAACGGTGAGAACCCGCCATGTCTTCTCTCCCTTCCCCCAGCACACTTCCTACATAAACTCCTCAGCCCAGGAAGGTTTTGGCAAAGCCATTTCCAGTGAGTGATTGTGAGTTTTCCAGAATGTTTGTCATAATTAGGCAAAGCGTAAAAAGGGCTTCAATGCAATTTGTGAGCCCTGGCATCCAGACAGAACAAATACGCAGCATGGCAGCAAAAAGAAGCCACTGTAATTTGGGGCTGGAAAGGAAGATGCATCAGATCATGGAGCAGAAAAGTGGTCACCCCCCACGGACGCCCCTGCGTGACATGGTGAGATTGCACCTGTGGCACTGTGTTCATCTGGGCAACAAAGTATTGAGAATATGTCAACACATTAGAGGGAACCAAAGGCAGGGGGAGGAGGAAACAACAGATTAAAGGACCCAAGGGATTGATTTCTAAGGAAAGATTAAAAGAGTTGAATCTGTCAAGCTTGAGTAGGCAACAACTAAGTGTGTGTTGGGGTACAGCCATGATAACAGTCGGCAAATCTCTGAGGTGTTTACGCATCTTGAAAGGGAGAGGAGATTATTTAGACAGGTACCTGGGGAGAGGGGAGGCATTCCAAGAGCTGGTTTCACACTGTGTAAATGCCTCGTAAAACAGCTAGAATTAACGAACAGGCTTGGCTTCTACCAGTTTGCCTTCGTTTATGCTTCACGTCGGTGCATCCAGGTAAAATTTTGTTGGTGAAAGGATCACTTGTGACGCAGGCTCATTTAATCAAGAAGCCAAATTCTGTGCCATGACTAAATTAAATTTGTTTTGGTCGGGAGGAAGCAGAAGAAGTTTACAGAAATGAGGATATCGAATCCAGAAACAGAAACAGTGGCTCTGTGAGCTGTCCTAAAGCTGTACTCGACAATTCTGAATATCAAATAGCGGACCGATCACTTGCTATAAACCATTCACGAACAGCCCAGAGCTCAAGGATGGTCACGTAGGATTCACCGAATAATGGGAAAAGAGTCACTCACGAGGGGGGAGGGGCGTCTTTTCCCCAATCGCTCAGTAACAGAAAGCACCAGTTACAACTGCGGGATAAATTGTTCACAGTGAATAGTTTTACAAGTTCTAAATAGGATAGGAAAATTAAGCATTACAAATACCTGCCTGCAAGCAGGACATATTGAGCTGAGGAAAAGTCTCTCTGTGAAGGGAAGCTGCCATTTGAAATTAGACTGGGTAAAGCCTCAAGGAGCAGACTGTAGGGAACAAACTGGCTCTGGCCATCAGGGGCTCAGATGTGCCAGAAATGTTGGTATGGCCATGCACTTCTGAATGGGACCAGCAGAGGGCAGATGCTGGCCACAAACCCATTGGAACTGAGCGCAGACAGTCTGTGGTCCCCTGCCCCGGATAAACCAGCATCTGCTGTTTTTAAGTGGTGTCATGAACTCTGAACAACCCTACAGGCAGGGGCTTCATTGCAGAAAGACAGGGGGGGGAGTTGCCTCAGCATGTAGAAATTATATGGGATTATATCATATCCTGCAAAATCGGGGTGGGGATGCAAAAAGTCAAGTGGAAGGGGGCAAACCAAGGTCTGAGGAGCAATTGCCCCCTTACTCCAGTTCTAGACCACGGGCTTCTGGGGAGTAATGGGGCTTTCCAGCTCTGGAAGGAAGCCTGGTTCAGTAATGGCAGTCCTCTGCACTCTCTCTAGCCCTTCCTTAGGGCAAGGCCTGGCTTCCCTGTGGGACGAGGTCATTCTGACCATTCCCTAACCCCTGGGTGCATTGTCCATTCACTGGCAGCTCCCGAGCCATTTGGCCTTTTTTTCAGAAGGCCCCACTCATGGCTATGGGCGAGAAGCTCTACTTTGATCTTTGAAGAAAGAGGAAGGTTCCAGCTCCTCCCCGGTGCAGAGAACAGCTTGAAACAAGGAAGACAAAGACAGACCCACATGTATTTTTTTTTAAATCCCTGAATAGTAGGAGGTCGGATTCATGATTTTTTGATTTGGGGGGCTGACACTACCACAGCCATCCTCATTTCTTTGCTTTTTCCTAAAAAATTATTTTTACATAAATAAATCCAGGAAGTTTGCTGTTCGTCAGAGGCTGGGAACAGCCAGTGGAATAGATGGCTTGATGATCATCTGTTCTCTTCATTCCCTCTGAAGCACCAGGCACTGGTCACTGCCAGAAGACGGGATTGGGCTGACTCAGTATGCCCATTCTTATGTTCAGTTTCTCTTTTTGCTTTTTCTCCAGCCCACAGGGGCACATCCATCTACATGCATCAGATCCTCTGGCATCTCTTGTCCTTTCTATCTCATCAGCAGTACTGTTAGAGCAGGACAGCACACATGGCGTTTCCTGTGCGCGGGAGGTGAGCTGTTTACCATCTCAACTTCCCCGCCTGCAAAAGTACCTGAGACACAGCAGTTTCGGTGGAAGCAGACAGGCTGGATGCCAGCAAAGGATTAAACTTGTCAACCAGTTATTTCCTAGGACTTGAGGGAAGGGAGAAGTTCTCGTTAAAACCTCTTCATAAAAAACAAATGATTTCTTTGTTCCATCTGGTGTCTGATTTGGTCAGATCATACACTGGGAGATATTACTGGGCAGTTGCTTGGTAAGCGGACTGCATGAGGAGCTTTGTAAGGGGCAGAACAGCCCAAGATGGATGTTTTGCAGAGGCCGGGACACAAATGGCGATAACTTCAGCAAAACGAGTAAATGGCAGCGATAAAGTGAGCTGCTGTTTACGGCGCTGTCCCCAGGAAATGAGCAGACACAAGCATGGTGGGGGTGCTTACATCTGCAGCTTTTTCAGTGGAGAAACAGAAGCACTGACCAGGAGAGCCCATTTCCCTCCCCTCTTTGTTATTCATAAGAAGAACTCAGACTCCTTCCATCTCCCAGGAGCAGAGGAGGTGGGCGGAGAGGAGAAATTCTGCAGGGAGATTCCTTCACCCTTGGCCAGTGGGCAGAAGCTTGTGTGTCACTTACAGGGAAATTCCAAAGGGGTAGCCGTGTTAGCCTATTGTAGAAAGACAACTTACAGGGAGAAATGGAGAAGGCAGCAGTGGCCCTGGAGTGATGGTGCATAGCAAATTAGCATAGATAGGAGCTTGTAATGTGACACGGCAGCAAAAAAAGCCAGCGTGATTTTTGGCTGAATGCACAAAAATGCATCATCACAGAGCAGAGCAGAGAGATGAGAGACCCTCTCTCTGTGTGTAGATGTGAGGAGTAACTCCGGTCTGGGCACTTCACTAAAGCTCTTCCAGAATCCTTACCTCATTCAAAAAACAACCCAAACGCCTCCAGAGCTGAAGATAAAATGAATGCAGCAGCACTGAGCTAACTCTATCCCTATTCCTCTGCCTCCTCCCACTACGCCGTCTTGTATCTATCTAACTTCTCCCCACCACTGGAGTAGCACAGAGGTACCTCAGCGGCCCCCTAGGAAATATCTTCTCTATGCAGCCCCAGAGAGCCAGGAGAGCGACTGAGAATGACCAGAGGCAGGGGCGGCCCAACATATAGGTGAGCTAGGCGGTTGCTTAGAGCGCCAGACTTTAAGGGCATCAAATTAAGATGGAAGTGATTTTTTTCTCTATTAAAAAAAAAATCTATCAATATATTATCTCTTATAACATGGGGGTGAGGGAGGGGAGAGTGCCAAAGTCATAGTTCATGTAGGGGACCAAAAACCCTTGGGCCAGCCCTGCCCAGGGAACTTCAGGTACCACATGGTGGGAGCCTCCCCTTGTTTGGAAGAGCAGAGAGTCTACATGGAGAGACAAGCAGAAGGGTGGGAGAGGAAAGAGACTTATTCAAGATCCCAGTGTCTCTCACAGGACCAGATCTCCTTGGTGCCAGCCCAGTGGCCCTGAGATTCTAACACTGAGGTTTTCCACCACACTCTGATTGTGAGCACAGTTTCAGCAAAACTGTTAAATAATTTTAACTGCCAAACTGCTCCTGCTCTGAGGTGCTTTAGGCTCTGCACATTGCAGTAAAACCCACTGCTTTAAAAAAAAAAAAAAAAAAAGCCACACACATTAAAATGTTATAAAAAACCTACTCATTAAAATCAGCAATTAAACAAATTAAAGGGAGCGCTACAGACGCAAAAGGGGAGGGAGAGCATTCAGAGACTGCGTGGTAATTTTTAGTCACTGATAAATAAAACAATGGTGTCATTTACCAGAGATCACACAGAATTACTTAATTTGGCTTCGCGTTTTCCCATTTTTGGTTGAAATTACCTCCTTATTTTTAATGAACAGCTGCTATTTACTGGTGTCTGCTCAGAATGACAAAGTCAATAGACGTTTCTTGGGAATAGTTAAATTACTCAATGAAAACGATACAAGTGTTTTCACATTAAGAGAAATGAGATCGTCCCGGCCACTTACACGAGAGGCAGGAACTCCCCTTCTCTGAGGCAAGACTCATTGACATAAGGGGTGGGAGAAGACAGCTGGCGTGCACTCGATTTGCACTCCCTTTCACACCAATCTCACTCCCTGCTACTCCATGCTCCTTAGCCATATTCTCACGGTGGGGCTATCTTTGGTATGTTGGTACAGTGGGGCCCCGGTCTCCAGGTGCTACCACAATACAGTGTGAACAGGTCCCTCACTCCTATGGGGCAGGCTCCTTTGGGGGGACTGTCAATCTGGACTTGCAGTTCTAAGGCCAGGGAGGCTATTTTATCACATTACAGCAAAGGAGGAGGAGATGGGTCAAGGCAAGAGAATAGACAGTGCTCAGATAGTGTGGGGATGCGGCCAATATAGGGCCATTTCTAAGGGTGGGCAGAGCCTGGTCAATCGGCCCAATCCTGCGTTCGCACTACCTCCCTGGCTTGATTCTGGTCTCACACCGCCCCGCACCACCTCTGTGGCCCCACTATGGTGTCAAACCGTGGGGCCCACTGAACAACAGGGCCTGGGGCAGACGCCCCAGCATGCCACCCCCTAGTGAGGGCTCTGGATGTGACTTCTTTTAAACCTCGTGGAAACTGCGCACAGCCACCCTTCATGTAGGAAACAGTTTCAGCTCCTTTATGGATCCAGCTAGCTGAAACCATAGCAACCTCTGCCCCAAACACAAGCAGACATCACTGTCCAGAACAGAGGCATAGGGGGTTCCTTGGGGATTGGTTTGGAAATCTATGTATGACTGTGAAAGAGAGGCAGAGAGAAAAGACAGAAAGGAAGTACCTGTCACAGCTATTGAAGCGTGGGCCACATGGCTCTGAGAAAGAACTGAGAATGAGAGTGCTCTTGGAGAGAATGGTGACTAGAAAGGGGTTCGTGTCATTTCAGGAAGAGAGGACTGGGCACCCTCTTTATGAATAAACAGGACTGCATCAAAGACATCCAACTCCATTCATGTCTCCTCACCGAAACAACCTGCAGGACTCTCAATTTTGACTAACCACTCAGGTCAGAGGGGTACAAAATGAGCTGGGCAGAAAGGAAGAGCGTTAAGAATGAACGTTGCTCTCCTCCCCACCATTCTTGGTCTGCTCAGCTTCTCCGCCGAGAGGCATCAAGGTCCAGATTCCTATCTGCCGCTGGTGTGACTGCAGCTGGCATACTGTGGGCATTCCTGGTGCTTACAGACAACAGAGTCCTGTGGCACTTTTAAAGACTAACAGATTTATTTATCGCATGAGCTTT
>ML685816.1:13431193-13448852 GCA_007922175.1 Pelusios castaneus | reverse complement strand
CAAAGCGTCTGACGAAGTGGGATTTTCTCCCACGAAAGCTCACGCGATAAATAAATCTGTTAGTCTTTAAAAGTGCCACAGGACTCTGTTGTCTTTCTACAATAGACTAACACGGCTACCCCTTTGGAATCTGGTGCTTACAGTTCAAGAAGGATGTTGATAAAGTGGAGAGGGGTCAGAGAAGAGCCCCACGAATAATTAAAGGATGAGAAAACTTGCCTTATAGGGAGAGACTCAACGAGTTCCATCTATTTAGCTTAACAAAGAGATGGTGAAGGGTGACTTGATTCTTCCAGTCGGTGAGAATCTAAGTGAGGAACAAATATTTAATAATCGGCTCTTCGGTCTAGCAGGAATGATCCCAGTGACTGGAAGCTGAAGCCAGATAAATTCAGACTGGAAATAAGGCGTACATTTTTAAAAGTGAGTAATTAGCCACTGGAAGAACTAACCAAGGGTCATGGTGGATTTTCCATCTCTGTTGATTGTTAAACCACTGTTGGATGTTTTTCTAAGAGAGCTGCTCTAAGAATTATTTTGTGGGAAGTTCTCTGGCTTGTGAGACACAGGAAGTCAAACACGATGTTAGTCTTTAAAAGTGCCACAGGACTCTGATGTTTTTAAGATGATCACAATGTCTCTTCTGGCCTTGGAATCTATGAATAAGTCCTCAATAAAGGTATTTAGGCATCTGACTCTCACTGAGAGTAAAGGGCTTCATACTTTGAGAACGTGGGTCCAGCAGAGGGTGGGGTGGAGGGAATGCTGCCCCTGGAGACAGAAGATCCTCCCTGTGTGCATCTCAGGGAAGGAACGCTGCAGAGTGTGGGAAATGAGGTGGGGTGGACCCTGCCACTTGCCCAAAGTGGTGTCCCCATCTGGCCTTGCTGGTATCCTCATGTGGAGTCCCTTAGTTGGTATTGCATGATTAATAGCCTCTACCCCAGAAGTCCACTAAGCTGGAGAGCTTTGAGTTAGAAGCTGGAGATCCAGCTATTTGAGAACTGTAAATTTCTTTTTCCCCTGTTACACCCCCCGTTTAAGTGGGAGAAATAACAGGGAAATGAATAAGAATCAAGAGCTCTCCCCTGGGGCCCATAGAAAGAGTTCAACGAGCACTCACATTGTAAATTCAGTTCCAATCAGTTTATTGGCATGATAAGGTTAGACTCAGTGCCAAGATACATATAACCAGGCCAGCATTTTCAAACGCCTGCAAAGACTGAAACAGCCATTCCAGTGCCCAGAAAGAGACTGTAGGAAGAACAGGGCACTCAGGAGGAGTGGGTGAAACCTGAGATATGGGCACACCCACACTCATCCCGGGCCATGTGCCTGGCCAACGCGCATGGTTATATAGCCGGCTTTTCGTCAGGCTCTACAGCTATTACAGATAGTCAGAAGCAAGCCAAGCCAAGGGCACAAGTGAAAATACTCACTGAATCTCCCGCACCCACCCACATCAGTAAACCCAGGGGGCACCAACTCTGCTTTTAAACTGTGGAGAAACAAGTCTACAGTGCAGCGAGGCATTTTAACATTAGACAGAGATGCGGAGGAACATGCTCTGGAAGTTCCACTGTAGGATTCACAACCCCCTCCCTCTTCATTAGGTGCACAGTCGCCTTCCACACCCACCTTTTAATGTTCCTGAGGTGTAATTACACACCTCATGCTCCCAAATCAAATCTCCTCTTCTGGGGTCTGGTTTATTAATAGACCAATTATGTTCCCACACTCAGACAGGAAGTGTCCACCTCCCCCCCAAACAACATCTCAGTCTTTCACATCTTAGGGTCTGCAAGCTGCCCTTCCCTCACAACAGTCCTTCCCCTCACAGATGTACAGGGTCATTCCTTTTAGTTGCAGGGGTCCACAGTAGTGTCTGGCAGCCCCCAGGCCTTTCCACCAGCTTTTGGCCAGAGCTCCACTCAAGTTCCAGCTCAGGCTATTGACAGGAGAGATCTAACAGCAACAGCTGTTTCCCTTTACCTCCTCAAGCAAAGAGACTGCTGAATTTCCTCTGGATTCTTCCCCCACATTGCTGCAAGGGTTTGACTTTTATTGCCTGCCTTTTCTCCCAGCCGGATTTGCACCCAGCTTGTCACCCCCATGGACCCTGGAGACTACAGTTCCCAGAAGGCCTTTTTTAAAAGGGCCAGCTCCTTCTGGTCCAGTATCTACAGTTGGAGCAGGGCTTAAATTCAGACGGAGCTGAACTCTGGTAAATATTTCCAAAGCTCTAGGGCAGAAGCCCCTAGCTCCACCCCCCAGCCCAGCCCAGCCACTGAAGCCCAGAACCCTGAGTCTCCCCACTCCTGCACTGGGCCTTGAAGTTTTTAATAGCACGTTGGGTGGGGAGCAAGGGGACTGCAGGAAATAATCTATGCAGATTTAGCCCTGAGTTAGTGTACAGGGAGTTGCATTTTACTAATTGCTTTTAGACTTTCTGGCCGACAGCTTGGATGTTGGCAGGTGGGGAACTTGCCGACTCCATGCAGACACTCACCTCACTCCGACAGGTTAATAGGACAGCTGGGACTTCTGGGTGGATAGTGTTGACAGATGTAGTGGGAGGGAAAAACAAGCTCCATCTAGGGTTGTGCATGAGAGGTGGTGTGGGAAAGGGTAGCGTCTGGTGCACACACGGACATGGCATCAGCCTCAGTCCATGTAACACAATATGTGTGGGCAGAAGCCTGGGCAAACTACAATGAAAAACCAAGCAGAAGGCAGCCATGGGATTCGACCTATCGGCGCTGAGTGGATGACATAGCATTAGGGCTCCTATTTCCCTCAAAGGGACTCAATGCCCCAAGCTGAGCAGCCGCCCACAAGTTCGGGATGAATATTTCTGGTAGCATGAGAGGCCCATGTTGCAGCCTCTCTCCTCTTTCCCAGCTCAGATGCTATATCCGCCTGATTCCAGTCCAAAAGGAGGCCTTCCCCTTCTATAGGTTGTCACAGTGGGGCACCATCCTCTGGCTACCCAGGGGTGTGTGTGTGTGTGTGTTCTGCAGAACCATAATGTACTAGCAAAGCAATAGGGAGTGAGGGAGCTACATTGGGTCGTACCTCCAGCATAGGCAAGGGGTGAATGATGCAGAGAACTCCAGGGTGAGACTCATCGCTACGGGCAACGGGAGGAGTCCTTGGAACACCGGACGGAGGATGAGTCGAAGAGGACATTGGTAGAGAAGGAAGCATCACTGTCAACCAACCAGCACTCTCTTCTCCAGCAGACATCAGGTGTTCTCCAGTCTTGGATGTCACCTGGCTGTAGGACCCACCAGAAGCCACCCCATCTTCAGCCCCTATTCAAACACGAGAAAACGGTTAAAATTCAGACCCGCTGAGGCACTTCTCCCGAGTGCTGGGCACGGTTTGTGGGTCATGGCCCATCTTGGTCTCTAACAAATCCAGGTCAACGAGCCGCATGATGGCAGAGGCTGTTTAGTGCAGAGGAGTGCAAAGTAACCTCTCCACCAGAAGGAACAAAGTAAACTTTCCTTACACTTTGCTGGGTTTTAAGTGAACTGTAATTACTCAAGAAAGAAACCAGGACAACTGAAGGAAAACTGTGGCTCAGGATGCCTCAGGGGTCAAAAGAGCAAACAAGCAGTTGAATGCATAATAATTAGGAAGTGCGATGTCATGCCATTGTGTGAGTCAATGGGGTGCCCACCTCGGAACAATGCATTCGGTTCTAGTCACCCTACTGCGAGCCGTGCATGATCAAGGCAGGGGTTTTAAGGGCTGTAGCCCCAGGATAAGGCCCCGGGGGCCCTGCCACCTCACAAAGGTCCGGCCCTGCTCTGATGACGGTGCTGGCTGGGCCTGGGGGGTGCTGGGAGGGGCCTGGCTGGCACTGGGGGGCAGGAGCTCTGGGGCTAGAGGCTGTGATCCAAGGTGCTCCCACGCCAACCCTGGACTGACTGGTCTGCCCCAAGGGGGGAGAGGGGTGGCGCATGGCAGCTGTGTTTCAGGGGCAGGGCTGTCTGAGACGCAGAGCAGCCTCCAGCAGTGGTGCTCCAGTCCAGGAGCGCTGTCGGGCTGCCACACCGCGGCCTCCACAGCTCAGGCTGGCCTGGCGGGTCCCCCAGGAGCCCCAGCGCAGCAGCTGGACCACAATGCTGCTAGAGGCCATGAGGCATGCCAGCCTGCCCTGCCTCTGGAGCACCTCAGCCCTGCTGGGGCAGACCAGCCAGCCTGGGAGTGTGGCAGACTGCGGCCTCTGGCCCCAGGACACCAGCCCCGCCCAGCATTAGCCAGGGCCCCTCCCGCCCGAGCCCTGCAGCTGGCCAGTCTGCAGGCCCCACTGCCCCCCGAGCACAACCCTGCCCCAGGTGGGGTGCACCACAGGCCCCGACGGCAACGAGATATAGCAGAAGCAGAGGGGTTCAGAGGCAGGCCATTGGACCAAATGGGAGTATGGAGAGACTTGTGAGAAGGGAAAATAAGGGACTGTTTGGGTCAGAAAGACAATGAAGGAGGAACATGTCAGAGGCATGTAAAAAGGAACCTTCTTGGGTTCCTCAAAAAGTGCACAAAGCCTGTTGCCAGGCAAACAATATTCCTTCTGGGTTCATTAGCACATTACAGATCAATGCCAGTTTAAATTTCAATAAGCCTTTCCAATTCTCCACAGTTTTGTCTGTCCCTTTCTGGCCTCACCATTCTTTGGCAAAATCCCAGTTCCTGCAACCTGGCTTTTCCTCCAGCCTCTTCCTTTTAGCTTTTCTGCTTCACACTGCAGGTAGCTCCAGCCAGGCCTTTCCATCGGGGTGGAAAGCAGAGCACCTTCCCTGCATCTCTCTAATGCTAGAGCCCCTCTAGAGAAACATCCCTGCAAGCCTGAACCCTCTCTTCATTATTGGAGCAAACTTCCTCTTATAAGAAGTCCTGCCCCAGGGTGTTATCAGGTGAGATGATCACCCACCCACGCCTAAGTCCATTGCTTGAAGCCAAATAGCTAGACTGAAGTAACGCTTAACCCAAATGCCCTTAAAGCGCCAGCCACCCTGTGGTAGGGATATAAAATAAAAGTGAAGAAACAGATTGACAGAGCCAGACAGGTACCCAGAAGTCAACTACTACAGGAGAAGACCAAGAAAAACATCAGAACGCCATTGGTCACCACCTACAACCCCCAAGTCAGACCTCTTCAACACATCATCAAAGATGTACAGCCTATTCTACAAGATGATCCCTCACTCTCTCAAGCCTTGGGAGACAGACCTCTCCTTGCTTACAGACAGCCCCCCAACCTTAACGGATACTCATCAGCAACTACAGATCAAGCAACAGAAACATTAAAGCAGGAACATATCCCTGCGACAGACCACGCTGCCAACTTTGCCCTCAGATCTACACTGAAGACACCATCACAGGACCAAATCAAGCCACCTACTCCACCAAGGGATCATTCACCTGCTCATCCACCAATGTGATTTATGCCATCATGTGCTGGAAATGCCCACCAACCTTATATATTGGACAAACTGGACAGTCTCTGCACAAAAGAATAAATGGACACAAATCTGACATCAGAAATTGCAATACTAAATAACCAATACGGGAACACTTCAATCCACTCCAATGCTCACTCCATTGACGACTTGCTAATAGCTGTGTTGAAACGGAAGAATAACAAATCACAGCTTCAAAAAGAAACTGCAGAACTCGAATTTATATGCAAATTGACTCAGTTGCCTTGGGGTTAAACAGGGACTATGGATTTTTCTCTCATTACAACAAGTGATTTGACCTCACCCTCCTTTAGGTGCTGTTCCCCAGTGTTTGAATCCTAACACCTATTTTGATTTGCTGTTACAGCCTGATCTGATCCTATGTCATACACTCCCCTGCATTTAATTTCCTCCCATTCTGTAAGTTTCCCATCTTCAAAGCATCTGATGAAGTGGGATTTTCTCCCACAAAAGCTCATGCGATAAATAAAAGAAAAGAGGAGACTGAGGGGGGACATGATAGAAGTATATAAAATTATGACTGATGTGGAAAAAGTGGACAAGGAAAAGTTGTTTAAATACTCCCATAATACAAGAACCAGGGGTCACCAAATGAAACTGATAGGTAGCAGGTTCAAAACAAATAAAAGGAAGTTCTTCTTCACACAACGCACAGTCAACTTGTGGAACTCCTTACCTGAGGAGGTTGTGAAGGCTGGGACTATAACAATATTTAAAAGGGAACTGGATAAGTTCATGGTGGCTAAGTCCATAAATGGCTATTAGCCAGAAAGGGGTTAAGAATGGTGTCCCTAGCCTCTGTTTATCAGAGGATGGAGACGGATGGCAGGAGAGTGATCACTTGATCATTGCCTGTTAGGTTCACTCCCTCTGGGGCACCTGGGCACTGGCCACTGTCGGTAGACAGATACTGGGCTAGATGGACCTCTGGTCTGACCCAGTACGGCCTTTCTTATGTTCTTATGTAAATCTGTTAGATTTTTAAAGTGCCACAGGACGCTGTTGTTTTTGTGCTCATTCCTATTTACCCTGGTTTTTAATACAAGTGCAGTGGGATAGACATCTAAATTCACAGGCAGAACATTGAGAACTGCCAAGAGGAGGTATGTTTTACATAAAGTGCAATCCAGTTGCGGAACTCATTGCCACAAGGTATTATCGAGGCAAAGAGCGCTGTAGGATTTAAAACATGGCTCAGATGTTTAGATGGCTAATAAAAACATCCACAGTGGCATTAGTGAAGGAAGAAACAATAAAAATATATGGAAAAGTTATAAGCCCTTGTGTTTCAGAGTATAAACCAACAACTAATAACCAGGGGCTAGAAAGAAATTACCTCTGTGGGACTGGTTATTCAATAACTGTGTATTAAGAGTTTTCTTGTACCACTCTCTGAGTGAGGCATCTGGCACTTGCCACTGCAGGAGACAGGATATGGGACTGGTCTGATCCGGTATGGCACTTCTTATGTTCCTAAGTTCCTACATTTTGTTTTGGTTGTAAATTAGATCCAGATCTCTTATGCCCCTAGAAGCTTTTGTCATTAAGCCTCTCCACACACCCCTGACCACAAGCCCCAGGTATTGGAAATCAGGAACTGGCTTTCCTCCAGCAGAAGGGTACCGGCTGCTGCTGACTCACAGACTTGACAGCCGCATGAGTGCCTGGAAGCCAAGGAGTGCAGACTGGAGAAGGACAGCGCTGAATGTTATCCAGAAAGCCACAGGTCCTGGGAGGCTTTTACACCATGAAAAGGGGCTTTGTCCAAGCAAGAACGAGGTACTGCCTGGATTCCGTCAGACACCAGTTACTAGGAAGCAGATTGGAATGCAGTAGGTAGATACATCACTTTTTGGCTGGGGCCCAGCTCCAGAGAATTAGTAGAGAATTACCAAGCTCCAGCTGTTTGGATGCCCTCGCCTAGACAGTGTTTGTAATGCTAATGTAGAAGACAGAGAGATGGCATATGTGTGTGTGCGCGTGTTAGAGAAGCACATCCGAGATTTGCTTTGCGTGTGGCCCAGCTCTGTGGAAGGATAGGTACCAGAACCCATCAAGGTGTGACCGTGCTAATGAGACGGTGTCACGTAGACACACGGGCGTGACCATGGTATGTTAAACTGTGAGTGGGGGCAAGTTTTAGCACTGCTCTCTCCACCACCCACCGCTTCGCTCCAGCCTGTTCTGCAGTTCATGGCCAGATGTTACAGCACCCCGTCCATTTGTTATTCCATCATGTGGCAATAATGTCTGTTGTCAAGACTGGCTTCCACTGCCAGGCATTCTGGTTCACTTTGTTTCATGCTAGCTTTGGCAATCTGCCTATTTTTGTTTAATTTGCTAGTCACTTTTCTAGTATTTACTGCTATAATCTCAGCCTACTCGCCTTCAGTGCATCTCCAATTTCTGCCCTACCCTTTAGTGCAGCGGTTCTCAACCACTGTGTCGGGGCACATTAGTGTGTCACTACACAGCGGTAAATGTGTCGCAGAGAGTTGGGGAGATGGCTGCATTTGGCCTGGTGGGGGTGGGTTGGTGTGTCCTGTAGGGTCACGACATGCCGCCAAGCGTGTTGTGACCCACAAAAGGTTGAGAACCACTGCTTTAGAGCAGGGCCAGCTCTTGCCATTAGCCAATATGGCCCTGGCTTGGGGTGCCCCAGGCTTAGGGCGCCGCACCGGTGTGTGTGTGCGTGTGGAGGGGGGAGGTGGGAATTTCAGCTATCCCCAAACTGACTGGGTACATATTAACTCAAGATGGGATGCAAAGATAAAACTTCTGGACACCATTAATGACTGCTTCTTGGAGCAGCTAGTCCTAGAACCCACCTGGGGGAAGCAATTCTTGATTTAATTCTAAATGGAACATAGGATCTGATCCAAGAGGTGAATATAGCTGAACCGCTCAGTAATAGCAACGATAATGTAATTAAATTTGCCATCCTTGTAGGGGAGAAAATACCAAGGAAACCCACCACAGAAGCATTTAACTTCAAAAAGGGGAACTGCACAAAAATGAAGATGCTAGTTAACGGAAATTAATAGGATCAATCACGAGAGTGAACTGCCTGCAAACAGCATGGAAACTTTAAAAAAAAATACTGTATCAGAGGCTCAAACTAAATATAGACCCCAAATTAAAAAACAGCAGAAAGAGGATAAAAAAATACCAAGTAAAATATGTGGTCAGAAGTGAAAAGGCATCTTTTAAAAGTAAAAGCGAAAGCCTACAGATGAAAACAGAAGGGAACACGAACTCTGACAAGTCATTCAGAAGTCTGACAAAGTATTAGTGGGGGCCACTGGATGATAGAGGTGCTAAAAGAGCACTCAAAGAAGACAAGGCAATTGTGGAGAAGTTAAATGAATTCTTTGGATCTGTCTTCATTGCAGAGGATGTGAGGGAGGCAGGGTCAGGTGTGGCTTTCCATTTAGGTGACAAATCTGAGGCACTGTCCAGATTGAAGTGTCAGTAGAGGATGTTTTAGAATAAATTGATCAAATTTAACAGTAGTAAGCTGCCAGGACCAGATCCAGACAGTATTCACCCAAGAGTTCTGAAGAAACTCAAATATGAAATTGCAGAACTTCCAGCTGTGGTAAGTAAAATTATTGTTTATCAGCTTCTCTATCCGGTGACTGGAAGATATCAAACATAAGGCTGGTTTTAAAAAAAGGCTGTAGTGGTGATCCTGGCAAATTAGAGGCTGATAAGCCTAACTTCAGGACCAGGCAAATGAGTTGAAACTATAGTAAATAGAATTATCAGACACCTAGAAGAACACAGCATGTTGGAGAAGAATCATCATGGCTTTGTAAAGTGAAATCATGCCTCATCAATCTACTAGAATTTATGAGGGTGTCAACAAACCTGGGAACAAGGGTCTTGCAATGGATCCAATCAATTCAGAGAACAATCCACTCTTCAAACTTTTTTCTCACAAACACCAAGGGGAACTATTCAAGTCTGCAGAGATTCCCAAGGTGTTGAGCGATATTCATCAACACAAAAAGGGGGGATAACTTCACAGAACAACTTACTCAATGTAAAATTGTTCGCACAGCTCTAATCCAGCATTGCAGAATCATTACGGCGACTGGGACGTTCAATCCTATGTCTTCATAAAGGTTCATGTGGGACTGTTCCCACCCTGCAGATGCAGAACCAGCTGGTATGGGGCTACAGGCTGGAACCTCGCAGCACTGTGTTCTAGCAGCTGGACCCAATGAATGGTGTAGCTGGGGAAGAATATAAAGTACAGCAATCCCAGGAGTACCCACTCATTGCTCTCAAGCTGCAGTTCCAGAGTTCATGTTTGCAATAATTTGTTTTACAAAGCATGAGAGCGATTGGCTCCATATTTATTTGAAAGAAAGTTTCAGGCAAGGATGCAGGCATGGGCTTATTGTTAAATAGATTATTTATTTATGTTGGTTAATAAAATTCTTGAACAGCTTTTAGCTGCCTTGCTTCGGAGCAGCTGCCAGTAACCTCATTCAAGTCACTGGACTGTGGTCTTAGGAGTTTCTACAGTGCATATGTGGCCATATTACCCCTTGCAGGGTTTTAGCTAAAGAACTCTTCATACTTGGTTACGGGATCTTGAATCCTTGGAGAGCAGAGACGAGAAGAAAAGCCAACAGGCAAGTTGTAGGATTTTCCACAACAGACTCCAAGAATCAGAAAATCTAAACAGATTTTACATATTAAGAACACAAACCTTTAGTAAAACATGAAAGGCTGTTGACATAAGAGGCTGCAATTACGCCATGCAGTGTTACACTGGGAAGTTTTCCCTTCTGCCATGTGCTCGAAGCTGGATGGCAGAATCCAACACCAGCAATCTGGGCTGTTTTATTGCACCAGCTCTGCAGCCAAATACTCTAATTTTCCTCTGAAAGGATATGCTGAGATTGTGAGCCCTCCCCCCCGCATAGTCAGTCTACAGCCCGCAGCACTGAGTGCAAGTCAGAGGCAGTTTGCTGCTAAGTAGCGGTGTGTGCCGCGTAATGTAGATTCATGCACAGCCAAGACCAAAGCTGTAATTATTATTATTGTTATTTATAGAACACGCTAAAAGGGTATGGCTCAGAGCCAGGCGGGAACCTAGAAATGCATTTTATACCGACTAACACACACGGTGCTCAAAACTGTTTTATTGCAACTATAAAATGTGATTTTGCTAATGAGGGTGTTCACACTAGCAAATGCTGCAGTTAAGGTTAGGTACGGAGGGCCAGAATAACCCCTCCTTCCTCACTCAGGACTTGGTTCAGATCACCTCTAACTCTTGAAAGTGTGTTTAAGGTTGGCTGTGCTCTGATCATATGCAAAGTAAAATCAGGCCCTGAAAAAAGGTTCAAGGAACTGGTTTCCTGGGTGGAGAGGGTGCAGCTGGTTTAAAATGGACATGTTCTGGGGTTACACTACCTGTTTCATCGTAGCCCAATCAACATCCCTGTAAATATAGTATATTTATAATATGGTTATCTGTAGGACCCAACTCTTCAGATCAGCCAACTGGTGCTGGCTCTCACCAATCCCTTTCCGACTTGAGGACAGGAAAGCTCTGAGAAAGATGTATGGTGTCACCTGAATAAGTATAGATTTCCTCCTTCTCCGAATTCACCTGACCTCACACCTTCCCCCAACTCTGTATGCTCATGCATCCATAAAATTTGAACTGAGGATATCAGTGTTGCCACCTCTCATGACTTTACCGTGAGTTTCATGATATTTCGTGTTTTTCATAAAGTCCCAGCTCCTGGAATCCTGTGATCAGATGAGAAACTCAGATTTCATTAAAAAACATAGACTGAGTTTCCAGCTCTCACAGTTCAGGAGAATAGGTTGAAAACATGATCCAGGGAGATCCTAAAAGCTTGGAAAGCAGAAGGCAAATTTTAAGAACCCCCAAATGCATTTTCACAGCTCATTTTTTAGGGCCTGGCTCATCATGTTTGACTTGCTGGGGTTGGCAAGACTGTGAAGCCCACGAGGCCTGTTGTGGAATATAAAGGAGGTGTCTCCTCATTCTTTACATTTGCAATAACCCTGATAATTAAGCCTGCTCACGCAAAGACAGAACTTTCATACTCGGGATGACGGAAGCAGTTAATGCTCAGTGACACGAACTCACATCCCTTAGAGGGTGAGACAGAGACAGAGGGAGGCAGGGAATTGTCACTCACAGAGAAGCCATCATCCCATTGGAGGGGCCACTAGAGCATTCTCTGGGATGTTCTGACCAAGGGTGACAGGAATTTTGCCTTGGGGCCCGACAGCCTAACTTCCTGGTCTTCTTCAAAGGAATTCTCTGGTGCTCAAGACACAATCATGGAGAAAACCAGCAACATTCCTCCCAGTGTAACAAAACTGGCAAGAAAAGGACAGAGAGACAAATTGACAGTAATCATATCCAGATGCACGGCTAGTGGCCGTCCCGTTGGAGCACCCAGTTCCAAACGGCGGGTTCCTCCAGGCCCTTATCCTTGGCCCTGCAGTTCCATGTGCTGAGGAACTCTGGCAGGCTTACTTAGGAAATTCTGCTTTAATCAAGACTCTGGGATCCTTCCTACAGCTGCCTGGGGTGGGGATGGAGAAGCTTTAACTATAAACACATTAGCGTGTGAGATTGAAAGGTAACATTCTCAGGAGGCCTTCAGAACAATGGACCAGAGTCTGGGTTTCATTTGCACAAACTGTGCAATGGGAATTTCTGTAATCAAATAAAAAGAAAATGAAAAACTCTCTCTCTCTCTCTAGCTTTCTCTCCAAAACTTTAATTCTCTTAATTGCATTAATTGGAGAAATGCACAAGATCTTTCTTTGTGTGTGTTTCTTCGGTGCAGACTGGATGAGTGGAAGAATTCTGCTGCAGGAGCCAAGTGGGCGAGGACTGGGGAAATGTCACAGAGGAAAGCTTTGACAGCAGAAGGATGGTAAAGGACAGGCGATGAGCGAGGCTAGTACAAAAGACAAGGTGCTGTCATCATTACAATAAGAGAGCAAAGAAATAACGGTGTTTCCTCTGCTGTCGCCCGGCCTGATGCTTTCAGTGAAAGATGCTACTGTTCTCAGGAATCTGGGTGGAGGGCCTTGCCAAATGGTTTAATGGCTGGAGAATTGAAAGTGAAGTTTCTTTGGTCCTTGATGGGGGTACAAAGCAGGACCAAGGGGGAAACAGACCTTTGTTAGAAGAAGAAAACGGGGTTCCAGTGTTGAATTGGGTCTAACGTTACCCTTTATTGCCTGCTCATTCCTCCTCGATGCCCTGAGTGAACCATTCTAATCTTTTGATGCTTAAAAATATATAAAAGCTGACATTCATGACAACTCCCCAACGACCCTTTTTTGGTGACATTAACACCCAAGCAATGGATATTAATAACTAGGTGGTGAATACAATTGTACCCGCCTCTGTTTGCTGTTTGCAGGTTTAGTCCATGGTGCATAGGTGCTTAACTTTACAACCTGTTGTTTTTTCTAACAGCAACGCCTACAAATTACTGAGCAAGCATTTAGCAAGGGAGGGGAAGAGGGAGAAAGATGATGGACACATTCCCGCCAAGGATCTTACGCAGGAGAGGGAAGATAGCATATTTCTAGTTGCATGTTTTGCACAAGTTGTGAGAAGGGAAGAGAGAAAAGGAAAGGTAACACATTTTATAGAGAATTTCATTTATAGGGAAGCAAGGCTTGCCTGTAGTAACCCTGTCATCGTAGTAACCTGTGGCTCAGGCCAGGCCGTTTGTCCAGCACTAACTTTACTATCCACATTGTTGACATTAAGCACCAGTAGAAGACTCTTTTCCTGAGCCTGGATTCCTCCCCAACATCACCACCACAAACCCACCACTCCCTGAGTGCACCCAGCTCCCAGATGCCACCCCACCTGGAAACGTTTTTCCTTCTGTGAATTGTCAGCACCGCCCTTCCCCGCCCGCCCCAGCCAATTGCAACAGCCACCAAGGAGCAACATAGCAAAAGGGCACTGATACGTTGCTTTTAATATGTACTGCACCACCGCCTCTTGTCAGATTTCTGGCTCAGTGGTAGATTACATGCTTTTCCAAAGGGAGTCTTATCTCCTGAGGGAAAGCTTGGCTAAAGAGGGAAGATTTAAGACTCACCATTTTCTTACCTTTCTGTCCACACCGGGGGATGGGGGCGGGGTGCAGGGAATCGGAGAACCTTTGGGCTGTCAGGAGGGAAATCAAAGCTGGATGCTTCCCCGGCAACAGGCATGGTGAGATGATGGCAGGACACTGGAAATGCCGTGGGGACTTTGGTAGGGGTCCCAGTGTAGGTAGGAACAAGGTTTAGCTTGTCAGACAGACTGCCACAGCTTCATCAGGAAATGACAGACACTGATGAGCACATGGTGAAGTCCAGGTGGGCTCAGCATCAGCTGTGGGAAGATACCAACACTTGGAGCTGCCTGTTTCTGCTCTAGGGAAGGAGAGGCAATTGCAAGCTAAAAGGATCCAGTGTGCACGTGGCACTGGGTTTGGGTCAAGCCCCTTCAGTGATATAAATGCAAGAAAGCCCATCCCCCTTGGGTACAAGTCAGACCCCGCTCTGGAGTGTGGAGACTCCATGCTGGGGAAGAGAGGGTTAAGGAGCAGCTCTGGCCACAGAAACGCCTTCTGGGTGCCCGAGCTTCTGCAAGACTCCCATAGGAGTCCCGTGCAGCTCCGATGCTGATCTTCAGGGTAGGGTCAGGGCCCTGCAGGAATAGCCACACAATTCCTAGGGCTCTGCAAAGCCCACGTGCCGCTTTGAGAGTCGTCCTAGTTTCAGCTGCAGTGCCTAGAGCACAGCGCCTGAACTGTCCCCTTTGAATATTATCCTGCATGTGACTCTGGGCTTTGGTGACTCCACCTGTAAAATGGGAGCAATGGCCTTCGCACCTCCTCTGTGAGATGCCCCTCGACAAAGGCAGTGACGTGCCTAGAATTATTAAGGCTGGCCCCTGAGAGAGGTGGGAATGGAACTCAGGCCTTTCGGGCTCCCCAGACTAAGGGGGCATTTTGGTGGAGAGAGCACCAGATACAGGAACTAGACACTCACTCTTGGGCTAGGGCAGGGGTTGGCAACCCCTGGCACGTGAGTGCGCTCAGGGCTGCAGGCACTGCAGCTCTGCTCAGCGGGATTGCAAGCACATTGTGGCTGCTTCCCCCTGATGAACCACCCCCCTCAACCCTCCCGTGGGGTCTGGGGCCGCAAGAGCGTGTGTGGCTCTTCTCCCTGGCACCTGTCGAGGGTTGTGGGGAGGGGCCGGCAAAGGTTGCCGACCCCTGGGCTAGGATTTACTAGAAGAGGTACCCCACCTGGCCCTGAGTAATTCAGGCGACCAGGTGATGCCTGTTGTCCTCACACTACGAGGCATCACCACCATCTCCTTCCAAGCACTGCTAAAAAACCCTCCTCCCCGAGCTAGACATATGCAAAGGGCCTCCGTGGAAGGTCCATAACTCAGCCGTAGCAAACCTCAGTTTCCCCAGAACGTCCAGGAGTCTCACCCCTTATTGAGAGTTTTAGCGCCTCCGGCTGTTCCGGAGAAAACTGGGTTTGATTTGACTGAGTTATTTGCCTGCCAAACATCAGCTGGCTGGCCACTAGCCATCTCAGTGCGAGAGCTGTTCAAACAGAGGTCACAATATTATTTATATTTTTATAATGGGAAAAGTCTGTTGTTCACTCTGTGCTCGCTCGCTCTCACATACACACAAACCATTTGGCTGAATACTTGCCATAAAACGAATTTTTTTTTCAAAAAGGGGTGGGCTGGCGTGGGAAGGACGGGAAAAAGCCCAAGCCTGGAAAATTCCAGCCCCAGTGAGAAAAGTTATGAGCAATGAATGTGGAGATTACAATGGGAAGAAGCACAACCTCCACCATGGCCACCAGCCGCTGATATACTAGGCTAGAATTCGGTGCAGTCCTCCCCTTAACCCTTGCAAAGCAATGGCCTATTCAGGAGGCCTGATTAGACCTGGCTTGTAATTGGCTCCCAACATGACCCTGCAGAGAAATAAGAGGCTCACAAATAGCTACGTTAGGGTCCCTGACTCATGGACTGTGTGGGGAGTGAGGAAGTGGGGCATAGAACAGCAGCTGCAGGCCCAACCCTCCCCACTTCCCATGGCCATGGTAAGGGGGCAGAGAAGGGCATCAGAGGGAGGTGCGAGACTTGACTCATCCTTCTGTCCCCCCACATGCTTGCCAATGGCAATGAAGTGGGAAAAGAGGAACACAACTGCTCTGAGAGAGGGGCTATATTAAACTACTTCGCACTCCCCCTTTTCCATCCCAGAACAGGGCTGAAGCTGTGTTTACACACAAAGGGTACACCAGATTAACTCACGGAACTCACTGATAGCCGTTTAATGATTTCAGTCCGTAAAGGGACAGGTGCAAGCCAAACCCACTGAACTGTCCATGCAGGAGGATGCAGAGCTTTTATCCAAATGGGTTTTTTAACTGACAACTTAATTTGATGCACCATTTGTATGACTCTAACAGTATTCCAGGGCCAGAGGATAAGGGACTCCCTGGCATCCAGCACTGAATTCCAACTGCCAGACCAATTCAGTGTACCCCCACTCATTAATGTCATGACCTATATCTAATAGGTGTTGAGTAAGGGATCACTGGAAAAGTAACACCACAGTGTTTATTAATATTGTTGTCAAAGACACCCGTTGCCTGTAAAGTTCTGAATTTCCTCTCTGTGATGTTACAACTAGAACATGTTGAGACCTATTGTAGAAAGACAACAGAGTCCTGTGGCACTTTTAAAGACTAACAGATTTTCTCCCACGAAAGCTCATGCGATTAATAAATCTGTTAGTCTTTAAAAGTGCCACAGGACTCTGTCTTTCTACAATAGACTAACACGGCTACCCCTTTGGATGTTGAGACCTGACAGCCTGCCTAGGGAAAGGTGATAGGTTTGGCCTAGACAAATGAATGGGAATTTACCTGAGTTGTCGTATTAGCAGTAAACAAGCCATTGAGCTATGCCACTCCCGAACTCCAGAGACAGAATTAACACCGCTCCTGCATTCCAGGGAAACAGAAGCCTTTTTGACTTGTAAAACAAAGACGATCCCTTTGGGGATATAAGGAACAGAGAGAGATTCCATCTTCATCCTTCACCTAAGGAGACAAAGGAGCCAAGCGATTTGATCTCAGTGGCAGATCCTGGGCAGTAACAGCTGGAAAGGAGACTGTGGGTGAGACATTATCTTGAACAAAGACCACATCATGCTAGATTATGTTTTAGATGCATGTTTTCACTTTTATGTGCTTGTAACCATTTCTGTCTTTATCCCTTTTATCTGGTACCACTTAACCTATATCCTTTTGTTAATAAACTTGTTTTATTGTATTATAAGCCAACTGAGGGCTGTATCTGAAGGGCAGGGTATGTTTACCCCAATTAAGTTAATAAGCTGTAATGTACTGCCTCTAAAAGGACTAGCAAAGTTAATATCTTCCGTGAATCCATAGCAGTAGCAGCTGTGCATGGCAGAGCTACATCTCGGAGGAGCACAGGGGCTGGAATTCACTGATTGTTACCTGCCAGGTGAGGTTTAGGGTGGGAAAGCCTGGATGAGTTTGCTGGTAAAACAGACTGGTGGGGCAGGAGCTGACACACAGTCTAATCTCTAGCAAAGTTCACTTTTACTGAGGCAGAGAGATAACCCAGCTACGGTGAACCCCCAGCAGTTTGTTATGGTCTGTCTTACAAGCCCTGAATCTTCCTGAGGCTTTTCCCAGGGCAGAGCAGCCCTCAAGATCCAACCACACTTCTCCCAACTTCACAACAGCTGGATGAGAACTGATGGGGTTGCAGTAACTTACACCTGTTACTCCATGAAGTGCTCTAACTTTCTTCCACATCCTCCCCAGAAAGTCTACCCTCACAACCTACACCAAAAAGTCTAATTTTCCTCATGTCTTTATTCTACATTTAACTCTAGGCCATGTACTCCCCTGATAGCCACAAACTCTCTCCAGTTGCTGTTGTCTCTCTCCAGTTGCTGCTCCCACCGCCACCAGAAGCCCTGCAGCTGGACTAGGGGGGTGGCCCGAACCGGCTGCTCTCGCTGGTTCGGGCCACCCCCTTAGCTCAGCCCTGGGGCTTCGGGTGCTCCCACCGC